>CAOLHI010001269.1:0-410530 GCA_948474755.1 Ctenosaura bakeri
GGGGTTCTCGGAGTTTTTTCCTGGGGGAGATGTGCGGCTCCTCTTTCCCTCCCTGCCCGCCCCCCCGTTCCTGGCTGGTGAGGCGGCCTTTGCCGGGGGGGAGGCATTGTAAATAATAAATAAATAATTTTATGGTTGGGGGTCACCACAACATGAGGAACTGTATTAAAGGGTCATGGCATTAGGAAGGTTGAGAACCACTGCACTAGTGGGATGGCAGCCACAGTTACAAACACAGACAAAATCAAAGAATGGTAGCATAAATTCACCCGCAAAGTGGAAACAGGACCAAGGTAATGCAAGAATGAGCCTCCTTTGTCTTCTCCCCGTCCCTGAAATGCTGCCTTGACTTTGCTAGGTGGGAAGCCAGCAGTTGGAGTGAGTGCTCCCGGACATGTGGCGAAGGGTACCAGTTCCGCATCGTCCGCTGTTGGAAGATGATCTCACCGGGATTTGACAGCTCTGTCTATAGCGACCTGTGTGAGTCTGCCGATATCACTCGTCCGGAAGAGCGGAAGGTCTGCAAAAATCCAGCCTGTGGGCCACAGTGGGAAATGTCGGAATGGTCCGAGGTAAACATGCAGAGAATATAAGATGCAAGGTTCCTAATGGATTTCAATTCCAACAGATTTTGCTTGGATTGTAGAGTTAAGTTTGCTGATATGTTGTCTCAGTCTGGTGTTCACCATACAAATGGATTGACTGGCTGATTGATTGACTGATTGATTTGACTTATTCCCCACCAACACAGGATTCAAAATGTCTTGCAATCTAAGTTAGAACAAAATGCAGATAACAAGGTGGATGTGTTCCTGGGTTTTACTTCTGTAGGAGAAAATTTGTTACCAGAAGCAGAAAGAACGTGAAACAAATAGAGAGAGGTTTTTACATCACAAAAAGAGAAAAGCAGTTCAATGTGTTTCAGCAAACTTTTCATTCCAGACTAGATGGTATGGATGTTTGTAATACAACAACCAGGTCAAGTGACCTTTGTACAGTATAAGTACACAAAAACCTTCTGAACCTTCTGAGATGACTTGAAAATTTCTTCCAAAATACAGACATCACCCACTTTTTGATGGTCTGCTTTTCAACAATCTTTTCTTTTGACCATTTTCAGTTACAAGCGGATGCATGGTCCAGTCTTTTGATGAGTGGCCCAGTTTGGTTGTAATTAAAAAGGGTTGGAAAAGCAGATTGTTGAAAAAAGACCATGCAGTGCTTTTTCCTCTCAATTGACCCAGTGCCCTCTTTTTTGTTCAATGTGTAGTCACAAATACAATATAAGAGACACACTGCACACAATCTCTAAGAGATGTATCCAAAAAGAGGGCACTGAATCATTTAGCTTCTGCGTTTTGATTATTTCCACTTTTCAACAATGCTCTGGCTCCTAACCTGTTGAATAAGTAGAAGATGCCTGTATGCCCACAAGCACACATCATTGCCATGAGATCAACTAGAATTAATAATCATTATTTCCCAGCTCAAATTTTATTGCATTGCTTACTGCAGAGACATTACTTGCAACCTAATAACAAAAGTTTATATTACTCCAGTCCTCCTTCATCACCCTTCCAGTGTCAATGCTCCTAAAATAAAATCTCTTCCACCTAAAGAGAGATTGAACAGGAAAAAGTGAAGGCTGAGCAGGTGTACAAGAGTTTGTGAAAAGGAGTTTCTTTGGCAGAGGCTTTATTGAGGTTTGCCTGTAGCTGAAACTGTGTGTGGTACAAAGGTGTAAAAAAGCGTTAGACAATCAATCTGATTAAAATGTTCATTTAAAAGCAATTTTTAAAAAGATGCATGAAATGCAGATCCTTCCTCTAAACTCATCTAAAATAAGCGGACAGCACTGCATTTCAGGATGGGTAAGGGGTGCCCTCTGAAGCCCCCTGTAGCCCTCTGGCTGTTCTTGCTGCTCTCTCCCTGGATTGCAATTTTTTTCTGGCCAAAAAGGGGGTGAATTGCCTCCCTTTAAAGCCTACAGGAGTGGAAATTCAACATTTAATTGCATATCCTTTCAGTACTTTTTACATTTATTTTATTTATTCAGGATTATAATTTATGTGGCAGATAGGGCTTTTAAATGGGATTGTGCTATGTTTTAATTGTGTTTTGTATTGAGCTATCTTTGTGTTTTAAGTAAATTGTTTGTTTTTAAACATTTTTATTCATTCATTCATTCATTTATAGCTGTACCCAACTTTTAATTGCACATAAGCCACCATGGATCCTGTAGAAGGAGAAAGGCAGGGTAGAAATTAATTTAACAAGTGAATGATTAAGTAAAAGAGTCAAGTATGTCAAGCTAGTCCTAGTAAAGAGAGAGAAACTTTTAATCTCTCTGGCAATGAAGCACAAGCTCAGACCTGTTTGTGTGTTTTTATTACTAATTCAACTATTTTATCTAAGTATGTTTGAATATGAGATTGGTTTGATTCTATGGTTGCATGCAAAAGCCTGGTTGGTTAATGCAGAATAAACTTGGAAATAAATAAAATTATGTGCAGAAAAGAACTTTCTTTTGCAATTAAATAAATAAATAATTTGTGCTTTCTGCACAACCCCCTCCCCATGTGTTTTGGGGGGTCACATTTTGGTGAGGTGAAGTCCAGAGCAATTAAGAACTGTTTAGCATTTTGATTTCCACAGTAAGAGAATCTCATAGTCAAGAAACTCCTCCAAGTATTGGGAAACTGTTGAATGTTCTTTACATCCCTTTACATTTTCTTTGTGTTTCGTGTCCTCACCTGGTTACCTATGGGCCCTGAGCCACTGTTTTGTTGCCTGGGACATGTATGAAATCAGTATGAAATTTTTGGTGGTCAGATTGTTTGCTGAGCATTCAGTGCCAGGAAGTCAGGCTGGCTTTCATGGATGGCTGTGAGAAGCTGGAAAGATCTCCGGTTCTTCCTCCTTACTCCTGTGCCAAGTACCAGAGGCAAGGCAGATTTTTCTTTTTCCCTCTCCGTTGAATCCCCAATGCGTTTTTTACTTCTTTTTTTTTTTTTTTTATTCAACATGCTTGGAACTTTATTAAACATGGACAGCACAAACTTTTGATTCACCTCAACAAAAATTAAGTGACTGAAGTTTATTGACAGTGGTTGGATTTTTCAAGATACATGTTCACTAAATTTAAGTGATGGTTTAGGACAACATTCTCCTCTTCCCCTAGTTCTTAGCCTGGAGGCCAACCCATCTGACGGCCACCAAGGACATGGAGGTGTACATGGTTGACAGACTGACCACCATCTGGCCCTTCATTTATCACCATTCGGAAACCCCTGGTCAAGCCCAATCCAGCTGCACATTTCTTGCCCACAATAATTAAGTGTCCAAGAAGAGCATCATCAGAATCCTGTGCTTGAGATTGCTGAACAATAGGTTTCTTAGGGACCACTAGGAAATGTGTTGGAGCTTGTGGAGAAATGTCATGGAACTCAAGGCACTTCTCATCCTCGAAGATAATTTTGGCAGGGATCTTTTTACTTTTTTGACTCTTCCTTCACCCTGTGATTTCCTATTCAAAAGCAAGTTGCCCTTTCACGTTGGCTGAATCAGGCTTTTGGATTGTTGTATCATCTCAAGAGGAGCAAGTACCTCGCACTCTCAATTTCAGGATGTGTCAGGAAGAGATGGCTGGAGCAAAGAGCGGGTTACTCCAGTCTTCTTGCCAAAAGGCGAAACTAATCTAACTTGGAGCCAGCTGCCTAAGTTCTGTGCCAAGTTGGCTTCCAACCATAGCTTCCCTTTTCTTGTCCAAAAAAAGAGCGTGGTAGCCCTGCTGTTAGGAGCATCAGATTGTGGTTGCTTCCCCGGTGTGATGTGACAAATACATTTTGAAAAATATGTGTATACACACCTCTGGATGAATCACACTCTAGGGCAACTGCGGAAAACGGGAACACTAAGAATACTAAAGCACACAACTGCAATGCTCTATATTTCTAATCCAGTAAGGGAGAAGTTATTTTTTAAAAACAAATGTGAATGAAAAAGTAAATTATCTATAGGTTTAATAAAAGCTACACAAACATAATATAAATGCAACGTGAATTATCCTTGCAGAATCTATGATTCTATGATTCTACAATATAAATGCAACGTGAATTATCCTTGCAGAGAGGTTTTTCTCAGATGAGCAACAGCTGCTGAAATTTCTTCTTCTGCACAAACATTAAAGGCAGAGGAGCCCAATCCCTCATTTCATGTGGCAACCTTAGTGGTTATATAACTGTATAAAGTGCAATGAACTTAGATGGCACTAAACTGAAAATAATGGGTGAATAATGTTATATAGTTAGAGAATGGAACAAGTGTCTGAAATGGACTGCCTGAGAAATGGCTGTGATTTTTTTGGTCACTATTACTGCATTCATCCATCCCTATTTCTTTCCCCTCACTCCGGTCCCCCTGCATGACCCCTCAGTGCACAGCCAAATGTGGTGAGAGGAGTATTGTGAGCAGAGACATCCGGTGTTCGGAGGAAGAGCAGTTATGCGACACCAACACTAGGCCACCCGCCGACAAAAACTGCACTGGGCCCCCTTGCGACAGGCAGTGGACTGTCTCGGACTGGGGACCGGTAAGTCCCTTGGGAGTGTGGGAGGAAACTGTCAGCCGTGGGATGGGGGAAACGTGGAGGGCTCAGGTGTCCATCTGAACCAGATGTGTGGGACACGTTAAATGTGTTTGTGCATTCAAAACAGGTCTGCTTCTTATGAGTCTTCTAGTCCAGTAGTTCTCAACCTTCCTAATGCCACGACCCTTTAAAACAGTTCCTCATGACCCCCAACCATAAAATTATTTATTATTTACAATGTCTCCCCCTCCAGTAAAGGCCGCCTTGCCGGCCAGGGATGGGGGGATGGGCAGGGAAGGAAGAGGAGCCACGCGTCTCCCCCAGGAAAAAACTCCGAGAACCCCCCCCAGGCTCTGCTTCTGCTTCGCTCTCATTTCTGCTGGGGGGGCAGTGTGGGAAAAGTTTCCAGAGTGTCAACACTGGCTGGGGGGAGGAATCCCAGTGCCTTTTCTCTTTTGCGCCAGGCGCAGCTCGCCCCCCGGAAAAGCGCCACCTTATGGCCCCCCAGCCCTTCTGCAGTGCCCCCTTCAGTGGTGAGTGGGGCAGGGGCCGTGGCGAGGAGGGGGCCTGCCCCCGTGCTGCCGCCGCCCCCCCAAGCTGGCCTATCAGACAGGAGGTTCTCCCGGTAGCGGAGAAGGGGAGTGATTTCAGTCCCTTCTGAACAGGGAGCAGGAGGATGCGAGCGCGTGGCTCACGCTTGCGCACCACCACCAAGGAGGGAATGGAACCTAAGACCATTGGAAATATGTATTTTCCGATGGTCTTAGGCAACCCCTGTGAAAGGGTCATTCGACCCCCAAAGGGGTCGCGACCCACAGGTTGAGAACCACTGTTCTAGTCAAACTGAGGAGTGGGATACGTTAACACCGCCATCTTGTTTTCAGCCGAGGGTGGCTACGACGCTTGCTGAGGAAGCTTGCCCTCCCTCCTTACCACTACGGTTTAACCTCAGAATCTGATATCCAGAGATATACTGTCTCTGTGTGTGGAGAATTAATTAAGCCAAAATGGGTTTACATCCTGTTCAGTAGTTACAATATTGTAAGTGGGATTTACAGTCTCAATGCTGTTGGGGAGTCCCAACTTCTGACACTGTTTCCTGTTTCTTTTTGGCTTGTCTCTTCATAGGATTTTCATGGTAAAAAGCATTCAAAAATGGTTTACGGGTGTCTCTTTCTGTACAGTCCTAACAAAGCCTGGAAAGCTTGCCCTGTGAGGAGCAGCTTAGGGAACTGGGGATGTTTAGCCTGGAGAAGAGAAGGTTAAGAGGGGACATGTCCTGTTGAAGATGGAGCAAGCTTATTTTCTGCTGCTGCAGAGACGAGGACACAGAGCAGTGGATTCAAACGGCAGGAAAACAGATTCCACCTAAACATTAGGAAGAACTTCCTGACAGTAAGAGCAGTTAGACAGTGGAATATGCTGCCTAAGAGCGTGTTGTGAATCATCTTCTTTGGAAGTTTTTAAACAGAGGCTGAATAATCATTTGTCAGGAATGCTTTAATTGTGTATTCCTACATGGCAGAATGGGGTTGGACTGGATGGCCCCTGGGCTCTTTTCCAACTCTATGATTCTGTGAGTCTCAGTGTTAGTGATGGTGCCACTGCTGTTGACTTTGAGAGGTCCTCTGGCTGAATCACACACACACACACACTGCTGCTGCTGCTCTGCTGTTCCCAAGTAGCTGTTTGGCACATTTAATGTGGTTTCTCAGCAAAAGTTTGCCTGACATGGGACTGCATCAGCATGGCCCCTTGCCTCATAGGAGCACACAGCCCTTGGTAAGGTAAAAGGCAATAGGATAAGAGGAAGACAGGTAGGTAGGTAGACTGATCCAAGCAAGCTATAGCTGCCCTGAGTTTCCAAGATCTAAGCAGGGCTGTTGATGACCGGGGCTCTTAGAGGTCTCTCATTTGGAGGGCCTCCATGAGTCAAAGTGGACTTGGAGGCAGTTAACAACAAAAATGGCTGGGGTTTCACATTTACAATTGTGAATGACTATGCATGACCCCTTAACTTGCCTTTGCAGCCTGGCAACACTTTGGCTGAAGGGTTTCTGGGGTGGGGCAGATTGCAGTGCTGCAGTGCTCTCCTGGTGTGCTGATAGAAGCAGACACCACAGGGGTCCCTCCTGTTCATGACACATCCCTCGACTGGGAGGGGACTGCAAACATCGTCTTCCTGATTCCTGATCTCCAGTCCCTCAGAAACCCTTCAACCAAAGTGCTGCCAGGTTGCAGAGGTAAGCATTGGAGGAGTGTGGCATCATCAGATGTAACTGCAGTGATGGAGCTCTGTCATCTTAGAGCCTCTCCAGAAAGTCCCAGATTTTGCTCCTGTACAAGCCAATTTTATTTTGGAGATCTATGACGTTTTCCTATCCCGAAATATTCCCAGGGAGCTTCCAGCATTACTAAGGACTTTTCAATTCCCATTCCCCGGGTCAGTTTAAATTAACCCAGTATTTCCTGAAACGACATGTTCCTCTCCATGGCTATCTGTTTGTTTTATACTGGAACTAGCTAAGATGGCCACTGCCAAGAAAAACAGTGGTTGTTTCTAGGATTCAGATTCAACAGAGATCAAATGAGGGAAACAGGAACGCTAGCGATAAAAAGAAATGACACTAATGCTTAAATACTATCATATTGCTCAAGCTCTTCAAAGTCCTGAATAATACAGTTTTCCCCCACCCCGCAACCTTAGTTGGTTTCCCTTTTGCTAATTTGATTATTGATGAGTTTGTAGCTCCTCCCTCTTCTCCGGCTCACAGGATAAGAGAAGGCAGAAGAGGTGCTGTTGGAGGAGGAGACAGGAAAAGATGGGAAGTGGGGCTTAGAGGTGGATCTTGCCATGGAAAGAGAAGGCAAAGGAGGTACCCACACAGGCCATTGGCCATGGAGTCCAACCCTTTGCCCTAAACACACACACACACACACATAGACACACACACACAGTGCACTCCCAGCAAATGGCCATCCAGCCTCTGTTTAAAAACTTCCAAAGAAGGAGACTCTACCACGCTCCAAGGCAGCGTATTCCACTGTCGAATGGCTTTTACCATCAGGATGGATGACAAGATGACAAGAAAGGGGAAGAGATGAGAAGTAAGGCTTAAAGGTGAATCATGGGTTGGAAAGTAAGAGAAGGCAGAGGAGGCGCCGTTCGAGAATGAGGAAGGGGGAAGGATGGGAAGAAGCTTAGATGTGGAGATGGAGTGGGAAGGCAAAGGAAGTTCTATTGATTGTGAGAAGAAACTGGAAAAAAATGGGAAGTGAGCCTTAGAGGTGGATTGCTGGTTGGGAAGCAAGAGAAGGCAGAGGAGTTGCTGCTGGAGAATAGGAGATGGGGAGGATGGGGAGGGGATTTGGGGAGTGGGATTGACCACTGCCACTGCGAGAGCTGGTTAGTCCTAGGAATGGAAAGGGCTTTTAAAATCTTACTCACAATTTTCTACCTTCATGAGGTTCCTGCACCTCTAGCTCTTGCGAACGTGGAAGGTGGACTGTAATTAAAAAGGTCTCAGTGGTAATTGGTGAAAATCAGTTTCTGGAATGTTGTGGGAGTCTAGATGTGATATGTGATCATTTGGAGGCAGAGGACGAAAAACACAAAGGAGATGGAGTGAAACCCATGTTAGTAATTAAGATACTGCATAACGCTGAGTTGTTTTTGTTCCAAGACTGACATACCTTTTCTCCATTCTGGGTGTGTGTAGTAGGAGAATCAGATTTGTTCATTGTCAAGCCAGCCTTAATCTTCCCAGGAAAAGATTTCACTGGAAGCTTGTGATGGCATATCCCTTTCTCATGATGACCTATAGATCTTCCCACATTATATCCAATGAGCGCTGGAATGCCCCAATGCCTCTCTTCCAAGGCTACAGCCTTAGTTTAAATAAATACTTCATTTATGTGTTCTTTAATTCATCGAACTGAATGAGAAACATGCCTGTGAACTGCTGGTTAATTCAGTACCCTGGTTTGGCAAAGACAGCCCCAATTAATCCTCCACCATCCCACTTTTCCAATTGCTATGTCCCAGTTTCTCTCTCTTCCTCCCACTTTCCCTCTTTGTCCTCAACTTACTTCCATTGCTGCAAAATGAATTCAATGTGCAAAAGCAGCTTGCACCCAATTAACTTGACAGGAGAGAGAGAGAGAGGTGCCAACAGAATCATGCTTTTCCCAGCTGGCTCAGGAAAAAACACACAGTTTCAGCCTCTCCTACCTTATGTATTCTTCCTCATTAATGACTTTCACTATCTTGATCTAACTGTGATCTTGTTTGGCCAGAACTGTCCTGGTTTTCATCTGTGAAATGTTGTAGAGTCCTTATCTCATCCTTACTTCCTGGAAAAAAGGCACCAGAATTCTAATGTTAACCTTTAATCCCAAAATTCAAGGTTATATGCCAGACTCAGAATCTTAAGGTCCACCATTGGACTCCTCATCCCTGAATTTTATTTTAAGATTGGCTTAAAAGTGAAAGTGGATGGGTGTAATGGTGCAAAGAGAGATGAGACTCTTGGCATTTGCAAGTCTTCCCTTCATTGTCTGTGGGAGGCTGATGGCTACTTCAGGCCCCTTTGAAAATCTGAGCAAGTCTGACCACAGTAGCTCTGGACAATTAGGAAACAGACAGGCAGGAACTGAGGAACTCAGTGTCGGTGGTGTCTGTTTTTGCCATCCAAAAGCTGTCTGTTAAGCCAACCTGGCATGGTTTCTCATAGTATAAGGATTAAATTGCATTTGTTAGCTGGATGTGGGAGCCCCCGGGCTTGGCAGACACGCCTCAGCTTCCAGTAACCCCCTTGCTTTTCCAACTGTAAGCAGAAGTCCAGATGCAAACAATGTCCTTTTTGCCCCATTTACTTTTCCTGGTTGGTGCATTTAAGGGAATTGGAAAACAGGCCAGGGAGGTGCTTTTTCTCCTTCTCATCCATTCAGTCTTCTAAAATGGGTCTGGAAAATGACTCATGTAAAAAAAAAAAAGAGGAGGAGGAATTTCTTTTTAAAACAGAGGTTGGGGGAACAAAACTTTATATAAAAGGGAAGTGACATTGTTTATTTTCAGTTCTTTGCATTTTTCTCTGACGGCAAATGTTGAAGGTGGTAGAAGTTTTTTTATTTTTGTCAATTTGTTTATTAAAATTAATACCATTTGTCCCCCTGCTCAGATGGATGTTTTCATCAGTGATGGGAGAACAGGGGAGGGATGAAATTTCAGAGTGGAGGTGGTATTTCAGGAAAGGAAAATTTTAGTGGGTGGAAATAATAATGTTTGAACCCTTCTGTAGTATCCACATTCTAATTATGTGTATCTTGTCTCACTGTTGGTTTGTGCCTTCAAGCTGACTCCACGTTATAGTGATACTTTCCTAGGGTTTTCTCAGCAAGATTTGGTCAAAGGGGTTTTCCATGGCTTTCCTCTTGGGCTGAGATATGTGATTTGCCTATGGTCACCCACTGAGCTTCTTTGGCTGTGAGGGGATTCAAATCCTGGTCTCTTAGAATCCTCCTCCAACGCTCAAATCACTGCATCACACTGGCTCTTGTTTTCTTGGCCTGATTTCTTCAGAGGGGGGTTGCAATTCCCTATTCGCTTGGGCTAAGACAGTGTGACTTGCCCAAAATCACCCAGTGAATTTCCATGGCTGGGCTGGAAATCATACTCTGGCTTCCCAAAGACCTACTTCATCAGTCAAACAACTACTGCTTTTCATCCTGGAGAGAAGTGACTAGTGAGGTGCCACAGGGTTCTGTCCTGGGCCCAGTGCTGTTCAATATTTTTATCAACGACTTGGATGAAGGAATAGAGGGCATGCTCATCAAATCTGCAGATGACACCAAATTGGGAGGGGTTGCTAATACGCCAGAGGACAGGATCAAAATTCAAAATGACCTGGATAGATTGGAGAGCTGGGCCAGGGCGAACAAAATGAAATTCAACAGAGAGAAATGTAAGGTCCTACACTTAGGTGTACAGAAACATAGGATGGGGGACACGTGGCTAGACAGCAGTACGTGTGAAAGGGATCTAGGAGTCTTCATAGACCACAAGCTGAACATGAGTCAGCAGTGTGATGCGGCAGCCAAGAAAGCCAATGCAATTCTCGGTTGCATCGATAGGTGTATGGTGTCTAGATCAAGGGAGGTACTGGTACAACTCTGCTCTGCTCTGGTTAGACCTCATCTTGAATACTGTGTCCAGTTCTGGGCACCCCAATTCAAGAAGCACATGGTCAAGCTGGAGCAAGTCCAGAGGAGGGCGACCAAAATGGTGAGAGGCCTGAAAGCCATGCCCTATGAGGATAGACTTAGAGCGCTGGGTATGTTTAGTCTGCAGAAGAAAAGGTTAAGAGGGGACATGATAGCCATGTTTAAATATTTGAAGGGATGTCATGTTGAGGAGGGAGCGGGCTTGTTCTCTACCGCTTCAGAGACTAGGACAAGGAGCAATGGATTCAAGCTGCAGGAAAGGAGATTCCACTTGAACCTCAGGAAGAACTTCCTGACGGCCAGGGCTGTCCGGCAGTGGAATATGCTGCCTTGGAGTGTGGTGGAGTCTCCTCCTTTGGAGGTTTCTAAGCAGAGGCTGTATGGCCATCTGTCGGGAGTGCTTTGGGGGTGTTCCTGCATGGCAGGGGGTTGGACTGGATGGCCCCTGGGGTCTCTTCCAACTCTACATTTCTATGATTCTACACCATGCTAGATCTCATTTCTGTTCCTCCTCCTCCTCCTTTTTTTGGATTGTTTGAGGATTGGATGGAGTCACTGTTTGGCCTTTCTAAATCTTGGTATAGGAGAAAGAAGTGGCCATGGTTTGGTACCATGGCACCCTTGAGAATGGCAGGGAATGGCAGACGTGTCAACAGACAGAACTAATTATGTTCATAGCTGCTCTCTTTATCTAATGCAATTATTTATTTGCCAAGATTGTGTTATGCATCAGGGGTGCATAACACAAATCTCTGCCTGAGAAGTTAGGCAATTATTTGTGCTGCACTGCCCTTCTGCTGAATGGCAAAGCTGCACAATTGAATGTGTGCCCAAATGTACAATAAATGTGACCTTCTTCTGGGTTCTCTGGGGCCAACTCTAATTGAATATTACAAACATAGTCACAGTTTAAGTCTACATGAACAATACAATGAATTATATATTAAATGCAGTACTTATGTGTTTTGAAGGGATGTCATGTTGAGGAGGGAGCAGGCTTGTTTTCTGCTGCTCCAGAGACCAGGACAAGGAGCAATGGATTCCACCTGAACCTCAGGAAGAACTTCCTGATGGTCAGGGCTGTCTGGCAGTGGAATATGCAGCGTGGGAGTGCGGTTGAGTCTCTTCTTTGGAGGTTGTTAAGCAGAGGCTGGATGGCCATCTGTTGGGAATGCTTTGATGGGTGTTCCTGCATGGCAGAAGGGGGTTGGACTTGATGACCCCTGGGGTCTCTTCCAACTCTGTGATTCTATAATTCTGTGATTCCTCAAAGTTCCATGCATCCAATGAGGTGGCGCTGCAGGAGCTGATTGGAAGATTCTTCTGCCTGTGCTGCTCAGTAATATTGCCACCTATGGATGCAATCTAAAGCCCTTATTCAAGGTGAAGGGAGCTACTCCTTAGCCCTGGCATCCCCTCTCCAGCTCTTGCAATCCCTCACTTTCTGAACTCAACTGGGAAGTGCAGCCCTTGGGTTCCCTTGCCACTGAGCCAAACCAACAACGCATAGGAGCTCTGTGCACACACTGTGTGCACAGTGACAGTGTGCATAGCAGGGGCTTCTGCAGGCACACAGGTGGACCCCATGCTCATGTCTGCTTTCACATCATTGAACTGAAGGCAGATGTCCTTGACTGGACAAAAAGATAAAAATAAAAAATAAAAAACTCCAACCACTTTCATAGAGGGACTTGCCCAGGGAAAGCATTATACTCCACTTCTTTAGTTAAAAAAGCTTGTGCCTTCAAGCTGACTCCGCATTATAGTGACACTTTCCTAGGGTTTTCTCAGCAAGATTTGATCAGAGGAGTTTTCCATGGCTTTCTTCTTGGGCTGAGATATGTGACTTGCCTAAGGTCACCCACTGAGCTTCCTTGGCTGTGTTAAAAACATTCCCCAGAGTAGATGACAACTCATATGACAGTCCCTGCCCTGAATCGTACCGTCCAAGTAAGGAATGACGCACAAGGAAAAATTGACTGGGAGGAAGGAGGAGGAAATAATTAACTATTCTTTTTATTAAAAAATTAACTTTAATTTTTGATTGGAGCAGTTTGACACTAGCTTATGCTGCTTCAGAGTGTGGTAGACTCTCTTTCTTTGAAGGTTTGAAGCTGGATGGCCATCTGTTGGGAGTGTTTTGGTTGTGTATTCCTCCATGGCTGAATGATGTTGGACTGGATGGTCCTGGAGGTGAATTCCAATCTATGATTCTGTGGAGCAGTTGGGTCCTGTCATGATAGAAAGTCATCCTCAAAGAGTCTGATTCTGATTCTCATTAACCTTTATTAGGCATACTACATCATATACATTTACAATAAAACTTCAACAATCATTTTAGAAAATTTAAGCCATACGTTTGTTGCCTCCACCAGAAAGTTGGCCATTAGCCTAGTAATATGCAGATTCCGATCTCCCAATAAGTATTCCACTGATAACCTGTCCAAACAGATATTCCTTTCCAATAACCTCCTTAACAACTTTTTCCTTGGAACTCAACTAGTTGAGTTGGAACAATGGGCAGAACAATACAATACGATGGAAAATGTCAGGAGCTTGAGCACAATGACATATACGATTCAGAAAAGGGGTCTCTAGATATCTACCCTTAGTCACATTTGAGGGATGTACATTCAACCATGCAAGTAGAAAGGCCTAACTTGACACCAACAATGAGAGTCATAGAATCATAGAGTTGACAAAGGTGATTCAGCTTAAGCCTATTATCTCCAGAGTTGCTTGATAATCTGCCGAATGGTGACTTTGGCTGACTTTGGCCTTGCAATCGCACATTTTCAGTCAGTAATTTTCCTCTGTCCAGCTTGACCTTCTAGTCACCTCAGGCTCTATTTTATATCAATGCCAATTAATGTATGTGCCAATTAAATAACATTTTGCTAATTAAACCATATCAAACTTGGGGGGGTACACGGGGCTGTAACAACACATGTCCCAGTATCGGAGGGTATACTCTCTTGGCTTCATCCTGTGGTATCTTGGGATCGGTGCTTTGGGAGAGTCTCAGAATTCCCTGCTAGAGAGCTCTAGTCCATTCCTCTGAACTACAAGTCCCAAGAGAGTGTGAGTAGAGGATTAAAAGAGTTTAGCTCTTCAGTTCCAGGGTATAGGAATCTATGCATTTCTATGCTGAGTCAGCATTTCGACTTAGCAAAGTTAAAAATGCCTTGAGAACTCAGATCACAGTCTTTCCTGGCTCCAAAGTCAGAATGCTAGCAGGCAGAAGCTCTCCAGAAACTGGCCAGGCAGTCATTGATAAAACAGGGCTGCTGCCTTGATACCTCTCCAGACACTTGCTGTAAAGTAAGTTGCACCAGAGGCAGCCTAGGGTTACCAGATCTCAGGGCCTGGCCTCTTTCCTCTGGGCCTGAGGGTGAGGAGACCCAGGCAAGAGTGGTGCCATGAAGTAGAATCATAGAATCATAGAAATGTAGAGTTGGAAGAGACCCAAGGGGCCATCCAGTCCAACCCCCTGCCTTGCAGGAACACCCTCAAAGCACAACTGACAGATGGCCATCCAGCCTCTGCTTAAAAACCTCCAAAGAAGGAGACTCCTACAACTCCTGGCTTTGGGCCAGGATATCTAAAAGACTGCCTCTTCCCATATGAGCCTGCCCAGAATTGGAGATCTGCAGCAGAGGCCCTGTTTCACATCTCAACAGCCTGTATGGTTGCAGGTCATTTTCAGTAGCAGCACTGTGAAACTCCTTGCCAGGGCTTGCTCTATCTCATCAGAGGTTTCAGCAGGCAGCTTAGATGGTGCTGTTGTACATGCCCTTTGGGCCTTGAAATTTCTCTGCTGCTTTCATAGAATCATTGAATCATAGAAATGTAGAGTTGGAAGAGACCACTGGGACCATCCAGTCCAACCCCCTGCCATGCAGGAACACCCTCAAAGCACTCCCGACAGATGACCATCCAGCCTCTGCTTAAAAACCTCCAAGGAAGGAGACTCCACCACACTCCATGGAGGCAGCAGATTCCACTGCCGGACAGCCCTGACTGTCAGGACGTTCTTCCTGAGGTTCAGGTGGAATCTCCTTTCCTGCAGCTTGAATCCATTGCTCCTTGTCCTGGTCTCTGAAGCAGCAGAAAACAAGCCCACTCCCTCCTCTACATGGCATCTCTTCAAAGTAATCAAGTAATCATAATAGCCTTCATGTAATCATAATAACAACCACAACAACTACTACTACTATTATTAATCTTACTTACCTCTCCCTATAGGTTGAGGCAAGGAACAACAATGGATCAGACAATAATACTGGTTAAAAAGAGCGTATAAAACAATATATATTAAAAAACAATCTTTAAAATTGTTGATTCAAAAAAATCATGCCAGAGCAGACTACTCTTTGCTGCTGTTTTAAACTGGGAAAATGCAATGTGTCTTTTCATCTTTTGTTAGGCTTGTTTGAATGATGTAGTCGTTGATGCTCAAGGTATTCTCCTTAGTGATTCTATCACCAGTTACTTGTAACATCGCCCTTGTAATGTCAACAGGGCCCACCTCCTATGACGTTACAAAGAAATTTTGGCCCTGAAATCTCAGGAGCTGTCAATCCTAAAACACGTTGAAATGGGGGCGGGAGAATCAGAGCTACTGAGAGGTAGCGTGGGTACGCACGGCCTCCCAAATTTTATAATCTTAAAGTCATAGAATTAGAAGAGACCACAAGGGCCATCCAGTCCAACCCCATTCTGCCTTGCAGTCAAAGCACTCCTGACAGATGGCCATAGAATAATGGAATCATAGAAATGCAGAGCTGGAAGAGACCCCAGGGGCCATCCAGTCCAACCCCTTGCCATGCAGGAACACCCTCAAAGCACTCCCGACAGATGGCCATCAAGCCTCTGCTTAAAAAACTCCAAGGAAGGAGACTCCACTCCACTCCGAGGCAGCATATTCCACTGCCGGACAGCCCTGACTGTCAGGAAGTTCTTCCCGAGGTTCAGGTGGAATCTCCTTTCCTGCAGCTTGAATCCATTGCTCCTTGTCCTGGTCTCTGGAGCAGCAGAAAACAAGCTCTCTCCTTCCTCTACATGGCATCCCTTCACATATTTAAACATGGCTATCATGTCCCCTCTTAACCTTCTCTTCTGCAGACTAAACATCCCCAGCTCTCTAAGTCTATCCCCATAGGGCATGGTTTCCAGACTCCGTTTAGAAACCTGCAGAGAAGGAGACTCCACCACACTCTGAGATACCATATCCCACTGTTTAAATGCTTTTACTATCATGGATGTTTAGAAGGGACTTCTTTTCCTGTAGTTTGAAGCCATTGCTCTGTGTCCTAGGTTCTGGAGCAGCAGAAAACAAGCTTGCTCCGAGCTCCATATGACATCCTTTCAAATATTTAAATATGACTATCCTGTCACCTCCTTAACAATCTCTTCTCGAGGTTAAACATATCCAGCTCCCTAAGCCGTTCCTCATAAGGCATGGCTTTCAGACCATTTACCATTTTGGTTGCCCTCCTCTGGACATGTTCTAGGTTATCAATATCCTTCTTGAGTTGAGGTGCCTAGAACTGGACACAGTATTCCAGATGAGGCATGACCAAAGAATGATAAGTTCCTTATAGAAAAGAACTGGATCTGTTGAGATTTAGCAACAGACATTAGAGCCACTTTCTGGTCTGTTGAGACTCCAGATCTATTATGTAATACCGTTGGTTTTTCATTGCTCTCTGAGGTTTGTGCCCTGGAGGTTTTGTCCTCTTCTGTTGAAAAGGGGGAAGCCTTCGAGAAGCATCCTGATTTTGTCAGTTTTCCTAACAACTCCTGGAGATGCAGATCAGTTTGTTTTTTAAGTGAAATGAACATGCAACACAACGATCTGGCTTTTCCAAATGAAATATTCTGAGTTTGTGTGCCTTGTGTCGTGTGGGGCTGCCTCCTTAGGTTATTTTTATTCCTATTTTCAAATCAGCAGCCATGGCTAAAAATAATCAGTTGCCATGGTGACCGTTGGGTATCTGTGAGGAGGAGGAAGAGGAGGAACCTGCTGCCTGTCTAGAAAGGAGCCCCACAAAGAAATATAGGAAGGCATGTTGGATCTAGGGAAGGGGGCAGGGAGGCTGTGAAATCAGCCGAGGCAAAGGCACTCTCTCTTTCCCAGACCCCTCTTCTCATTTTTTACACCGTGGCATTTGTGGCAAAGGGGGACTCTTTCCAGTGGTCACCCTGGAAGACTGGGTGGAAGAGCAGCAACCTTGTCCACGACCCATTAGGAAGTTCTGCTGCACAGAACTGCAATGAAAGAGACTCACACAAGGGCTAGGTGGTGGTTAGCACCCATTAGGGTTAATGGAAAGCTGAATTTTAGGATGCTATCCTAATGCTATAGGGTCCTAAGTACCCTAAGAGCACCAGATCCTGTCTGATCTTGGAAGTTAAGCAGGGGCAGCCTTGGTTAATTAATACTTATGAGAGATTGCCAATGACTACCATGTGCTGCAGGCTATATGTCAAAGATAAGAACTGACAAAACCACCTCTGAGTATTCCTTGCCTAAGAAAACCTTATGAAATTCATGGGGTGCTGATAGATGTCTGCCTGCTACCTGAACCAAACATATTTTCCCTGTTAGCATGACAGGAGCTGAGCCTCCTCACAAGGGAGAGGGCCTTCTCGGTGGCTGCTCCCAGACTTTCCTTGTTCTCCCCTTCCTTGTTCTCTTTTTTGTGCCATTAGGCTTGTATATATTGGTTCAGTTTGGGCTTTTAATTCTGTGTGGTTCTGTTTTTATGGCTGATATAGTTTCTTTAAAAATGTATTTCAATATGTATAATATTTTTAAAATGTAATGTTTTAACTTTATACATTTTTTAGTTGTTTTTAAATCTTATATCTATACTTTTATGAACATTTTAATTTGTACTGTTTTAATATTAATGTTAAGCCCTGGTCGGACACCTGTGCCACATCTGTGCCTCAGAAGCTATCTGCCCAAGTGTGACTCGCAGCCATCACATTCCGGTGGACATTTTGCAAACATACCTTTGTTTTGCATTCCCCCCGCTTTCCGTCTTTCTCTTTCAGTGCAGTGGAGGCTGCGGACAGGGCCGCATGATCCGGCACGTCTACTGCAAAACCAGCGATGGGCGCGTGGTGCCCGAATCACAGTGCAACCTGGAGACCAAGCCGCTTGCCATCCACCCCTGTGGGGATAAGAGCTGTCCTGCCCACTGGCTGGCCCAAGATTGGGAAAGGGTAAGTGGTGGAGCAGGGAGAGGGGCAGATAAACTTTGGGCAGGATCTTTTCTCAAGGATGGGGAGGGCAGTTTCTTTTTGCTCCCTTGCTGGTTCTTTTGTTGGTTGGTGTGCTGAGCAGGAGTGAGCAAAGTACAGCCCGAGTGGGGCACATGTTCCCCTTGAAGCTGTTATTGTGGTGCTTGGTGCCACCAAGTCCCCAAGACCACCTTTTTTTGAATTACCCTCCTTGAAAGCCTTCAGAAGTGACAATTCACCTTTTGAATAGTTTGCCGGTCCTTCCTGCACTGTTTAGCATCAAACAATAGTTGTTTTCCACCATCAAAAGTAGACTTCCAGGCACTTTCGAGTCTATTTTGTTATTCTTAGTTGGCATTTTTGAACGTTTGATTGTTCCTGGCCCCCAGAAGGTTCTATGGGCAGAAAGTTAGTTCCCAAACTTGCCCACCCTGGTGCAGCGGATGAGGCTCCAGACAACAAGCAGATTTGGTATACTTTGTCCACACTTTAACAGATATCCAATGGAATAAAACAGGTTATTTTGTGTTCATTAGGCTCTGCTAACTGATTGATGCTTTAGCCTGATAGTTCAAGGATAGAGAGGAGTCCAAGGGGGAAAGGAAGCTGGGTACAGACTGAGAGTAAACTTTCCGTCTATTGCAATTTGCTTGCTTGTATTGTATCTGTTGATTATTGTATTGTATCTGTTGATGTGGGAGATGGGTCACATACACGCAGTTCAGTTTCCTTTGTTTTGTTCTGCCTTCTATGACTCCATCTTCTAATTGGCTGTCCTTGGTGGGGAGGGCACCCTGGGCCGATGGACTCATTACCCTGCTTTAAGGAATAGTAGCATTGGCTCAGGGATGATTCAGCTAGAATTCATTGTTCAACAGCGTGACTCTACCACTTTCTGCAAAGAGATGCTGGAGTCCCTCAGCTAAAGACCTTCAGGGCTTTCCGCTACTGTAAACCCACGTGCTGCATCATTTTGCCACCAACTTTGTCTTATAGTGGTGCTGTGTATCAATTTTCGGTATTGAGGAGGCAGCCAACGGTGTCTCAGAATGTTTGTCTCCTCTCCTCCGCAGTGTAATACCACCTGTGGCCGAGGGGTAAAGAAGCGGATTGTACTGTGTCTAGAGATTGTCAATGGAAAGATCAAAACCCGCAGCCCAACAGAATGTGACGCCACGAAGAAACCAACAGAGGAAACCACCTGCTTTGAGCGGCCTTGCTTCAAGTGGTACACCACCCCTTGGTCCGAGGTGAGGCCTGGGCTGCTCAGGCCAGGGGGAGTGGGTGGGAGGCCTTTTAAGGTAGATTGCATTTCCATGGCAAACTAGTGGTTGGAGGCGATGCAATCCTTGGCTGAATTTGGTAGATCTGTGAGCTCCAAGATGGGTGAAGGACATGTTAAATTCTCCACCTGTAGAATAAGAATGAACCTCAGGAAGAACTTCCTGATGGTCAGAGCTGTCTGGCAGTGGAATATGCTGCCTTGGAGTGTGGTGGAGTCTCCTTTGGAGGTCTTTAAGCAAAGGCCGGATGGTCATCTGCCAGGAGTGCTTTGATGTGTGTTTCTGCATGGCAGAAGCGGGTTGGACTGGACTATGGTCTCATGCAACTCTATGATTCTATGATTCTATGATTTTATGACTGAGACCCCACATAGGCTTGTTATGGAACTGTGGAGTCTTAAAGGTGTGCAGTGTAAATAAAAACACAGTTATTAGCATAAAGGATAAAGACACAAGATCTCATCTGATCTTGGAAGCTAACCAGAGACAGCTGTGACTAGTACTTGGATGAGAGACTGCCAAGGAATACCAGAGAAAGGAACTGAAAGAACTAACTCCAGAGTATTCCTTGAAAACAAGGGATCACTGTAAGTCAACTGTTGACTTGAATACGTGTACACTTACGCATGGGATGGGATGCTAGTTTCTAGGCCAGATATCCATTTAAAGATGACTTCTTGGGTTGCTCCCTTTTTCTAACAGTGTCTGCGGATATATTTGTATGCTAATAAGTCACAATATCAAGATATCAGCATCAGCATCATTTCCCTCCTCCCACTTTCTCCTTTGTCCCCCACCTTGCTTCAATGCTGCAAACAAATTCAAAAGAGTAAAACAAGTTTCCACTCAGTTAACTCGCTGGAGCTGAGGGTGTGGCGAGAAGAGCAGCACATAAATTCTGGGGCTTCTCTGCTTGAAATATTAATTGTGTGTTCTTTTGCCTCTTTCTGCCTTCCCATATCCTTTTGACCACCCTCTGATGTGGCTTGGCCACATACATTCCACTTTTCATCTGTGAATTGTTGGGGGGTATGTGATGGTCCACATAGAATTCATAGTTTAGCAGCCTGGTTCTCCCACTTTCTTCGAGGGGATTTTAGATCCCACCAAGTAAAGTGCTATGATGCTTGTGTTGTAGACCACACATCTGTTCTTTTTTTCCCTTGTGTCAAATTGTATCTCATAGCAGTGATGCATGCTGGTTTTCAGCATCAAATGGAGTCTCGGAGAAGCTTAGAATTGCAGCTAATCCCTGATCACAACAGGAAGATTTTTCATTTGGAGATCATCTGGTGATCAGAAGACCTATCTTTGCTTGGCTAACAGGATTTCCCCTGGAAAGCAGTGAAGTCTTACATGCCAAGACAGTATCCTCATATCCTCCAGCTGTCCCTGCTGGGCAGTTGGACAGATTAATCCTCTGTCCAACTTTTTCAGCTGCTTTAAAATGTCTCGGTTTCTCTCTCCACTTCACCTTTGCCCTCCTGTTACTTCAGTTGCTGCAAACTGAGTTTAAACCCCAAAAATAGTTTGGTCTCCCTTAACTCAGTAGGAAGAAGAGATGAGGAGGCAGAATCTTGTTCTTCCCAGTAGGTTTGGGCGAAAACAAACTGCTGGAATCTCTCCTAGCTTGTGCATTCTCCCTCATTTATAACTTTTGCCAGTTGGACTCCACTTTGATGTTACTTGGCCTCATCTGTCTCAGTTTTCTTCTGTGAAATGTTGGAGGGTATGTTTTCTGCATTGATTTGCCCCTTATAGCAGTGACATTTGCCAATTTTCAGCATCAAATTAAGTTTTGAAGAGGCCTAGAGTAGGAGCCAATTCCTGCTCAAAACGGGAAGATTTTCTGGTTTTGTGATCATCTGATATTTCCTTTCAGCAGACTCGTCTTCCCATAGCTGACAGGGTTTCCCATCAAAGATGGGGTGGCCTTATCTGCCAAGACAGTAGCCCACGACTTCTGTCTAAGCAGCTAATCCAGGCTTCTCAGTTGTGCGGCTTTACAGAACAAACAAGCAAATCACTCCTAAAAGTAATATCTAAACTTCTGTCTCCAAGCAACCCCACAGCTTCAGAAAGTTAACATTTTGGACTACTGCTACCAGACTGTTCCAAATGGCCGTACTGGGAGTGTTAGTCCAAAAGTTACTCCCCCAATAATCCCAGTTCTGCCCTATGAAATTCTAAAGTCTTTGTCTGCAACATTATTCAAATTTGGAAAAACATCACTCTTATAATGGATCATTAATTTTGCTTTTGTTGGTTGTAGCCAAGAGCAAAAATTGTGAAGACAGTCAAGGTTTGAAGCTCTGTTGCCTGTTCAGCCTTTCGAGGCCTTTCAGGGAGGGATCAACTGCTCCCTCAAATACTGCAACTGGGTTTGTACTTTGGGCGCTTTGCTTGTAAAACTGTAGCTTTAGCTCTACATCTACATCTCCTCACTGAAGAATCCACAACACAAAGCAAATGAATACAGGTCCTCCAACATTTCACACATGAAAACGAGGACACATGTAGCCAGGCAAAATCAGAGTGTGGGCAAGATGGCAATAGTAAGGAGAGGCTGCAGCCCTTTGCACTTTGAGCTCTGCTTGCAGCAATTGAAATAAGCTGAGAACAAAAGGGAAAGGAGGAGGTAGAGAGAAAAACTGGGACTTTTTAAAAAGCAGCTGAAAACCTGGGTTAATTGAGACTGTCTCTGCCAAATTAGGACTGTTTGCAGGTTTGTAAATCCAATTCACCTAGTCTGTTGGCACCTGAGACTTCCAACAGGCATTGCCCATTTTGCAAGACCGTTATGCAACCATTTTGACTAGAAACATTTTAGAAACCTGCTGCAGTTGCTTTTTGTGCATTCTTTTCCACTTGTAATTTTGTGAGCTTCTGATTTTTAAATGAGAATTTTTCATTTAAAATTGGCATTTCAACAGGGGAATGTGAACTACTGGGCATCTCTGAAGGCTTTGTACTTCCCAAATTCTCTTTCTGTTGGTTTCAGTTTATATCCTGAAGCTGCCTGTTGTTGTTCTTTCCACATGCATAGTGTACAAAAACTTGTGGCATTGGTGTGAGGATGAGAGATGTGAAGTGTTACCAAGGGAAGGACCTTGTCCGAGGCTGTGACCCTCTTGTGAAACCAGTCGGGAAGCAGACCTGTGACCTTCAGCCCTGTCCAACCGAACCACCAGGTCAGTGGGAGGGGGTTTGAATCTAGTGGAGCCCTCGGGGGTAAGAGGAATGCCTCTTCCTTACATCCTACACCTCTATGTCCTGACCCTGCAGATGACAGCTGTCAGGATCAAGCGGGAACCAACTGTGCCCTGGCCATGAAGGTGAACCTCTGCAGCCATTGGTATTACAGCAAAGCTTGCTGCCGATCCTGCAGGGCCCCTCACTCCTAAGTAGGGACAGAAGGAGTGAGGGACTCACCACAATCAGCCACATGGATGGATGCGTGGATGCAGCGGGAGCAGCCAGGCGAGACCTGCTGGTGGAGGACCCCTTCCTGCTGGCGTGGAGAGCAAGGGCCAGCAGTGGTCCTGGACATCCATATGAGATGGCCTCTTATTCACCCACTTCCAAAATGGAGCGGGGGGGGGTGATCGACACCAATCATCTTTGGCCCCAACGCATTGATTGTGTACTACTGTTGACTGGCCCCCATCGTTCACTGAGAACCGATGTGTACATAGATCCTTGAACATTTCTCTGATTATACTCACTCCTAAAAGCTGTGTTGGCCTTGAATTTCCTTTGCCTTGTTTTGTTTTTTTAGCAAGGTTTAAACAGAAGAAAAATAAACTCCTCTCGTTTTCGTGACAGTCACTCACCTCACTGCCCACCCCAGAGTAATTTTATATATGCACACCAGCTTTCTGACTTCTAATTTGCATACATTCACATCCAAAGCCTTCTTGACTGGTCTAACTTGCATCCATTGGAATTCTTTCTTCTAGAGTTGCTCAGAAGAAAATCCAGTTTTTAGGTGTAGAAATGTCACAGTGGGTTCTTTGTTACTGGTGGTTATGCCAGTCATTGGGCTGACAGACAAGACATTCTGTCTAGTCCAAATACTTACTCATCAGCCATCAGTCAGTTTTTCCTTCTCTTATGCTTCAGGCTGTTTGCCTTTTAAAAACATATTTTAAAAGTGTGACATATCCTTTTCTAGGGTTCTCTAAAAGCAAAACAAAACAAAATACAACTGAGGAGGTTTAATGTGATGGAACTGGCACTAGCCAATCATTCCTTCCAATCTTTGCTGCAGACTTACAGAACTTGGGTGGCTTCAGAGCTTAGCTTTAGAGAGGGAAAGGTTTTAACACTTGGACTGAATAGAGAGGAGAGAGGATCAACCGAATCTCTTCACAATCCAGTAGTCTCTACCAGTTGAATCACAACCTTTTCTTGGCTATGCCTTTCCTTCCTACACATTCATATTCCTAATATTTGTCCCTCAAACTTTTTCAGAGTAGCAAGAATGAATGGAAATTGGTGCCAAAGGTGACTTAAGCCCAAACTGTGTAATCAAAGCCCAGGCCTGCAGTCCCTAATTAAAATGACATAATGCCAACATATTATATAGGATAATGAAACTAAACCACCCATAACTGCACTTTATATCATAAAAAGGGCTGTGCGTGCTCTCTCTCTCTCTCTCTTTTTAATATATTTGTTTACAAACAGTGAACTTTATCCCTGTAACCATAGAACTGTACCCTTATGTATATTTTAAATAAAATTTGGTCATATTTATGATACTCTTAAAACTTCTTCCTTTTGTTTTGAACATTCTGATTAAGAGTGCGGAGGGAAAAGATTGTGCTTAAGAAACCCCGACCTTGCTCAACAGAAGGTGGAGAGCAAAGCATTCCAGTTGCCATTTTGGGAAATAGGAAGCAAGGAAGCAGTTCTTATACGTTGGGCTAAACTGCCATAATCCAGAGTTACACTGGCACAATGGTCTGACAAGATTCCGTTCAAAGAACAATCCTGTCTTACAATGTTTGGGTTTGTCATTGCTAGGGAGCCAAGATTGTAGGCCCAAAATTCTAATCTGAGAATTATTATTCTCTTCCTTTATAGTACAGTAGACCCTCCACTTTTGCAGAGGTCAGAAGAGGAAGATCCCAGTAACAATGGAAAAACTGCAAATATATATATAAATCGCGAATGCATTTTTTTAACCCGAGACAACACCTCTCTAGGAATCTTTAGGTCCCCCAGCGCAACTGAAAGGTCTACTTCCACCAGAATCATGCAAAAAGAAAGAAAGAAAGAAAGAAAGAAAGAAAGAAAGAAAGTCTACTTCCACCAGAATAAGGTCTTTTTAAAATGAAACATATGTATGTGTGTGTGTGTATATCTCACACATGAATAATCAAATCCACAAATGCTGAACGTGTGAAAATGTGAGCCCAACTGTACTTTGAGTTGTTGCTGCTGGGAGACCAAGGTGTCTCATGCTCAGGAGAGGATGGGCTGTATCTCAGCCTGGGAATATAGCATGAATAGAGGGGAGCGTTAGGCCTTTAACCTCTCCTGGAATGGTCCTAACTGGAACCATCCTATTCCCCCCATGTGAGCTTTTCTTCTGTTATGAATATTAAGCATTGAGGTTCATAAGTAAATCCAGAGTGCATACTCTCTTGCTTTTGCAGTTTGATTAATGTTCTCTCACGTCTTCACTTGCTTTTACAGTGTACCAGGTTCTCCCACTTCCTCCCACTTTCCTCTTTGTCCTCGGCTTACTTTAGTTGCTGTAAACTGAGTTCAAAGTGCAAAAGTAGTTTGCATTCAATTAACGGAGAAGCTCAGCGATGGGAGGGCAGAATCTCACCCTTCCCTGTAGACTCAGGAGAAAGGAAGTTGCTGCCGCTGTTCCTAGCTTGTGTATCCTCTTTCATTAATTAAATGTTTGTCATCTTTGCACTTCACTAACAGGTTTTCTCCCGTTTCTGCAATGTTGCTAGGGATTTGTAAAGTTACAAAACTTATAATGTGATATAGAATCTTGGCCAATGTCTAGCACGTTATTCTTTTTAAAAAAACAACCTCAGAACTAGAATTCTCCAGTTACCCGCTTCTGTATCCACTGACCCATTCTGTGACCTTTTTTGAGTCTCAGGAATGAGATTGCACCTTGCTTGATAACAAAGTCAAGATAAGTTTATTTTTTTATTTTTTTTTAGACGTTTTGGAAGTTCTGTACGAGTTTGCGAAATTGCCAAAGTGAACAGAAACTCATGAAACAGTTCAATTAATTTCAAAGATGCATGGAGGGGCAGGGGGGGGGACAAGTGCAGGAGAAAGATAGGAAGATTAAAAATATAGCCACCATTTAAATACAACAAATCTCAGTATCTTTAAAAATGCTTTTAAAACAAATGCAAGTTTGAAGAAGAAATTTTTACAAAGTTGACTCCAGAGTTCTATGGAAGCAACTGCTATTACGTCAGATCACTTAAGACACAACAAAAAGCAACAGGCACACTTTCCATAGTCCAAGTAGGAGATTGAAGCTCATCACAAACTGGACAGAAACACCATCCCTGCGTAGACACTCTGGTACTGCTTAAAGATAACAGAAGCTTTAATGGAACTGGATTGTGCTTAAAACAATGGCCACTGGTTGAAAAGATCACCATTTTCTAGCCAGGGTTGCAGAACGTGTTTCATCTTGATTCCTCCCCCCGCCCCAGTCTGTATATCCTTCTTAAGGTGGGGACAATCATAGGGCCCCTGGAATCTCTTTTTATAGTCCCTGATACATCCTGCCAGTTCCCCAGAGCCTCCCAAACCAATTGTTTTGGGGGGAAAGCCTGAATTTTGCCCTCAAATCTTGCAGAAAACCTCCCAAACATGTGGAAACACACAATATCCACACAAGCACCCCAAAACCCTCTACAACCCCCAGATACCCTCTCTACAGGAAGTGATGTGGCATTTTGAAAGGGAACTGCAGAGGAACGCATATAGTATTGTTTTACCTTAAGAGGGGGAGTCTACATGGAGGGGTCAGGGAGGGGAACCGATCCCAGCTCCAATTCAGTTGCCATCCATGTTCTTAAGTAAGCCTTGACCACTGATCTAAGTGTTTTTCTCTCTAGGGCTGCAGGCGGTTTCACAATAACTGGCAGTACGATGGGTGCATTAAATTAGGGAACTGTGTGGTTGCTATCAAAGCAGAAGTGAATGCTTCCTTGTGCTCTTACCACAAGACGGTGCTGTCAGGTTCCTTGAGATGATACCTGGCTTTATGTCTTTGCTGAATATCACTTTTCCCAGGTGGTGAGACAAGATGGCAGCCAGTTCAGATGTTAACTGAACAGCAGTGAATTGGTTCCACTGTCATTTTTTTTTATTTTTTATTTTATTTATTTATTTGTATCCCGCCTCTCCATATGGATCGAGGCGGCGAACAACTTAGCATGTATTTCGAAACATTTTTCTATACATGCCCCCAACAAGCTGGGTACTCATTTTACCGACCTGCGAAAGGATGGAAGGCTGAGTCAACCTTGGGGCCCGACAGGATCGAACTCACAACCTTGTGGTTTGTGGCTTGCAGTACTGGCATTTAACCACTGCGCTACCAGGGCTCCCTGCAGACATAGCTGCAGACAGGTTATTGGAGGCAACTGGCTACAGAGGATTGTATGAACCAGTGGCTCAGAGACTGATGGCAGAAAATGTTTGCTGCTAGGAGCTCCATTCTGAATGAAGCAGGCACTCTCCCACACTACACAGTTATAGCATTTTGATACTAGTTTAACAGCCATAGCTCAATCCTAGGGAATCCTGGAATTTGTCATTTCGAAAGGTAATTCTGAATGTCACACAAAACTACAAACCCCAGGATTCCGTAGTAGAATGTTACAGTGGTATCAAAGTGCTGTAATTGTGTAGTATGAAAGGGTTCCAAGGTTGAAGCAAATGCTGGATTTCTTCAGAAGTCTTGCATATTTTTACCTCACAGTACTATTCCAAATAGTGCACTAACCACTGGTATACACTTTTATGTCTTGAGTGTAGATTTCTCAAGAGCACGACATGTGGCCCTCAGACCATTGTTTCCCAATGCTCCTCAGTGAAAACAGAACCTCTTTCACTCAAGTATGAGCAAAGTGGTCGCTACCTAATAAACAAAGACAGTGGCCCTGACCTGATTGCCTCCTTGTGCATGGAACTCCAGAGTTCTACTGTTAACCCCTTACAATCCAGTCAACCCAATCCAGAGATACCACTCCTGGGTGCTTGTCCCACTGTTTTTGACTGGAGAAAATATTTTCCTCCATTCATTTTAAAAACATGAGTTAAAACTTGGACAGAAATCTTTCTCTTCAAAACAAGGTAGAAGAAGCTGATCTCTCAAGTGCTCAGATATTGTTGCTGTTGATTGTTGTCAAGTTGACTTCAACTTATGGCCACCTTGTGAAAGAGAAGCCTTCCAGTTCTCCCTGCTATCAATAAACAGCCATGCTCACGTCTTGCAAAATCAGAGCTGTGGCTTCCTTGACCAGGTCTACCCACCCATAACACTGTCTTCCCCTTCTCCTATTGCCTTCTACCTTACTAAGCATTATTCTCTTTCCTAATATCCTGGCACTTAATCTGAAGTGTGTCCACATACATTTCTTGTTAGTGAACTAGAATCAAACATGAAGCCAGATGGATTAACCAAAACACATCTAATTTGGTAGGTAAAGGACACTAGCCGAAGGCTGCTGCCCTCATGGCCTCGAGGCACTGCCACCACTTTTCTCTCCGGCTTGCATAAGCCTTGCCATCATTTTCAGAGTTCCAGGGGCACAAATTACTCTAAGAAATCAGATCACAGCACAACTAGGATTTATTTAAATTGTATGCTCCTGAGAACAAGGGACCCGTCCTTTATAATTTTACTACTCGGTGAAGCACCAGATGGAGCGACGCTGCTACACAAGAACTAGAAACAACAACCTGGTTTTTTAAAAAGAGAGCATGCCAAAAAAAGGAAGTCAGAAGCACGAATGTGTGTGGCTACAAGATTCTAACCCAGAAGACCTGCCTGAGACACTTCTTTCCTGACCGCAAAGTCCAGAAGCATAGGAAGCAAAGACCTGGATCTCTTTGGAAGGTATTCTTGATGGTCGGTCCTGGGAAAAAGAGCAGAGCAAGGTGTAATATGTCTTGACCTTGGGCCACCTACAGGCAAGCCTGAAGTTGTCTCCTCTATCCACAGTTCTAAAAGAAATCCTAGAAGATATACCTCAAGGGGCAAGCCTGAGGTTGACTTCTACAGCTAAGATCCAACAAGAGACGTGTCATGGGAGGCCAGGAACCTGCCATTTGCTGTTCGGTCTTGGTCAAGGAAGGAAGATAAGGAAGCAGAAAGCAGCCATGTGAGATGTGTCAAAGGCAAAGAAAGGGACATGATCTTAGGCATAGAAAAGAATACCATGTATCAAAAGCTCAAATCCTTTTAGATTCTCATTATCTCTCGCTCTTTCTAGATAAACAGAATTGTCTATACCTGATTTTAGAAAGCCTTCCTTTGGCGATTTATCTGCATTCCTCCTTACCCACAGCATACAACGCTTTAATAATAGGTATATAGGTAAACACAACAACATATAAATACATTCATCATTTTAAAAGACTCCCCATGGATTTTCTTCATTTAAAAGAGAAACATCATTAATTTTGTTAGTATTTTTTTAAAAAAGCCCCAAAGGTGTATTAAACAATGAAACCCTTTCCATTGTAACGGTGGGACACATGCCTCCTTGGTCACCTGGTGGTGCCAATCTCTTGCCACCACAATGCCGGTGCCGTTCAGACATCAGTGCTGATGCTGCGGCTTCGGGAGAAAGCTTCACGCATGGCTGAGAGGCGGTTGGGGTTGAGGGCCTGGAGGTTGTTTGTGCTGACAGGAAGTTCCAGGTCTTCTTGGCTGATGGCCTTGTAGTTGACCAGGTCGCCTCCGTTCCGGACCTCCTCTTCAGGTTCTTGGAGGAAGAAGGTGGGTGCCTCATAATGGGAGCAGCTGGGACAGACAGTCCGACACTGGGAGTGCTTTTTGAAGGGGGAGGGGGAATGATACAAGGAGGGGCCGTTGGTCAGAGCCACATTGCGGTTGCAGTGGAGTGGAGGGATGTGGGAATCCACATCGAAGTCTGGCTCCTCCCCGTCCTCTTCTGACTCATCCTTCTTGCAGCAATAATACTGGGGAAGACAGTAAAGCAGAAAGGTTAAGGAGGAGCTGGCTCTACTGTTGCCATCTTTGATTCCTCCATTGCTAAAAGGCTATTGGTCCAAATTGGGATGGTCAGCTATGGAAGTGTAGGGGGTTGCATGTACCCTCCCCCCAGGAGATTCCACAGGGCTACAGCCCTCCACTACACCTGCTCATGCTCTCTCTCTCCCTCTCTAAATATTTGAAGAGATGTCATGTTGAAAAGGGAACAGGCTTGTTCTCTACCGCTCCAGAGACTAGGACAAAGAGCAGTGGTTTCAAACTGCAGGAAAGAAGATTCCACCTGAACCTCAGGAATAACTTCCTGGTGGTCAGAGCTGTCCAGCAGTGGAATATGCTGCCTCCGTGGAGTGTAGTGGAGTCTCCTTCTTTTTAAGCAGAGGCTGGATGGCCATCTGTTGGGAATGCTTTGATGGGTGTTCCTGCATAGCAGGAGGTTGGACTGGATGGCCCCTGGGGTCTCTTCCAACTCTATGATTCTATGATTCTCTCTCTCTCTCTCTCTCACACACACACACACACTTTTTTTTGCCCCCAAATACCCTCTAGGGGACTTGGGGAGCATTTCCACCATGATTTGGGACTTCCTGGGCCATGTTACTATTACTATGATTACTGTCTTACTACTATTACTAATGTATTATTACATTTCTACTATTATTGCTATCATCGTTAAAATAAGTATATCCCACCCTCTATCAAAAGATCTCAGGACAGCATACAAATAGCATTAAAATGAAGTAAAATCTATAAAATAATTTAAAGTAAAAATGTATTAAACACCATCATGATTTCAATGATGCAGAATTGTTTAAAACTATGTACAGCAGCATTTTGGATGAATTAATGTGACCCAGGAAGAGACCATTTTTTAAAAACAATGGGAAGTGAATTTCCTATTTACTTCCTGTTTCAAAAAAGATTCTCTCCTTGGTTTATTGAGCCTAAACACCAAAAAACGTGGTGAAATGCCCCCCTGCAAGCCCTAGAGGGCATTTTCAGACAAAATGTTTTTTAAAAATTTTTTTGCAGAAATTTTGTTTGACCTTGGAGGTCAATGGGAATCCTGAGGTGTAAGAAATGCCCTCCACACTCCCTATAAGGCTTTTTGAGCATTCTGCATCCTTGGGGATCTTTGAGGGCTACAAAAAAGGGTCCAGGAGTCCTGACTAGAGAAGACCCACTGACTCAACTGAATTTACCTACATATTGACTTGGCATTCAACAGTTGATTCAGTGGGTCCTCTCCAGTTGAGATTATCCAACAGAAATCCATCCATTATGCTTTTCCACTATAACCAGGAATAAAAGTCCAGAGTAGGATGGCCAAAATGGTAAAAGGCCTGGAAACCATGCCCTGTGAAGAACAGCTTAGGGAGCTGGGTATGTTTAGCCCGGAGAAGAGAAGTTTACGAGGTGACATTATAGCCATGTTTAAATATTTGAAAGGATGTCATATGGACGATGCAGCAAGCTTGTTTTCTGCTGCTTCAAAGACTAGGACATGGAGTAATGGCTTCAAGCTACAGGAAAAGAGATTCTGCCTAAACATTAGGAGGAAATTCCTGAGGGTAAGAGCAGTTTGGCAGTGGAATCTGCTGCCTCCCAGTGTGGAGGAGTCTCCTCCTTTTGAGGTTTTTAAACAGAGGCTGGATGGCCATCTGTTGAGAGTGCTTGATTGTGTGGCAAAATGCAGCTTATAATGACAGTGGAACAAAAACAACAAACATTTGAAAAAAAGCTAGAACACATTAACATTAAAAAAACAAAAAACCAGAACCCTTGCACAAAATCTCATTAACCAGCTCCCAGGAGCTTAAAAACCAGAGACAATTGCTGAGATCCTAAACTAGGGATGCAATAGCACAAATCTTCATATGTGTTGTCACACATTGATTGTGCTACACAACCCATGTGTTGAATGGCAACAATGCGCCTCTAGGGGCAAGATATGCAATTGCTCTCCTTCTGCAGCTTTGAACTGAATAAAGATGTTCTGCATCAAACAAAAATGTCAGACTGCTAGCATGGGGGAACTTATGCATGTGTAAAATACCAAAAAGGCTATAATATTCGCAAAAGTATCTTGGAAGTTACTACATAAGCTAATTCTAGGGAGATCTCTAGCTCTTTCCCCCTTTCCCTCCCTTCATCTGTGGATCTCTGAGGCCTTCAAGGTAATGTACCACCGATAAAACACTGAACATTTTAATACATAGAATAACAACAAGAACAACAATCTTATTATTATGCTGCTGCCACCATCCTGTAAGTTACAATATCATTAGCTAAGCTTATGACCTTGTAACTTTTTTCTATTCACATTTATGCCACAGTCAATGCCCTCACAAGCCCACATTAAAATCCAGGCACCAAGGAATGAGGGTTCTGTGGTGCTGGAAAAATAATTTCAAACCAAACAGTTAAAGTTCCCCATGACATTCTTGCAACGAAGACAGTAAAATGTGGGCTGGACAGGGCTACTGTTAGCTGGATTTGTAATTGGTTGACCGACCAAACCCAAAGGGTGATCACGAATGGCTGCTTTTCATCCTGGAGAGAAGTGACTAGTGGGGTGCCACAGGGTTCTGTCCTGGGCCCAGTGCTGTTCAATATTTTTATCAATGACTTGGATGAAGGAATAGAGGGCATGCTCATCAAATTTGCAGATGATACCAAATTGGGAGGGGTTGCTAATACGCCTGAGGACAGGATCAAAATTCAAAATGACCTGGATAGATTGGAGAGCTGGGCCAAGGCTAACAAAACGAAATTCAACAGAGAGAAAGGTAAGGTCCTACACTTAGGTAGAAAAAAATGGAATACAGAAATATAGGATGGGGGACACGTGGCTGGATAGCAGTACGTGTGAAAGGGATCTAGGAGTCTTCATAGACCACAAGCTGAACATGAGTCAGCAGTGCGATGCGGCAGCCAAGAAAGCCAATGCAATTCTCGGCTGCATCAACAGGAGTATGGTGTCTAGATTGAGGGAGGTACTGGTACCGCTCTACTCTGCCTTGGTTAGACCTCCTCTTGAATCCTGTGTCCAGTTCTGGGCACCCTAATTCAAGAAGGACATGGTCAAGCTGGAGCAAGTCCAGAGGAGGGCGACCAAAATGGTGAGGGGCCTGGAAGCCATGCCCTATGAGGATACACTTAGAGAGCTGGGTATGTTTAGTCTGCAGAAGAGAAGGTTAGAGGGGACATGATAGCCATGTTTAAACATTTGAAGGGATGCCATGTAGAGGAGGGAGTGGGCTTGTTCTCTACCGCTCCAGAGACTAGGACAAGGAGCAATGGATTCAAGCTGCAGGAAAGGAGATTCCACCTGAACCTCAGGAAGAACTTCCTGACAGTCAGGGCTGTCCGGCAGTGGAATGTGCTGCCTCGGAGTGTAGTGGAGTCTCCTTCCTTGGAGGTTTTTAAGCAGAGGCTGGATGGCCATCTGTCGAGAGTGCTTTGAGGGTGTTCCTGCATGGCAGGGGGCTGGACTGGATGGCCTCTGGGGTCTCTTCCAACTCTACGTTTCTATGAAAGCAGCAGAGAAATTTCAAGGCCCAAAGGCCATTTAGAACAGCACCATCTAAGCTGCCTAGTGAAACCTCTGATGAGATAGAGCAAGCCCTGGCAAGGAGTTTCACAGTGCTGCTACTGAAAATGACCTGCAACCATATAGGCTGTTGAGATGTAAAACAGGGCCTCTGCTGCAGATCTCCAATTCTAGGCAGGCTCATATGGGAAGAGGCAGTCTTTCAGATATCCTGGCCCAAAGCCAGGAGTTGTAGGTCAAAACTAGCACCTTGAATTAATCCCATTAGGTTACGAATTTTATCTCAATGGTTTGTTTTTCCCCAGCCCACTTGAATCAAACACCCCTTCATCTACCCTCTGGCAAGCTGAATTGTAATACCTGAAGCCTACAATAGCAGAGAACAGCTATGATACACAATAATATGACAGTTGCTAATATTCCGCCTGTGATGACCACGGTCCCGGCTGTCATTCGACCTCTTCTCCATTAACACCCTGGAAGACACAAAAGACGATGGGAAAGTGTTAAGAGCTAAACATTCACATAGAAGACTGACTGGGGCTGGAGTAAATCTGATTAGATAGCCAGCCAAAACAACAAAATTTTGAGATGTACCAGTGAAGCATTCAATGTTCTGAAAACAGCAGCAGCCTAGGATCTCTGCATTTTCCCCTTTGTGTCCTATCTGATCTAAACTGTCATCTGTGCTACAATACAAAAAATTCTGGGAAAAAAATCTTCAAGGAACCTCTTTACTGCAGGGAGATTGTTATAAGTGGTGGAGCAAAGAAGTGTAGTTGACTCAGGACTCTCCGGGGCAAATCTTGGGACTTTTTGATTAAGCAGAGAGTATGACACCATCTCCAGCCACCTTGGATTTTCTCTTCTCTTATATATTTGTTTTCAACGCTCACAGTAGCTAGAGGGGAATGGACTTCACAAGCAGTGATGCATGGTTATGAGATATATATGTTGTAATCCAAAGTATTGGGGATGGATTGATCGTGAGTGAGCAAGATCACACCCTCCAACTGTCCTGATTTGACAGGGAAAGTGCCAATTAATCTTCTGCCATCCCACATTCTCAGCTGCTTTTAAAATATCTTTCTTTCTCCTCCTCCAGTTTTCCCCCTTTGTCCTCAGCTTGCTTCAACAGCTGCTGAATTCAAAGTACAAGGAGAGAGGAAAGGCGGGTGCAGACTCTTGCCCTTCCCAGTAAGTTCAGGCAAAGGCAAATTACTTCAGCCTCTCCTACCTTCTGTGTCTACTTCCTCATTCATAATGTTTACCTTTTTGATCACACTCTGATGTTTCTTGGCCACACATGACCCAGTTTTTATCTCTGAAATTTTGGACAGCCTGTCTGGTGTTCCCAAAATGTTGGTTAGATATTTGGCAAATATTCCACAACAAATGGAGTACAGAATTATCTGGAGCATGAAAACAAACGGAAGGTTTTGTAAGCTGGGCAGAATAGTCTTTTCCTAAGCAGACGGCTTGACCTGGAAGTCAAAAGAAACCCACAAAACCCAAAAGAATACGGTTGCAAAGATTTAGAAGTCTTCTCTGCCAAAGCAATTCATGGCACGATTGTTGCAATTTGCTGCCCGTTAAATAAAGGAATGAGCATCATTTAGTCTAGACTTTGGCCTGGCACTTCTTTGCATTTTTCTTTGACACCACTACATCACTGAGCTTCTCATTCCATTTTGTTTTTCCTTTCACAACCTAGGTTAGCTGTAAAAAATAATTTAAAAAAATAGGGGGCTTTTCAAACAATTTTTTTCCTGAGGAAATTCTAATTGTGCTTCCAACAGTGATATTTGTGGGCTCTAGCACATGCCATTCAATCTCTAAGCCTGCAGATTCCCCCCCCTTTTTTTTAACATTCAAATTATTGTATGCACAGTTTTAGTCCAGATTGGGACCATTATGTGGTGGTGGTGGTGGTGGAGGAGTTTTAACCCTTCTCTGAGTTTTTATTTCAGCATCCAACCCCCTCTTCCATGGGAGCTAAAGAAAGACCCTTCATGGGCACCGATCCTGGTCTCCCACCTCCTCTTACAGTTGCTATGGGGGGATTTCAAAATTAACAGCTTGGGATGTATTTAAACGACCCCCCTGCCCAAACAATGGAATTGCCAGATGGCAGGGCTGGGTCCTGAACCTCCTGACTCTTCATCGGATAGGAGACAAAGATGCAAATGCTCGCATTTTGGTGGGTTCAGCTCCTGGCAGAGCGAAAGGGACATGCGCAAATCTTCCGCTCAGCTAGTAGAGCACCAGCTTGCTGCCATTTGCAAAGCTCAATTTGTCTGTTGCTACAGCTTGCCAATACTCTCCCAGGTACGTGTGTTCCTATGGATCTACTTTGTTGTCTTCCTCCCATCCTCCCAGTTATTGTAGTGCCAGGGCTTACCCTATACTCTGCTTCTGCATCCACCTTATGGTTAAAAGCAACTTGGTTAGATGAAATGTTCCTTATCCTGCTTCCCTATGCATATGAGGAGAAAGAATCACATTTCACCTTGATCTGTAAAGAACCCCTTTAGTTAAGATGTCTGTCTTAATTTCCAAAGAGGAAAAACGTCTCCTGCGTGTCTGTATTTGAACGACAAATTATGAGCAACCGTGGTTGATGCTTAATGCACTGTCCTGAAAACGAGGAATATATTCTACAAAATCTAATCTAATGAATAAATTTTACACCTATGGAGTGGTTGCTGTCATCTAAGATTATTAACTGTCCATTATTATCTAATTGGTATTTTTGGGTTTACTACATTTATATTTGGACTTGTTCCAACTGTACTTTTCATAAATTCCAGACTGGGAGAATTACATACACTTCTAATCATTGTTTGTAATATTTTTGTTTACTATTTCAGGATATAACTATATGAGTGCTTATTTGTTTTCCACATCCTGAATACACAGTTGCCGTAACCAGTATATTCTCTCTGGCAACATTAGGTTCAGATGTTACATTTAAATTTTAAGATATATACTATTTTTACTACTGTATGTTGTATTTCTTGGACCTACATACTGTAAAGTTATCAGATCTTGTCTGATCTTGGAAGCTAAGCAGGGGCAGTGCTGATTAGTACTTCAGTGGGAGAGCACCAAGGAATACCAGGTGCTATGGGCTAAATTTCAGAGTTAGGAACTGGCGAAACCATCTTCTTGAGTATTTCTTGCCTAAGAAAACTCTCCAAAATTCGTAGGGTTGTTACCCCAAATGCATGGTACACCTTGAGATCCTCTAGCAGTACCCCAGTATAAAAATGGGGATTTGATTCCAATAAGAGTGCTGCAAGAAGTGGATAACCAGCAAGACCTTTTCACCAATGTTTACAAGGTCACTGAGAGAAGAAACCAGCCAAAGATGCAAAAATAAACTAAATTGTGTTTTATTGTTTACTCAAAATCAACAATCGCTCACACAAGGCTAACTGAAAAGACAGGAAGGAAAGGTGGATGGCAGAGATTTCAGGGTAAAATGGGCAATATTTACTGTTCCAGAGAGCAGTAGGAGAAAACTCATTATGGCTTAGGCTGGTGCCCAAGGATAGTACAAATTAAGAATCAAACCGACAGAGTGGATGCCTCCAATTGAACTACTGCATTGAGGTGTCCAAAATTGGAGATTCTTTTACCCAAAAAGGGAGGTAAATGGCCCTTTGCCTGAACAAACAATGAAGGTTGCAGAGTGGACAAAGGTGGCCGGAGTGAGTTGATGGTTTTAATGCATAAGGGAAATATGTTGATGGTTTTAGTGTGTAGGTGACAAAGAGTCAATAGCTAGTCTGATAGTTTTGTATCATTTTGGGCAGGAAAGGGTATATTGGAATAGGTGTTGAAGGCAGGAGGTGATGGAAAATACTGATCAGTATTTTTGTGCAAACATTGGTGACTCTTTTGTCTCAATGGCTAACTGAAAGTTTGTTAACACCTGAAAGCTTCTGGTATGACTTACCTAAGCCAGTGAGGAATTTCATGACCTGTTCATTCATCCAACTTGCCTCTTATTCAGCCTGGCTTTCAGTCACATCAAGATTTGTTTTATGTTAAAGCCAACTGATACATTTTGCTAATTAAACCATACCAAAGTGTGAGGGATGGACCACTTTAACAGGGTTACCATAAATCAACAAGCGACTTGAAGATACATACACACAAACAGACAGAATATATAATATATTCCTAATTTTCAGGACAGTTTATTTAGGCAAGAGACCTAAGCAGGAGCTTTGGCTGTTTAGTGCTTAATCAATAACACTTAATGACATCACCAGGGACCACTCCTAGATCCCAGGTTTTGGCATGAAAACCTCATCCCCAGAGAATCCTGGGTTATGCTAACTCTAATCCAGATCATGGCCAAGTGCACTCACCTGTATGAAAAAAGTGGTTTTAAAGCACATGCTAAGTGTTTAATGCAGTGTTAGAGACAGTCAATACAAATGCCAAAGCCCTACACTGAGGAGATGAAGTGTAACTTTATACTCCTGGAATTTGTGCAAGACTGAGTCCCTGTGTACACACCTATGCACTTGTACTGCCATCCACAATGCATATCTGCATCCATGAATGATCAACTGCAATGTATACGTATGTCCGTGCAAAATGCATAATCAGGTATAAGGCACCACATGGGCAATTCTGTATCTTTAATTCTAAACTGAACAGGGCCATTCTGCATCGGACAGACACACCTAACTGTTCCTGATCATGATTTCTCTTTACCCACTGCAACCTCTCCAGCTTATTCTTAATAGCTTTTCACCACAGTCTATTGCTTTGCCACAAAGGTCCTGATTTTCATCTGTGAAATGGTAGAAGGTGGGCTTCCTGAGCTACCATGGTAGGGGTAGGAATCCAATAGTCCCCCTGGATGCTTCTGGAATGCCATTAAGGCTGGGCAGTGCTGTGATTTGCAGTCCAGCATCATCTGAGAGAACTGTGCAATTACTCATTGTTTTGTGGGCGTGTGCCTTCAAGTCATTTCTGACTTACAGAGAACCTATTATGGGGTTTTCTGGGTCTGAGAGTGTGCCAAGGTCATCCAGTGGGTTTCCATAGCTAAGTGGTGAATCAAACCCTGGTCTCCAGGCTGGTAGTCCAACATTCAAACCAACACACTGAGTCTCTGGCCCATGCTGATCCACTGGCCTACTCCACTAACTCACCACTGGAATAAACCTAAAGCTTTTGCCATGAGTTCTGCTGCATTTGGCAATACTAATCAGGTTCCACCAGAACCTGTCACTGGAATGGTTGAGCTCAAAAGTATGGTGATCCTCAACTGAAGTCAAAGAAGGAGGCTATGCTTGGGGGACAGCATGCTTGTCCAGCTACAGTGGCCCCATGGCCACTGATGAACTCTTCAGAGCCTGTTCTGTCAAACCTGCTGGAAAGTCCTCTAAGAGATGCCCTTGCACTTCACACATCAGAGCAGTAGGCTGGTTCTTTTGGGGCCTGAAATGTCCCTCAGGGCCTGTCCAATCAGTCCTGCAGGAGGATCCCTTGAGGCTAGATGTGCCTCTCAGAGTCTGTTCATTTAAACTTTCAGGAGTGTCCCTCAGGGCCAGTAGTGCCCCTCAGAGCCTTTCCTATCAGACCAGTAGGACAATGCCTTGAGGCCAAGAGAGCTACTATCAGACGTGTTGGAGACTCTGCTGGGGCCAAAAGTGACCTTGGAGCCTCTCCTAACAAGTCTGGGAATCTGACCGCCCTCCCCCTTCCTTTCCTTGTCCTGCCATTTTCCACCTAAGGAAAGTGGAGAGGCCAAGTTATTTTCCCCCAAGACAGAATCTTTCTAAGACTGTGCAGACGGTGGTGAAGTTCTGGACAGACTCCTGCTGCAAGGAGTGCCTCCAAGCTGCCTTGGGATGCCAGCTGGCTGGAATTTGCGACTGCTAACAAACATGTTAGACAGGCTCCGAGGAGCAGGAGAAGACTTTTTGCAAATGAGCGTACAGCAGGCAGGAGAGGGAGAACGGCTGTAAGAATATCAGGAGAGAGGAGGGAAACAGCCTCCATGTGCCTCGTAGATTATTTAGGTTTTCTATTTTCCTTTCCCTCCACATCTGGCAGAAAAATAGCAAGGGGAGGCTCCGTGAAGGACTCTGGCTCCCAGACTTGAATGTAAGTCAGGTGTTGCACAGAGGAACATTAGATGTGATTGGAGACAAAACCTCCCTTTGAAACAAGAACCCTCCCTCAGGCTCTCAGAATCACATCCATTGGGCTAGAGAGCCAAAAGCCAAGGAGCAAGGCAGCTTTTATAGCCTTGACACTAAGTACAGTTAAAGAGTGGTGCTTGCAGCCCTGGCAGAGTTGTTTCCCTGAGGCGCAGACACAGTGGAGTGCTGGTGGTGGGGATATCCATCAGGGAGGCTGGTTAACCCTTTCTCTCCCTATTTGTAATCCTGAAAAGAATGCCACCTTCCCCCACCCCACTTCCCCACACTATCAGTGTTGCAATTTGCTGAAGAAGACACTATGTTTTGCTTATTGCTAATTGCAGGCTACATTTCAGAGGAAGGAACTGGCAAAACTATCTCTGAGTATTCCTTGTCTAAGAAAACTTACGAAATCCAGGGGGTCACTATACATCGATAGGCCACTTGAAGGCACACACACATACACACAGGCCTAAATACCCCAAAGGCACCAGATCCCATTTAACCTTGGAAGCTAAGCAGTCAGCTCTGGATGGATGGATAACAAATATTAGGTGCTGTAGGCTATACAGTCAGTCCTCCACAATCACCAGTATTGGGGTGCAGGATCCTCACAAAAGTGGAAAAACCACAAGTATCAACATATGTGTATGTGCATCTGTGGGAAGGGGCTGAGACATGCTGGGGCGAGGGGATAGCCAGGGCCCAAATTAGGTCAGCGAAAGGAGATGGGCTGACATGACGGCCCTATACTTCCTCTCTCTTGCCCATCTCCTTCCTTAGGTGTGTGAGGAACACTGGGAGAGGATTTGTGATGCTGAGAACTTGGGCTGTGAGCTGTCTTTAGCTGGCCAGACAGCAGCTAGTGGAGAAGGAGGAGGAGGAGGACCAAAGGTAGGTTTTAAAGGGCCTGATCATAGCCACTGAGAGGGAAGGTTTCCCCACCCCCAGAAAAGATGCACCTGAAGTTTGGGGCAGGGGACAGGGGCTAGAGAAATTTGAAAATAATTAAATCTGTGAAAGTGAAACTCACAAATGTGGAGGACCAACTGTATATGTAAGGTTATGTTAAGTAAAAGAGAATATAGGCTCCTTGTAATTAACAGCTTAGAATAGGCATTCCTCTTTATCTCTGTTCTGACCCCTTTTCACACAGAACTGAATTAGACAAATGTAAAGGATTTTGGCCAGCCAGCATCTTTAATTATAATTGCATTCACTTTAACACTTACCCCTTGGGCAATTTAAAAAAAGCATCATTTCTTCCACTCCTGTAAAGCATCATGCTCAGCTTCACAAAGAATCCAGCTAACATGCGAGTCTCCTAAGATTTTTGAGACCAGGGATTTAAAAAAATGAGAAAAAGATGGGCAAGCACTTCTGTAAAATATTTGTGAGTGCTTTCACACGTACATGCATGCATGTGTGTGTGCGGCAAGTGCATATGTGTGTGCACCCCCACCCCCACCTGGAAGCTTGAAACTCTCAAGAGCACCAGCAGGAAAAAATTAAGAACACACAGCATTGCGCATATGGAGGCTCAAAAGCAGAACAGTTCCTGTCTAGACTTTCTGGGTTGTTTTTTTTTTAAACATTTGCTCCTAATCTCATGTCTTTGCAGGCTCCCAGAATCATCATATATTTAGTAATAAATACACTGGCAGTGTTGCCAGGCCTCAGGGTTTGACTTGACATTGCAAAGTCTTACACTCCTTTTCAGTCTTCAGGGGAAGGACTTAATCCTCAGGATGTTGGCATGCCTGAAGCTAAGCTATTTTCCCTGCTTGCCTTGATCATATCTTGACTTTTACTTACGAGCTCTGCTGGCTCCCTGTCCCTCTATCAGATTCCATCTAGCTCTCCCCACCAACCCAAGGACCTCCATGCCTGTCAACTAGCCTCGTAGGGATACAGTGGTGGCCCAAAGTCTCCAGCTGCTGCTCCCCTGACTTCACTGTCTACACTTGCCCTTGGAGAGTCTATGAAAAGGAGGTTGGGACTGAGAAGATGCACGGAGAACAGTGCAGGCCACCTCAAATGGTTGCTTCTGGTCTCTCCAGAGAGCCAAGTGCTAAGGGTAGGGGGCCTGGTCAAACAGTTGAGGGCCCGGTCTTCTTTGTAAAGTGAGGCTCACTGGAGCAGTGTGTGTGCACACGCACACATGTATCCTTACAGTAGGAGAGGCACAATTTGCTGCTCCTGACACTTTCTTTCCTCAAGCACCTCATATGGCTGAATCATACCCGCCAACTATCTAGATTTGGCAGATTAAGTCCTGAATATTCCTCTGTCATCCTAGTTTTTCAGCTCCTCTTAAAATGCTTCCCTCTTTTCCTCCCACCTTCTCTCTTTGTCCTTAGCATACTTGTGTTGCTGCAAATTCAGGTCCAAGTTGAAAAGTAGCAGGTCTTCAATTAATTGAGCAGGAGAAGGATAGGAGGGGCAGAATCTCATCCTTCTCAACAGGTTCAGGCAAGAGCCAACTCCTGCAGCTTCTCCTAGCTTTGACCATGCTTAGATGTTGCTTGGCGACACGTGTCTAGGTTTTCACTGCTTTTGTACTTTGAACTCAGTTCGCAATGACTGAAGGACGCTAAGGACAACGGAGGAAAGTGTGATGAGCAGTGAGAAACTAGGACATTTTAAAAGCAGCTGAAATTTTGGGATGGCATGAGACCATCCATGCGGGTTATGATATATGGCTAATTTTGGTGCCCCAGGTTCCTCTTTCCCCATGTCATCACCTCTTGTGCTGAAAAAGAATAATTTTAGTCATCAGCAACAGCAGCAGAAGCAAAAGCAACAACAGAAGACAGATGCTTCTGGAAGCCCCCAGGAGTGATGGTTAACTGCTACAGAAAGGCATGGGATCTGCTTTTCTGTACCTCTGGATTTCTGACTTGTTTTTTTCATAAACAGTAACAAACCTCTAGTTGCTTCCAGCTTTTTTTAAAAAAATAGCATACACAATAAATCTCACAGAAATAAAAGCCTCTCTCCCCCCTTAAAAAAAAAAAAGGAAAGGAAGCACCCAAAAAGCATTTTGGGAGGGATTGTAACTGATGGAGGGTCCCAATGGGTCACTCCCCCGTTTTTGCCTTTTTTAAATTAGAGGAAGAGATCTCCAAACTTGCCTCAAAAGTTCCCTTTAAATTACTACATGGGCAATCTTAATTGAATTCCCCCCTTTTGCACTGCCTCTCCTTTTTTCTATTTCATTTCATGAAAGGATATTTTAAATTTACTTTTTGTATTTCTTTTACTGGAAAGACTATTTTATGTACACATTTTCATAACTTATGTTTTCATATAACTGGAATAATTATGACTAAGACCTAACAGAGCTGCACACTTCCAAGTCCAAAGTGGTTTAAACATAACCACTGGTGGGCCTGAGCTCCAACTCGGATCCCTCTTTTTTGCTCATAGTTCAAGCACCCCACTAGCAATATGGCCTCTGAATGACTACTATTACTCAAAAATGATATTTATGGCCAGAATCCTGTTGGTGTCTTGTTATCATGGTTGATGTTGTTATTGTGTGCTTTCAAGTCATTTCTGACTTATGGTGACACTATCACAGGATTTGTTTGGCAAGATTTCTTCAGAAGTGTGTCATGACCTTCCTCTGGGGTTGAAAGTGTATGACTTGTTCAAGTTCACCCAGTGGGTTTCCATGGGTGAGCAGGGATTCAAACATTGGTCTCCAGAGTCATAGTCCAACAGCCAAACCTCTACATCACACTGACTCGCTGGAGTCTTAAGAATGCAAGTTTCCCTGCTTTCACTTCAAGGCTGCAGAAGCAGAACTGCACATGTGGCAATTGCAATTCTTGCATTGCACATAGATGCACACTGCCTATTTGGTAGGGCATTCTGTCAGTGACACGTGCATGCATAAGTTGCACTATGCATGCAAGGTGAACTATTCACCATAGTACAATAGTTGCATTCTGCTGGCAGCAGTGGAAGGAAGATTGCCCACGCAGCAATTCTGTGCACTGCAAGCTGTGCTTACAGGGTGAATTATTCTCCCCAGCACAACAGATGCATTCTGCTGCAGCAGTGGAAGCAGAGTTGTGCATACAGCAATATTGTTCATTGTGGCTGTGGATCACACATAGTGGTTGTGCACTGCGGTTGCACACTGTGGTTTCAATGCAGTGCAGCATTGCACAATGGCATCCAGTCACTGACATGCGTTGCACAGTATTGCTTTCCAGCATGGGGTCATGCAGAGCTCCACAGCGTGTCTTCTCAGGGAGATATTGACACTTTGCTGAGGGGATGTTGGCCTGCAGCCTTAATGTGTAACTCTGCCTATAGAGATGTAAGTTTTGCACCCCAGTGTAGGATTTTGGCCTCTCGTCATTTCTTCTTTTCCAAAATACCTGAATATCTGGCCATTTAAACCAGCCCCTCAAAATCTCAAGAGGCCTGCTCCTTAACAGGAAGACTGCAAATGCACAATTTTCATGCAGCTTTGCCACAAATTGTTTCAAGACCTTTCTTTGAGTAGAAGCAACATTTATAACCAGAGAGAGAGAAAAGAGAGTGTGCACATTAGGAACTGGAAGATTGAGTGTTGGGCCGTTGAAAGCTCATAAAGGGAGTACTACCGGCAAACAAGAGCTGTTGGCTTCCTTATGCAGGTATTAAAAGTTCATGGAGTCAAGCCGCTGGTGACAGTGGAGACATCCAAAAAAACATACAGTTGATTTTTTTTTTCATGTCTAAGGGCAGCAACACTGTAACTGCAACTCTTGTTGACCCTTTCAAGACATCTCCAAAAAGAATTCATGGAGGTCTTTCTGTACCCAGTGGAAAACTGAGGCCATACCCTCCCATATTTCACAGATGAAAACATGGACATGTATGGCCATAAGACATCACAGTGTGATCAAGATGGTAAAAGTTATTAATAAGGAAGAAAACACAAGCTAGGAGAGGCTGTAGCAGTTTGTTTTGCCTGAGCCTACCAGGAAGGGCAAGATTCCACTCCTCTCCTTTCCACTCCTCCCAGTGAGTCAAACTACAATTCTCCTTCCACATTCATAGGTTTCACATTCACAAATTTGATTATTTGCAAGCATGAATGCCTCCCCCCTCATTCCCATGCATTTTGTCCCAGCCAAAGAACTTGCACAAGGCAAAACAGAAGGGAAAGGAGATGGGGGAAAGCTCATGTGAGCCTTCCTTTCCTTCCTCTAGATCTCCCCCTGCTGTTCTTATGCTTTTGCCCTGGCATGGAGAACTTGTGCCAAGGCAAAACAGAAAGGAACTAGATGGGGGAAGGCTCATGCAAGTTCTCAGTGCCAGGGCAAAATGCATGGGAATGGCAGGGGGAGCTCCAGAGGGAGAAAGGGAGACTGGTGTGAATCTTCTCCCACCCTGCCATTCCCTACCCTTTTGCATGGGAATGGGAAGGGGCGAGCCCTGGAAGGGAATGGGAGAGGTGGAGCAGGTGGGAGTTATTCACGGTATTTCCACTTATGTGAGGGTTCTGTGCCCCAAGCCCTCGAGAAAGTGGAGGGATGACTGAACTATTGACTTTTGATAGTTCTCTACAGCACAAGAAAAAAAAGCTGAAGACAAAGAAGGAAAATGGGAGGAGGAGGAGAGAAAATAGGACATTGTAAAAGCAGTGGAAAAAGTGGGATGACAAAAGACTAATCAGGACTGACCTTGTTAAATTGGGACAGTTGGAGGGTATGCAAGATTCTTGAAGGCTCTCTGGACAATACCTGACCTGCTGGCTCACACCGTCGTATCACTTCTTGTCAGGCTCTTGCTCTCCCAATGATGTGTCTGACCTCTCCTCTTCTCACCTCACTTCTGGCTGTTCCTCATGCCAGAACCACCAGGCAGCTCTCTTTTTCTTCCCTGCTAATCTTTAATTTAGTTCCATCAATACTCCTCCATCTTGATGCTCAACAAAAGGGAAACCTTTAACTTCCAAACCTCTATCTTCAGCACTGGAATAGGCTGCTTTGTGGTAGGGAGTGAACTCTTCACCACTGGAAGCTTTCAAAAAGAGGCTGGAGGAGTGCTCTAGTTGGGTGTTTCTGCATGGCAGGGGGCTGAAATAACAACTCTTGTGGCTCCTTCAGGGGACAGGCAAAAATTAGTCCAGGCCTCGTTTGCACTGCTCCACCCTCTGTGTAAGAGATTGCCACCCTCTTTTAGTTTGCATTCTCCCCCCTTTGCCATTCCCCATCTAAATGCCAGAAATGGAAATGGACCTTTTTGCCCCTGTCCACTGTAGAACAAGGCAGAGAAAGTTTTCCTTGATGAGGGATCTCATCAGCAAAGGGTCTGGATTCTGCCCTCCTCCAAATCTTTGTTCCCTCCTGCTACCAAGTTGAGGAGACTTCCCCCACAAACAGTTCAAGTTCCCCATTTGGAATGCAGGCAGTGAGCAAAGAAGTACTGCTGCCATCTCTAATCTAACTACAGAAGGATGGGTAAGTAGGATTTTGTTCTTTCCAGTCTCCAGATCACAAGATTATTCCCTTGCTACATTCTTGTTCCCTTTTGTAGCAGACTCAAGATTTAAATATCTAAATTTAGATTGAAATATTCAAATATTTTTAAATATTCAAACATTTTTTTTAATTTAAGGCTTCTGGAGACTAGGATTCAAATCCCTGCTCAGATACTGTGTAACCTTGGATAAGTCACATTTTCTCAGCCACAGAGAAAGGCAAAGGCTTTTTTGAAGGAAAAAAAAAAGCTCTATGATAGGTTCACTTAACAATTGCCGTAAGTCAGAAGTGACTTGAAGCCACACAACAACAAAATGCCATTCACAGATGGTACATGACACCAGAAAAACTAAAGACAATTTGCAAGACGGGTACAGGTCAATGTTGGAAATGCCAAGAGAACTCTGGCACACTATTTCACATGTGGTGGTCATGTCCCAGAGCACAAAAATACTGGAAAGAAATACATAAGAAAATAAGTTCAATTTTGAACATTCAATTTGGGATGACACCTGAATTCTACTTGTTAAACATGACACATATATTAGATGGAACATCAGCTAAGAAATATTGGAGAATAATATTATACATGGTGACGACGGCCCACATTGAGTACACACGACTTTGGAAAAATGAAACTGGTGTAGTGGTGGACAACTTTTATGGAAAATAGAAATGCGGACATACTTGCACAAAGACTAAAAGGGAAATCAGACGAAGACATTAATAAAGAGTGGAAGATTGTTACAGATTTAGGTTGGGTGTAGACAGAAGGCAATACATATTTCATGATATCAATTACTATTTAGGTTAATAATCAATGAAATATCATGTAACAAAGTAGAGATATACAGCGGGATCTAACAAATTCTTCTTCGTGGTCTCTGTGCCTTCATACACTAGGAGCTTTAGCGCCTGCGCGGTAGCGTTCGGAAACTTCTAGAGCTTGTTCGCTTGGCGGGAACCCCTCCCCCACGCCGGTACTGCGCATGCTCCTCCCGCCGAGCAACGGTCTCTCCTCAGTTCTTTCTCGTCCGCCGTCGCGTACGGAAGGTTCTTTAGTTTGTTCCTCTCACTTTTGTGCTTGGCTTGCTGTTTTCACGGTTTTACGGATTTTGGACTGTCTCTGACCTCTCTTTCGGACTTCCCCTTCGGCTTTGGTCTTTTCGGATTTTCGCTGTTTGGCGTTCTTCGTCTTATGTCCGCGCTCTTTAAGAAGTGCGTGTCCTGCGGGCGCAAGGTTGCCCTCAACGACAGCCACAAGGAGTGTCTCTTCTGTTTGGGTGAGTCCCACAACATCCGGACTTGCCCAATTTGCCGGGATTTTACTCCCCAAACTCTCTGCAACCGGTCCGCGAGACTCAAGTCTTATTGTTGGGAACAGTCTCTGCGGGCGATAGACGAGACCTCCACTTCCAAGATGGCCGACAAGAAGACGACCACGCCATCGACGGTATCGGCGGCTGCCGTTCCGTCCACCTCGTCGGTATCGGGCTCGGTACCGGCGAAAACCCGATCTCGGCGTTACCGAGGATCCCGAAGCTGTCGGCGGCTGCCAAGTCAGCAAAAGGATCCTCGACGGCGAGGAAGGCTGAGGCTCCCCTGACGGAGACGCCTGCTAAAAAGCGCCCTGCTCCGGATGGAGGCAAGGGCAAGGAGAAGGAGAAGAAGAAGAAGAAGAAGGAGAAGAAGCGCTCCCCGGCTGGGGACGTTCAACCTCCTACTCCTCCTCCTACTCAGCAGCCTTCCAAAGGGCGAGGCGAGTCCGTCGATCTCTCGGAGGATGAGATCGAGGACGTTCCCCAACAGCGCCCGGACTCGCCTGTGGCAGACCCTCCAACCCTGGTGGAGGAGCGCCACCGCCCTCCTAGCCGTCGCAGGTCGGCCGACCTGCAGCAGAGAGAGCCCTCTGTTTCTCCGGAGCGGCGTTCGACCTCCTTCCGGTCCCGGTCCCGCTCTTCCGAGCGTCCGGTGGCCTCGCCGCCTCCTAGGGAGACAAGAGAGGAACAACCTCGCTCGTCTGCCTCCAGATACACCTCGGCGTCCTACGTGGCCAGGTACCGAGGGAATCTGAATGGAGAGAGCGCCCGGCCTCTTATCGGTCACATTCGCCATCGTACCGGGATTGGTACCATCGTGGCCCGAGTCGCTGGGAGACCTTCCGGAGGTCCCGGTCACCTCGTCGACAGCGCGAATCGCGCTCGCCTAGAGGGGACGAGTCTCGGTACCGTCGACGCCGAAGCCGATCTCCGTCGGACCGCCGCTCCTTCAGCCGCTCTCCCTCTCCTCAATATCATAGGGCGAGGGAGCCTTCACCTCGGTATCGGGCGATTTCGCCACCTCCTAGGGTCACGGCAACGGCGACGCGCCCTACGGAGTCGGTGGTGACTGAGCGGGCTACGACGACGTCAGCCTGCCAGACTACCCCTGTCACCACTAAGAAGGTGAAGTCGGTAGTCAGCCAGCCCAAGCGGGACGCTGCTGCTACCACCGCCCCGGCTGCAGAGAAGCCTAGGAAGGCAACACCTGTGGCGACTGTGAAGGAGCCGGAAAGCGAGCGGCGAGAGGACTCACCGACCTCAGAGTCGTACGACTCGAGTGCGGAATCAGAGGTGTCTGAGGCGGCCTCCCAGGAGTCTCCTCCGCTGGGATTCGGGGACCCGATCCCAGATTCTGCTCCAGAGGACGTCCACCAGTTCTCTGCGATGCTGCTCCGCATGGCTACTACCCTCGGCCTTAAGATCGCCGATGCGGAGCCGGAGGACGACGATCCAGCCTTCTCCGTCTTCGAGGAGAAGCGACCTTCCACGGCCCCGCTGCCTCTCCTGCCCCAGGTATCCAGACTGGTGAAGGCCGCCTGGGATAGGCCGGCCTCGGCTCAGCCGATACCGCAGCGGTTGGAACACCTCTACAGGGTGCAGAAGGATAACGCCGGTTATCTCTTTAATCACCCTGCACCGAACTCTGTGGTGGTCGAGTCGGCACAGACGAAAGGCTCCGGCAGGCAACACACCACCCCGCCGGACAAAGAGGGCAGGAAGTTGGACGCCTATGCAAGAAGGTTCTATTCCGCCGCCTCCTTGCAGATCAGGCTGTCCAACACTCAGGCTTGCCTCGCGGCATACCTGAAAAAGGTGCTCGATCGCCTGCAACCGGCGATGGAGGCGGTACCGGAGGACATCCGCCAAGCGTCCTCCGTGATCTTCAACGAGGCCATCTCCATCGCTCGGCAGCAGATGGCCTCCTCCAGGCACGCAGTGGAGATTGCCTCCCGGGTCATGGCGGGATCCGTCGGCCTGCGCCGCCATGCTTGGCTGCGACCGGCCGACATCCAGGAGGACACCAGAAGGAGGATTGAAGATCTCCCCTTCGATGGTGAGGGCCTATTCAATTCGTCCACAGACGAAGCTTTGGACAATCTAGTTAAGGCGAGACTGACCGCCAAGAAGATCGGGCTACAGCCGGCCACGCAAGCCCGCAGGACCTCCACCTTCCGCCCATCCTGGTGACGATCTTCCACCTCGTCGTTCCAGCGTTCGGCCCAGCCTGGACAGTCGAGACCGTCCTCCGGCTCATCGGCCAGACGCACGATTAGGCGACGCCCGGCTTCGTCCAAGAAGTCCTCCTCCGAGACAAAGTCTCGGTTTTGACGTGCCTGGCAGGACCTACCAATATCCACTCTTCAGCCTACCATCAGCGCTCGGAGACCGACCGACTCTTGCTCGACATCTCGCGGAGTGGCAGTGTGTCACTACGGACTCTTGGGTGCTTTCCATCGTCCGTCTTGGCTACGCCATCGAGTTTCTCGATATTCCTCCTCGAGGCGTTTACTACTCCACGCCGTCGAGTCCGGCCCTCCTGGAAGAGATCCAATCCCTCCTCCAGAAAGGGGCGATCGAGCAGCTCCCGCAAGAGGCCAAGACCACCGGCTTCTTCTCCAGGTACTTCACGGTACCGAAAGCCGACGGTACCCTCCGGCCGATCCTAGACCTCAGAGGGGTGAACTACTACATCCGCCCCAAAAGGTTCAAGATGGTCACGATACCGTCGATCCTGCCCTTCCTACATCGAGGGGACTGGTTCGCCTCCATCGATCTCCGAGACGCATACTTCCATATCGCCATTCGCCCGCAGCACAGACGGTACCTCCGCTTCGCAGTCGACGACACCTGTTACCAGTACAAGGTGCTGCCGTTCGGACTCTCGACTGCCCCAAGGGTCTTCACCAAGTGCATGGCCCCGGTGGTATCCTTCCTGCGGACGAAGGGTGCTTCTGTCTTCCCTTACCTCGACGATTGGCTGTTGGTGGCGTCCTGCAAACAGAGACTTTACCACGACGTCCACATGACGTTGTCACTCCTGACCCGCCTTGGTCTACGGGTGAATCCGAAGAAGTCCCACCTCGAGCCGGTGAGGATCTTGGACTTCATCGGGGCGACGCTCGACTCAACCTCCGCCAGGGCGTACCTACCAGAGTCTCGAGCCCAAACCCTGATCCGGGCCGCCGCTCACGCGCGTACGGCCCCAACGTTATCTGCGAGAAGCGTCCAGCAGCTCTTGGGCTACATGGCTGCGACGACCGCTGTGACATATCTCGCCAGGCTGAGAGCGAGACCTCTTCAACACTGGTTCGTCCGCATATTCGACCCCCTGCGAGACGAACAGACTCTCCGACTGCAGCTGCCGGGAGACGTCCGCTCATCCCTCCGATGGTGGCAGTCGCGACGCAATCTCATGTCAGGGATGCCTTTCCAACAGCCGACACCGAAGGTGACGGTGACGACCAACGCCTCCCTGTATGGATGGGGTGCCCACTGCGGCGATCTCAGGGTCCGCGACAGATGGACCGACGACGAGACCGCTCTCCATATCAACGCGCTGGAGCTACTCGCTGTCTTGAAAGCGCTACGGGCGTTCCGCCACGTCGTAGCGGGGTGGACGGTCCTGGTTCTGACGGACAATACCACCGCCGTCTGTTACATCAACAGACAAGGAGGGACTCACTCCACAACCCTGCTCAACATTGCGCTCGACTTGTGGGAATGGTGCATTCGCCTGCATACGCATCCCGTGGCAGTTCACCTGGCCGGGCAGGAGAACACCACGGCAGACGCCCTCAGCAGGGACACCTCATCCCATCACGAATGGTCTCTCTCCGGAGAGGCGTTCAGACTGATTCGGGACCGCTGGGGCGAACCATCGATCGACCTCTTCGCAACCAGGGAAAACGCGAAGTGTCGCCGATTCTGTTCCAGAGCGGGCCACGATCGTGCCTCCATCGGGGACGCTTTCCAGTTTCCGTGGACCGGGGAACTCCTCTACGCGTTCCCACCGTTCCCGCTGCTCGGCCGGACGATATCGAAGATCCTCGCCGACCGAGCCGACGCGATCCTGATAGCCCCGTACTGGCCGAGGCAACATTGGTTCGCACCCCTGCTACAAGCCGCACGAGACGACCTGCTCCGGTTGCCACCGACACCGGACCTGCTCTCCCACTCCGGCGGCCGAGTCCTCCATCCGGACCTGCCACGCCTGGCCCTCCATGCCTGGAGGATATCGCACTAGACGATCCCGTGCTCGGTACCGTCCTCGTCGCGGCCAGGAAGGAATCCACCCGTCGCAACTATCAATACAAGTGGCGACGCTTCCTGACCTTCGCTAACGAGAGGAGTGAGCCGGTATCGCCTGCGGGGCTCTCTACCGTCCTGCACTTCCTCCTGCACCTCCGGCAACAGGGGCTGGCGTTTCCATCCCTGAAGGTGTATCTTTCCGCGATCGTGGCATACCAACCGCCACGATCGGCAGCCTCGGCCTTCTTCAGGAACGATACCGTTAAGCGGTTCCTGAAAGGACTTCATCACCTCTACCCGCCGGTATCGCCGCCGCTACCGCCGTGGTCCCTCTCGCTGGTGCTCTCGCAGCTGACAAAGCCGCCCTTCGAGCCGATGGCGACCTCGGATGATAGGCTCCTCACCATGAAAACTGCCTTCTTGGTAGCGGTGACCTCAGCGAGGCGAGCGGGTGAGATCACAGCTCTTCGATCCGATGAGCCCTTCACGGTCTTCCACAGAGACAAGGTGGTCCTGAGACCTGACATCTCATTCCTGCCTAAGGTGGTGTCCAGTTTCCATCTCAACCAGGACATCATCCTGCCTGCCTTCTTCCCGAACCCGACGACACCGTTGGAGCGGTCTCTCCACTCCCTGGACGTGCGTCGGGCCGTGGCCTTCTACATGGACAGGACTGCTTCCTTCCGACAGACGCCGCATCTCTTCGTTTGCTATGGCCGACGTCGGAAGGGCCTCAAAGTGTCCACCCAGCGCTTCTCCAAATGGGTGGTGAGGACTATTCAACTGGCGTATGAGCTCGCGAGGAAGCCTCCGCCAGTCCTGCTTCGAGCCCACTCCACCAGAGCGGTGGCTACTTCTGCGGCCCTCCTGCGAGGAGTTGACCTGCATGAACTCTGCCGTGTGGTGACCTGGTCCCAACCATCGACCTTCGTGCGCCACTACAGGCTCGACTGCCGGTCGCGCAGAGATGCCCGGTTTGGACGTGAGGTGTTGGCTTCCGTGCTGTAGGACCTGACCCGCCGTCCGACCGGTAAGCTACACAGTCTCCTAGTGTATGAAGGCACAGAGACCACGAAGAAGAAGAACAGGTTGCTTACCTGTAACTGTGGTTCTTCGAGTGGTCATCTGTGCCATCATACACACCCGCCCTTCCTCCCCTCTTTCTCAGGTCCCTGTAGGTTCTACGGCGGACGACAGAACTGAGGAGAGACCGTTGCTCGGCGGGAGGAGCATGCGCAGTACCGGCGTGGGGGAGGGGTTCCCGCCAAGCGAACAAGCTCTAGAAGTTTCCGAACGCTACCGCGCAGGCGCTAAAGCTCCTAGTGTATGATGGCACAGATGACCACTCGAAGAACCACAGTTACAGGTAAGCAACCTGTTCTTATAGATTATTAACATTTTATTGCGATATGTGGTATAATAAATAGAGGGAATATTAATAATTGTAATCCAGAAAGGAAAGGAAGAAGGAATAACATTGCATGTACACATTGCAGTAATAATTGTTTGTTTTATTTGTTGAAATTTGAATAAAATTATTTAAAAAATGCCACTCACAGAGGGAGGTTCTTTTTAGTTGTTTGAAAACTGATTTATGGCTTATGTATCCCCACAAATGGTCTTCTGTTCAAGAGACTAAGAAATCACAAGGGCAATTACCAATGGAATTTCTTGAAATGATGGACAATTTGCAGCTGACAGATATTTGGAGACCTGAACACCCAACTGAGAAAGACTATACCTTCTTCTCAGATCGACATAAATCTCATTCAAGACTACATATGATTTGGATATCCAATACATGGACTGGTAAAATCTAGAAAGTAGAAATCCTTCCAAAAACCTTTTCTGATCATAATCCTGTATTAATGCATGTGAAAACATTTTGTAAAGAATTTAGATGGAGGTTAAATGAATCTTTGTTGAATAATCAAGAAATTTTGTTGAAAACAAGGACTAAGATTAAAGAATTTTTTCAAAGAAATTTAAACAAAGGAACAAGTACTAGAACTGTTTGGGAAACAAGTAAAGCATTCATGAGATGACACTTCATTTGGTTAAATAAAAATCTGAAGAGAAAATAAATGGAAAAGACGCAGAAGTTTTTAGATGAAATAAAGATGAAAGAAGATCAATTAGAAAGTTTACCCAAGAATCAAGAAATCTTAAAAAAAACCTAAGACTATTAAGGAGCCAGCTCTCCATGTTGATGATGGATGAAAGTGAGAAAAAATCAAAGTTTTTGAAACAAAAATATTTTAAACATGCAAATAAATCAGGAATGGCTTGCATATAGATTAAGAAAAGAACAACAACAAAAGAACAATTTTGAAATTAAAAAAAGGGGATGATGAATTTACTAAAGAGAAAGATTTACGAAGAATTTTTTATGAATATTTTTCAAATTTTGTATATAAGAGAAGAACTGGAAAATTCTAAGATAGAAGAATATTTAATGAGACAGCACTTATCTCGGTTAACAGAAGAAGAGAAAGAACGGATTAATGGCAAGATCAGCACAATAGAAACTGAGCAAGCCATCCAGAAATTCAAAGTGGGCAAAACTCCTGTACCAGACAGATTGACTGCCTCTTATTATAAAATTTTAAAAGAGAAATTATTGTTCCCACTTCAGATACTAATGAATGGTGCTGTAGAAACTGGTTTAATTCCAGACTCATGGAAAGAAGTGAATATAACTTTAATCCCTAAAGAAGGGCAGGATTTGACATCACCAAAGAATCAAAGGCTGATTTCTTTGTTAAACAATGACTATAAGATATTCACTTTGGTATTAGCGAAAAGAATAAAAACATTATTTAACAAATATATTAAAGAAAATCAAAGCGGATTTTTTCCAAGAAGACAAATGAAGGACAACGTGAGAGTAGTCGTAGGTGCGACTGAATATTTTGAATGTCATAATGAAAAACAAGGAGCACTGATATTTTTGGATGCAGAAAAAGTGACTGACAATTTGAATTGGCAGTTTTTAGTGAAAGTTCTGGAAAAGACGAATTTTGGAAACAAAGGATGAATTACAACCAAGAACTGGTTTTAAAATTGAAAAGAAAGTTAAATATTTAGGTGTCTACATTACAGGTAATGCCAGCCAATTACATGAAAATAATTATGTTAAAACATGGAAGGAAATTAAGGAGGACATGGAAAAATGGCAAAAATTGAACTTATTGTAACTATATCTGTAGGCTATAGTCTGAGTAGAATTTATTATTTAAGGACTGATTTGACTATAGTTGTTCCTCCACTTTTGCAAGAGTTCAGGGCACAGAACCCTTGCGAAAGTGAGAAAATCGCAAATAACTCCTCCCTCGCTCTCCCTCCCATGCCCTTCCAAGAATCTCCCCTTCCTGTTCCCATGCAAAAGGGAATAAGGGGTGTGGGAAGGCTCACATGAGCCTTTCTTCTGCCTATCCAGAGCTCCCCCTGCCATTCCGATGCATTTTGTCCCAGTGCTGAGAACTTGTCGGGCCTTTGAACCCTCATTCCTTTCTGTTTTTCCTCCATCACTGTGGAATGTTAATCTTTTTAAAGAGACAGTGTACATATGCCACCATGGTCTCAATTATAAAGCTGGATAAACCTGGATGGAACTTGTTCTTGGGTTCTTTTCTTTGGGTGTGGGTGGCAGGGTGGAGGTGGACATTGTAAGGCTCAAAGAGTTGTTAATTTGTTGGCATTTGCTGGTCTGCCCTGACACTCTCAAAAGATCAGTTCAGCAGCCCTCCATCTGCACTTGGAGATAAACCTGATATGGCAGTAGTACCACCTGCCTTCTCAGCTGCCAGGCAGCACTGCTGTTGCTTAAAGCAGCTTTGTTGTCAAGAGAAGCCACTTATTAATGTTTTATTAGCCCTCAACTTTATTCTCTCAGCGAATTCTCATCTTCTCTCCCCTCCTTTTGGATACACTGAAGGTCAGCTCCTTTATCAGACAGATGCCCTGGCAGAACTTCCAGCATGTTAGACAATTCTTTAATTGATCAATCACCTTCCACTTAGGCAATCCATCATTTGAATGGAAATACCATTTGCATGAGATCTTGTACAATTTTATTTATGTTGGAGAGAATTTTTCAATGAATGTTGCAACTTATTTCTTTTAAAAGTCCTGTCTCTCTTTATCCTGTGAGCTTGTTTTCTGCTGCTTCTGAGACTGGAACATGAACCAGTGCATTCAAATGACAAGAAACAGACTTGGCCTAAACACTGTGTATGTGTCTTCAAGTCACCTGTCAACTTATGGTGAACCCATGAGTCTTATAGGAGGAATTTATTCACTGTAATAGCTGTTTGACAGTGGAATAGGGTCACAGAGCACTGGACTCTCCTTTGTTATTGATGCTGTGTGCCTCAAAATTGTTTATGACATGTGGTGATCTATCACTGGTTTTTCTGGCAAGGTTTCTTCAGAGAGGGTTTGCCATTGCCTTCCTTTGCAGCAGAGAGAGTGTGACTTGCTCAAGGTCATCCTGTGGGTTTCCATGGCTGAGCAGTGATTCAAACTCTAGTCTCCAGAGTCATAGTCCAACATTCAAACCATTACACTATGCTAACTCTCCTCCTCCTTTGGTGGCTTTAAAACAGAAGTTGGATGGCCTTCCACTCAGGAGTGTTTTCCTCATGTATTCCTGCACGGCAGGCATTGGACCAGATGGACCAACTCTAAGAATCTGTTACAGTGGTAGCCATGTCTGTTTTCCCTTTGACCTAGAGCAATCCTGCCCTTCTTTTTCTCCCCAATAAATACAAAATGTTTAATATACAGTCTCTGCAGTCACGGTAACTTTCACGAAGCACTAGAAGAACAGAATCATAGAGGAAGAAAGGTACCTCAAGAGCCATCTGAATCCACAGCTCAAGCATCTCCAAGAAAGGCACATTGGCTGGAATGCTGCATGGGGGTTATGTCTTTCTAAGGTGAGGTACATATGCAAGAATTAGAACTGGTCAGTTTTGTAACATCTGTACCCAGTAGAGGGCTGCTGTTACACTACTAGATAGCAGAGTGGCAAAGGGACCAATGTGCATTGGGCACTCTTGCCAGTGTCCAGATAAGCATCTTCACAATTCATTAGTGGTGTCTGTTAGTACCTCTGCTATGTAGCTAAGTATATATAAACTTATATAACATGGACAGTGATATGGGATATTGCCTATATCAGTTAAATTCCCAGTCTCTGCCTCTAAACAGCAAATTCCAGGAATCCACAAGATGGTAAAGCCATGTTAGTTAACGTAGAATCATAGCACCATAACTGCATAGTGTGAAATGGCCCTAAATCCCCCCATGTGGGGCTCTACATTAATTGTACTATACAACCACTGTCTTGAAAGGCAGCATTACGCAACTGAATCAAGATACCAAAAGTGGACCCGAATGCACTACTACATGTGCATGGGCATCCACATACACACACACAACCACATGAAATGGAACCATATGCACAACTCTACAACTTCAAGGTTGTTCTGCATTGGACAAAAATATCCATATGCTTCCATAGAGGAAAGTATGTATGCACAGCATACCAACAGTATTCCTGCCATCCCCAAATGCCAGGGATATCCTTACATCATCCACATAAAATGTGCTCTTCACTCAAAATTTCCCCTGAATAAAGGCATCACTCTCCATACAGGTTTTGCTTTCAGTACAAACCAGGAAATTCCATTCCAAGTCTAGAAACATCAGACTCAACAAAAGCTTGAAATAAGGGCAATTAGATCTCAGGCAACTTCTAGCTAAGCCTGGTGCCCCTTCCTCTATCAAAAACTAAAACAAAATGAAGCTCCAGAGGAAAGGAAATAGCACAGCACACACACACACACACCACTTATTCATTCTGTGCCAGATACTGAGAAAGTAGCAAACCAGCCAAGAACCAGGAAAATAATTTGAAGCCAAAGGAGGTTTTGTCTCTTCCTTTCCCCTTCTTCTTGTAATTTTACCCAGTCAATGGAGGAAAGCAAGAAGGCTGTTCAGAGCAACAGGGCAACCTTCCAGGGGCAGGTTTTGTGACAGCAGAATCAGCCAAGGGGGTAGCTGCCAGAGACCAAGGACATGGTTCCTTGTGTATCAGTGAATGTGTCATGTAGACATCCTACATTCATCAACAAATCATGCTGACAGGAGAAAGGGAGAGCTCTGCACTGCCAGACTGTGAGTTAATGAAACCAAGGAACAGAGTTCAAGGCCAACTCTCAGCCCATGACTCCATAAAATCTACCAGATGCCATCTGAAGATCACACCAAGCAGTTCATGGACACAATCCCTCTCCTGTTAACTTTTCTCTTTAGCAGTGTATATTCCTCTACCCCTACAGACAGAGATTCCAACGAGCTCTCTTCTTCTGTCATTCAGGTAAAGCCTAAACTAGTGTAGATCTACCAAATCCATTATTGACAGGGGAGTCAATAAGGAGGTAAATCAAATTGATTTAGTAGGCATACTGTAGTCAGAGCTAGCAACACAATTTAGGCTTATATATCTAACTGTATTTTAGCAACAGAGAACCAATTACAATTCATCTTGGATGCCTGGTGCGAAGATGAAGGCACAAGGCATGAAAGCCAAGGAGTCTGGAGACTGTTTGGAAACCCCCGTGTATACAGTATGTATACAGCCTCAACAGGAGGAGGACAGTTTGATTACAGTAATCCCTTCTTACATGTAGTTTTGCTTTCAATGGTTTCAGTTGCCTGCGGTCAATTGGGAATCTCGCAGCATGTACTGTGGGTGAGAGGGAGTGTTTTTAAGTCCCACAGTCAGGCAGTGAAAGCTAGCCCTGCAAAACCCACAGCTCCTCCAGCCAGGGTCCCCACAGCCAGCTGCTTCCATCCTCTTCCCACACAGACTTGCCTTCCTCCCTCCCACTCTTTGTCTCAATTGCCCCCCCCAACCTGGGCAATGGCATGCACATAGCCTGCATGGAGTCCTGCCATGCACACCTTGGTCATCTGCTTGTGTGCCAGAAGTAGCCTTCTGGCTCCCTATGTTACCCAAAGTAGCTCTCCAGCACTGGGTTCAGCATCATCCATGGTTTTAGATATCCACCGAGGGGTCCTAGAATTCATTCTCACAGGTAAGTGGGAATTACTATATATAAAAGTCACATCAAAAGGCACATTCCAACTATGAATTAATTCCTCTTTATCCTCAGCTTACTTCCAACTGCTTCAAAGTGAGTTCAGAGAGCAAATAGCAAGGGGTGAAGAGCGGCGGGGTAGAATCTTCCCCTTCTCAGGACACTCAGGCAAAAGCAAACTCCTATAGATTCTCCTAGCTTCTTTGTTCTTCCTCATTAAAAACTGTGATTTTGACCACATTCTGATGCTGCCTGGCCACATGTCCTAATTTTCAGCTCTGAAATGTTTTATAGGCATTCAAGTTCTGGAAGAAAGCAAAAAATGGAAGAACAATTGACTCTCATTCTTTGGGCTTGGAAGCCAGTCATGGGTTCTGAACTGTCGTCATCCTGTTCCACACCCTCTGTGGAAAATGCATTTGCTGAATTTTTAGCACATTAAACTCTGCCTAAGGATTTTAATTCCTTTCCCTTTCTCCCCTCTGCAATCCAAACAGGCATCTATTGCATAATATCAGGGAATTATTTCCTTATATCAGGCATTAATCCACCACACACATAAGCTGCCTGCACTCTTTAAAATAAAGATAGACTTGCTTTTATTTGTTTGTGGCTGGGAGGTGGGGCAGCAATATATTTTCACCTAACACACTCATGCACACACAGAGATTTAATCACTTCTAGAATTAAAGTTAAAATCAATGGTAGACTTCAGCATCTGAAAGAGTAAGAGGAAAAAAAGTGGGGGTGGATATTATTAGCACTACCAGCTACATATAAACTGTACTGAAATGCAGCTAAAATAGGAAACAAAATCCAGAGGTGAAGGAATATATATGTATACATAAAATCATTCTGTACTGCATCCAAAGAGGTGGATTTATAACCATGAAAGCTCATGCAAAAATGAAAGCCAGTTACTCTTAAAAGTGCTGCTGCATTCCTTTTTCTCCCCCCAATTCCATTATGTATTTCCCCATTTCTTGTGTTAATCCCATTTGGTCAAGTTAATAGGCATCTTGTCCTGCCTGGACATCAGCCCCGTAAGATCAAAGCAGTGGTGGTGGTGGGGGAGGGACACCCTGAAAAGGAGCATCCAAAGCTTCTCCAGAAGGAGGCGGAAAATATAGGTTTAATGAGATTTAATAGTAATGTGCCAATGTTCCTGCATGTTCCTCTTTTTGCTAAGCAGCAAACATCCAAGTAATGCAGAGCGAGAACCTTTCCAGCTGCCTGCTGGGGCTGGTGCACAATGTAATCTGCAGGAGAGCAGGCAGAGAGCACAATAAAACTTTAATTATTCTAACAAACCACGCAAGAAGACTTACGAAAGGAAACATAGTGGAGTGGGGAGGGCACAGTCCTGCTTTATAACCAAGTCAAATGAATAAAATTGGTTGGGGGAAAACAGACTCCTTGGTACAATAGAGAAAAAAATAATGTGAGTGCAGTGCACACTTTACCTATGGGAGTGCTTGGAAAATTAACTATGCAATATGGAAGCTGCAATACAGTGTCCCGTATTAACTATGTAACTAATGATCTTACAGATAGAAATATTTACTGTGTTTCTATGCTACCTTTCCAATGGCAGAAGTTACACCCAGGGCAGCCAACACCACCACTGAAACACAAAAACAGCAACAACACTAGCTGGGAACCCACAAGCTCAAATTGAGTTGGGATGCTCAGGGTCTTATTCATATATCCCAGTACCCAACAAGAGTGAAAACTATTCAGTTAGCTTCACTCAGGTTCCTCCCACCAGCCACTACTTTAAATTTATTGGCTGGTGGTTCCTGCCATTTCCAGACCCTAAACAAAGTGTGTGAGCTTCTCTAAACAGAAATGCAACTGGCATCATTACTGACCTGGTGCCGCTGCATCCTGACTCCTGGACCACAAACTTGCCTCCTGGCTAGTAGGAAACATACTTCTCACAGGAAAGATATTCTCCAAGATGTACTTATTTTGCAGATTTTCACCTGACCTTAGACTTCATGCAAAGTCTGACCCTAAAAAGCCTTTCTCCCTTTGTGAACGCCTTGCCAGCAACAATCTAATCTTTCTTCCAACAACACTTCAAAGATATACTTACTGAATTGCAACTGTTTATTTTATTATGGGTTTGTAAAGCCATCTGTTACCCTGACTTTATTAAAGGGTAAAGTATAAATATCTTAAACCGACAAATAAACTTGGGTTTAGAAAATGTTCAGTGTGTCATACCTTACCACAGAAAATCTAGGAATTTCAGTTTGCTCAAAGAAATTAATAAGTGCTTGCTAACAAGTCACCTTTGGAGAGATGAAGCTGTTCAGCAACTGTATGGACAGCCAAATTCTAGTAATACTTTACCCTAAAGCTCACATATGAAAATTTTGTCACCCAAGAAAGGAACATGTGAAGTTTTCCACTTATCTCCCCTTCTGCCACCAATGTGAGCATCTCCTTTTATGTCACACCTATGATATCAACTGTGGAGGCTTTTAGATGTTCTCATGGTCCCTGTGCAAGACTTCATTCATCTTATCCCCCCGTGACAGCACCACACTTTATTGACTGCTGCTACCACATATAGCAAGTCTGAATCCAGGCTTTCCAATATGTAGTGTTCTCATAGGCTTGGGTATATAATACAAAAACAATAATTTATTAAACAGAAATTGAACATAACATCGCAGATTATTTATTTAAAATATAAACCCTGATTGATGCTAACTCTAAAGCACATCTCTCACTCAAAGGTGTCAGTCTAGCCTCTCTGGGAAGGGAGTTCCAGAGGCTGGAAAAAGCTGCAGTGAAGGCCCTCCCCCATGTTCCCATCAGATATATTTGGGAGGACGGTGGGACAGAAAGAAATACTTCCTCAGAATATGTCAACACGCAGGCAGGTTTGCACAAGAGAATACCTTGATCTGAACTGTATACAAGCATCCCCTGTTTTTCAACAGTCTAGTTGTCAAAGATCTGCTCTTTTGATAGTAACCAGAACTACTTTTCTCCTCTACTCTGACCAAGCCCTCTCAAAACCTCACCCAATCAGAAATGTCCTCACAGAAATGGGAGTGGATCAATCTTGTAAGCTTCACGCAGGCATACTTGATTTGGAAGCCTTTTTTCCCCTTTATCCAATCAGCCCCAACCATCCATCCTGCACTCCTCCTCTTCTCCCATCCCATGTGTTCCAACCACACACACTGGTTTCTTGCACTCATAGCTGCTTTGCTGCCATCCCAGTCATCTTAAGGCAGAGCTTTCTAAACTGTGTGTTGCAACATGTAAGTGTGTCTGTATGTCACCGCCACCCCGGGCCAAGAAAGGCGAGGGCAGCAGTTAGCTAGTTTAACCTCTGGTTTGCTAGTAACTATAGACACATACATAAATGTAGTAAAGAAATGTATGGGGACACAACATATCTCATGGAAACCTTTAATTTCTGTTTGTAAAAATATATGATTTATTATTTATTTATTTAGAATGCATAAAACTGAATTACTGTGTCGCGAAATGATGCATGTCTAAAAAGTATGTCACCAACATGAAAAGTTTGGAGAGATCCATCTTAAGGACTGGGTACCTCATTTGGATGATTTTCAGTTTTTAACAGTGCTCTGATGCCTAAACAGGGGACATCTGTAGTGCTTTATAGGTCATCACCAGCACTTTGAATTCTTCCTAGAAACATACAGGCAGCCAGCGGAGCTGTTTAAACAAGGGAGTTATGAGCTACCTGTATCTACCCAATTAACAGTCTAGCTGCAGTATGGTACTAAACAAAGGAGTGCCATGTAAAGAAAAAGAAGGGGGGAAAAGGATATCGACAAGCTGGAGCTTATCCAGAGGAGAGCAATCAAAATGGTGAAGGGTCTGGAGGTCATGCTCTATGAGGAATGGCTTAGGGAGCTGGGGAAGTTTAGTCTGCAGAAGAGAAGGTTAAGAGGGGACATGATAGCCATGTTTAAATATTTGAAGGGATGTCATGTCAAGGAGAGAGTGGGCTTGTTTTCCACTCCTCCTCCTCCTCCGCTCCAGGAGAAGAGGCAATGGATTCAAGCTGCAGGAAAAGAGATTCCACCTGAAAAGAGATTCCTGACAGTCAGAGCTGTCCAGCAGTGGAAGATGCTGCCTCAATGGAGTGTGGTGGAGTCTCCTTCTTTGGAGGTTTTTAAGTGGAGGCTGGATGGCCATCTGTTGGGAATGCTTTGATGGATGTTGGACTGGATGGCCCCTGGGGTCTTTTCCAACTCTCCCAAGTTTATGATTCTATGATTCTATGCATGCCCTTCCCACATTTCTAGGAACAGCCATTTGTTTGGAGAAATGTGCATGAGCTCTCTCAGGACCACTGCAAACCACTTCTTGCCCTCTTTCCCCCTCAATGCCCCATAGCTTGCATGATCTGCAGATGATGCTGTTTCCACCTTTGCTTTAGAAGTCTAAAAACAAGTCAAATGCAGAAAGTAAAAAGCAAGGTAGTCCAAATGTTTCACTCCATGTAAGACAGGTTCTTAGACAGATCCTATAAGAACAGGACTAAGACAACTATGTTATAGGGCAATTAACAACTATAAATACCAAGCAGATAATACATATGTGAAGATGTGAGCTGGAAGCACACTCATTCTGCATGCCAACATCAGGGAGTGAAATGTCTTACACTAGTCCAGAGTGAGAAATATATCCTGGAAAACTCTGGAAGCAAGGATCTAAATACTGCTACTAGTCCAAATTAGCAGGATTTATTGAATCAGCAGGATTTAACCATGTGTTGATTCACCAGTCAAGAATTGATTCAATGGGTCCAATTTTGTTGGTATTAACTAATAAAATTTCATCTAACAGCAGTTGTTTCCAAAATCATAAATTAACAAAACAGCCCTTTTCTCTCTTTTGCAAAGGAACGCAAGCCCACAATGCCATCATTAATTTTCTCCAGCACTATTTTTTTTTTTTGCTAATACTTAAAATTAAATAAAAAGTAAAGGCTTTAGGTCAGTTATATAATATCTAGCCTCATCCAGCAGAATTTTCTTTCTTCTGGAGAACAGATATCTACCAACCATGGAAGCCCCCTGGACACAGAAATTGTATACTCTTTTGTTGAAATTTTTGTTTCTTGTCAAAAACACAAGAAAGTAGCTATTATTACCATCACTGAAGCTTTTGTCTTAATCTGAATGGAGACAAGTAAAAGCTACTTTAATAACTTGGCAGCCTGTGGCTTCTTTCCTCCCCCCCACCTAAAACCAGTTGTAAAGGCTACAGATCTCTTTCCTGCTATTTAAGTCTTCCGAACAAAGGTTAACAGTTTTGTTAACCAACAAACCAACCACCACAATAACAAAAGCCTAATTATTTCTGTGCTGAAGTTTTGCTCCTAATTTAAAAAACAAACAAACAAACATAAATAAGGTTTCAAAAGAAATGTAGGGAAAGCAATTCAATGCCAGCCCTTAAGGTGAGAGAACAGACTGAATCGAAAAGAAAAATATTTAAAATCTGTTACCTGCTCTTGCCTTGCACAAATCGGGTATTTTTCTCCCACAAGATGTCCTAACTGCTCCTGGCTTAGTTTGCTTTTTAAAAAGATTTGACACAGTTATGGATAATTAACAATGAAGTGGCATGAGGGCAAACAGGAATCTCTCTGGGCAGCAGAAGCAGAGGTATAGCTATGGGGTGGGATGGGAACAAGGGCAATGTCTGCCCAAATAAGAAGCCCTTTCCCAAATTATATTTTCCTTCCGTCCTCAAAATGGCCACCATCAGAGGTGCATTAGGCAAAGACAAGGGAGCCAGTGTTTTCAGCTACAGCTCCAACTTGTGGGATTCCCTGTCAGGGGAGGTCTGATTGGCCCCTCTTTATCTCTTTCATCCAGCAGACAAAGACCTTGGCAGAGATCCTGCACCAGAGGCTATGAATGCAAAACCTGACCATGACAGACCTACATTACTGACATAGAATCATAGAAAAGTAGAGTTGGAAGAGACCCCAGGGGCCATCCAGTCCAACCCCCTGCCGTGCAGGAACACCCTCAAGGCACTCCTGACAGATGGCCATCCAGCCTCTGCTTAAAAACCTCCAAGGAAGGAGACTCCACTACACTCCAAGGCAGCAGATTCCACTGCTGGACAGCCCTGAGCGTCAGGAAGTTCTTCCTGAGGTCCAGGTGGAATCTCCTTTCCTGCAGCTTGAATCCATTGCTCCTTGTCCTGGTCTCTGGAGAAGCAGAAAACAAGCCCTCTCCCTCCTCTACAGCTATGCTAGTGACTTTCAGTGATGTACAACAGGACACCACACAATATGTCCCACTACGCAACAGGGACTCCCACTGTGAAATGGGACACGTTGTGCATCGGGACATCTTGTGCATCAGAACAGTTGTGTAACAGCCACAACATTGGCTTCACTTATGCAATGGTCACGACAGCACAGCTACATCTCTGTTCCCCTCCTAAGACTATGAAGGTTGCACAATGGCACCATTAAATTTTATGCAACCATAAGCCACTTTGCTATGATGTAACTTCCCAACAGTTTTTTTTAATTTAGAGAAGCCAGAGGCTTTATGTTACTATAGCAAAAGGGTCTTTTTAATGGAGTTTATTGTGTTTTTATATTTTTACCATTTAAAATTTACATCGACACATATTGCATTTATTGTTTGCAGATTTCAAATGAAAGATTATTTTCATGCAATGATAAATAGCAATTATTCACATGGTATATACCACATTCGTATTCTTCTTTATTATTTCCCTCTCTTTTTATACATTTGTATTCTTTTAACTTCCTACCTTCCTATAGTCGGAAAGTTTACCATATCTTTACTTAAACTTCTGATCATTTTTTTTCTTTTTTTAAGGATCATCCTGCTCCTTTCTGTACAATAAACAGTTTTAGCATATATTTTCTTCCTGTTTCAACTTTTGTTTACCTTTATGCTTTCTTAAGCTCCCCTGATCATAAATTTATCTTTTCACTATGTTTTAATATGTTTTTAACTGTTGTAATTTAATTTTTTAAGATGGAACAGTTTATATTTTTTAAACGATCAAGTCAGCCTAGCTTCCCTTGGAAGCAAATTTCACAACCAAGTGGTCACTATGGAGAAAGTCCTGTATTGTGTGCTCATCGGTCTAGCTCTGCTCAGCAGTAATCTACATTCAGCAGCTCTGCAATATAGGTCTTTTAGACAGGTCAGTGAGAGCCTTCTGACCTAGCTGTCAGCATTAGAAAGAGAAGTGAAAAGTACGTGAGAAAAAGCAAGCTCCTGTTATACCTATCACAGCAGTTGATTTCCCTTTCTGTCCCAAGTTTTATAGGAGCAATTTCATCGAGGCTGTGGCATCAACTGCATTCACATTGGTCTTAATTTAACAACAAAATAGGTCTTTGGGACAGAATCAGGTGGGAGAGGGGAACAGCATTTGGGTATCACTACCACCGCAGAGGAATGGACATGGTGAGCCATGCAAAGCCATACTGGCTGTCAATGGTCACAAGTGGCAGCCTGACAACAGCTGTCAGAACTGGAATAGGTGAAGTGAAACTACTAGACACAGTGGGGGGTAGAAGGAATCTAATAGCACCTCTAAGACTAACTTATTTAAGCATAAGCTTTCATGGATCTCAGTCCATTTCTTCATATTGTACTTGGCTAAAAACTTAAAAATGAAAAGTCTTTTAGTGTATTACAGAAGTGTTGACTGCTGATGATGTTCTACATCAACTACTTAATTAGCAAGCCCACTTCAAGAGCCAGCAGGTGCACTGGGCAAAGGAGGTCTGTTCAGGAGGCAATCAGAATGCAAGGAGAAGGATGTTTGCAGCCCCTTTCCACCAGCTAGTGAGGCTGCAAGGGGGAAATGCAGACGAGGATTAGGCTTCTGATGATTGTAGCCTCACTTGCTGGTGGGAAGAGGCTGAACAGATCTCCTTCACCAGAGCTTGAACAGCTCTCCTTTGCCAGAGATCTGCTAAAGTGGCAAGGGGGGAATTTACATAATTTTATAGTAAGACTACGTGGTCTCACTGAATATGGAGCAGGTACAGATCTGTATTTTTACGTACCAAACCATAACTGCAATAGGCAATGCCAGCCTGCCTTTCTGAAGCCTAAGCCAGTCTTTATTTTTTCAAGGGGCTTTCTGTGAAATGAAACTTTAGGTTGTTTGTTACCCTGTCACCATCAGTGGTAGCTGGAGGATCTCACATCAGGGATTCAGTGAATCTCCTCTGAGTTTTATCCCAGAGGGAGCATCCAAGGTGTGTGGAACTTATTTGAGGGATAGAATTCACTACAGTGGCTTCCATGTCAAAACTGCAGTGAATTCATTTTGGGTTTTTGCCCTATAAGGGAGTTCTGAACCCACTAAAATAGGTTCAGCACCTTGGAGAGCTCCCCTAAAAGCTAAAATAACGCCCAAAGGAGACTTTTCCCCATCCTTTATCTTCAAGCTGCTGGCCTCCCCTGGGATCAGAGGGGCACTCATATGAGAACTTTGACTTTGTGGTTCAAATCAGGACGTTTTTAACAAGAACCAGCACCCTGAGAACTGTACCTCGAAACTCACTAACAGCCAAGAAGCTGGCACCAAAATTTATTTTTAAGTGAAACACCTAAAGATTTTCAGAAAGAGGTTCAACCCAAGTTTGCACCTACCCTATACAAATGTATCTACTTAATGTATATCTATTTTAATTTCAGACTTTATTTTAATTAATCAGACTTTGAAGGATGACCAAATGACTTTCCCTCCAAAATGTCACTTTTACGATCATTTTTTTATGAGATCTCTGGGGAAAAGACAATGCCCGCCTGTCATGTCAGAACAGAAGATGCCAACTCATTTCTCCAAAAACATAGAACCACAGAATCATAGAAATGTAGAGTTGGAAGAGACCAGAGCGGCCATCCAGTCCGAGGCAGCAGATTCCACTGACGGACAGCCCTGACCCTCAGGAAGTTCTTCCTGAGGTTCAGGTGGAATCTCCTTTCCTGCAGCTTGAATCCATTGCTCCTTGTCCTGGTCTCTGGAGCAGCAGAAAACAAGCCCTCTCCTTCCTCTACATGGTATCCTTTCAAATATTTAAACATGGCTATCATGTCCCCTCTTAACCTTCTCTTCTGCAGACTAAACATCCCCAGCTCTCTAAGTCTATCCTCAGAGGGCTTCATGGCTTCCAGGCCTCTCACCATTTTGGTTGCCCTCCTCTGGACCTGCTCCAGCTTGTCAATATCCTTCTTGAATTGGGGTGCCCAGAACTGGACACAGTATTCAAGATGGGGTCTAACCAAAGCAGAGTAGAGTGGTACCAGTACTCCTTAAGCTTGACAAAACTCCTTAAGCTTGACAAAAACTCAGCCAGACATTTGCTGCAAGAAAAAAAAAGCAATCTATATCTGGGAAGAAGAAAGGGCTGATCATTTGGGAAAATAGTATCAAAGAATATTGGGAAAAGGGAGCCAGAAAGTGCACCCATTTCTTTAAGGAACATCCTGAAGGGCTAGGAAGAAAGGGTGCAATTCAAGAGAAACAGAAGCTGTCCGGCCCCTCCCAAGACTGCAAACCCCAGGATTCCATAGGAGGTTGAAAGTGGAATCATCGCACTATAACAGACTCGTGCGGAAATGGCCGGTGTCTTCCTGCATGATAGGGAGCTGGACTGGATGTCTGTTGTGGTCTCTTCCAACTCTGATTCTATGATAAATAACCTGATATTGGAAAGATATGAAGATGGTGAACAGGTTAAACAAACCAGTAACAGTTTACTTTAACTATTGGGGGGCAGGAAATAAGAATTCTGCCCCAATGAAATTTTCCTTAAGTCCCCAATTTCTAACACTGCAGTAACCTAAAACTTCAGTTGAGTATTTAGTAATACAGTATAGAGCTTCAAAGAAAAGGGGAAAGCAAAGCAACCAAGGGGATGCAAACAGCAAATAGGAGTTCTAGTTGTGAATTATTTTCATTGACACACACTCTTCAATGCTAGATATTTGGGAATTGAAGGATAACACATAATAATTGTTGCTGTTTGCCTTTAAGTCATTTCTGACATATGGTGAGCCTAAGGGAGGTTTTTTTGCAAGGTTTGTTCAGAAGAGGTTTGCCATTGCCTTCCTCTGAGGTACAGCGTGTGTGACTCAACCAAGTTTAACAAGCAGGTTTCTGTGTCTGAGCAGGGATTCAAATCCTGGTCTCTCATAGTCTTAGAAGACTTCCGTACTAGCCTGTTATAGTGTGATGATTCCACTTTCAACATCCTCTGGAATCCTGGAGTTTGCAATTTCAGGAGGGGCCGAACCTGCAAACCCCAGGATACCAGAGGATGTTGAAAATGGAATCATCACGCTATAACAGGCTACTGCGGAAAAGGTCTTAGTCTAACAGTCAAACCACTACACCATGGTGGTTCTCTTTACTGAGTTAACAATGTCTTTATTCCTCCTGATACAACCTTGCTTTAGCTGGAAATTGCACCCACTCCCTCACTTTTCCTGCCCGAGAGGCCTCTAAAATCCATCGGGAAGCAAACAGGATCAAACCACAAGGGTGACAGACACAGAACAGAATTGTGGACTTAAGAGTCATATAGTAGAAAACTGGGGAGTCAAAGCTGAAGGACTGGCATACTGACTCCACAGCCCTGATGCAAGGAACATCCAGAGCAGATACTGGAGTGGTGTTTGGTCAAACTCAGAACTCCAATTGAGAAGAACAAGAAACAAGATACAATGGTCAGAATAGATCAGAAGTGATGCTGGTGCAATCAAGAGCAGGATTGACATAATAGCTGCAAATGCTTAAGAAGGTGAATTCAGAGTACAGGAACAGGAGGACAATCTTGAAAACTGCCCATATAAGAATAAAGACTCAGAAGCAAAGGTTTCAGAAACAGCAGGGAAAGATCTGGTCCTTTCTTTCCTACACTGTGTGGGAAGGAGCAACTTTAACTGAGTCCACAACAAGCCCTGTAATTTCTGAACAGGCCCACAGGGTGGCATTTCCACCCACTCTCTGTCAAAAAGCTCTAGATGCACATATCCCGCTGTTGACTCTCTAGAGTTAGACGTCAGGTGTACACGGCAGCCCACCCAAGAGATTTCTGGTTTTTAAGAGAATTAAATAATTATATAGCAACAGCTGAAACTCAGAGGAGTAATTCTAATCCAATCGCTGAAATGCTCGGGATTGCTGAGACTCATCAGGAACACACCTTTCTCTTTATAAGGATCATAACCAGAGAGCCTGGGTCTTCCTGGCTAATGACTACTCTCTCAGAGTAAGACTTTTGTCCCACAAGATGACAAATGCCCCAAGAAGGACCCTTGCAGAGCCAATAGAGATGGGAGTGAAATTTCTCCCACCTTCTCTGATTACTCAACGCTCCCTACCTGGCACTTGTCTTCCTTTCAGCTAAGAATGGGCAAAGTGTTGCCAACAAAGTGCAGCCCCATGGTCATTTTTGTGACTTCCAGATACAGCTGGACTACAACACCCAGTATTCCTAGCCATTACAGCTAATGATGAAAGATGCTGGGACCTAAAGTCCATATTGAGGGCTAGATGATTCTCACTCCTGCTCAAGTATTTGACTTCTACAGATACCTTGTTTCCCTGATCTCAAACAGTGCTGTAACTTGTAACAGCAAGAAAAAGCAAGAATTGGCTCATTTTTCACAAAATGATAAGACAAAATACTTCCTGTATTATTTTCTGCAAGGGATTTACTTTAAAATCAAACAAATCATGCAACCTGAGAATGTTGCCAGCATGGTAAAACCCAGTCAATCTGCCTATATGAGAACTCCAGTATTTTCATCTATAACATGTTGGCAGTGGCCTCTATGTTCTATAATAGGGTTAAGCATCCTGTTCCCTTCCAGATATTTGGATTACAACCCCCAAATCTCTGGCTATTCTGGTCTCGTGCAATTGTAGCACAAGACACCTGGAGCTACGTCAAGTTGTTTCCTCCCTACTGTAGAAGGTCTGCAGAGAATGCCCTGGGCCTTCAGGCATACTTTGGAACCTAAGTTGCAACCCAGCAGCCATTTGTGTTTGTAAGTTTAAAGGAGCTATACAGGGTGCTGAACCTATTCAGAGGATGGGTTCAAGGCAGCTCCTTTACAGTCTAGAATGGTGGTTCCCAAACTTTGGTTCTCCAGCTATTCTGAACTTCAGCTATCAGAATCTCTGTCTGCCAGCCAAGTTGGCTGGAGCTTTTGGAAACTGAATCCAAAAAACCTGGGAGACCCATTTGGGGACCACTGATCTAGAAGAAAATCCAGAGTGGATTGTTTGCAACTAACATGAAATCCATCAGTGTCCAGTAGAGCAGCACAGACACCTTCCATCTGTTCTCAGCCATTTCTACATTTGTCAGACTGAAACAAACTAGACTTGATGCCTGTTCATATTAAAAGGGAGTATGTAACACTATTCACAACCATGGTGCAAGAGAGATGAACATTCAAATCTATCACAGCTCCTAATCTGAGGTGGGCACCAGTTCCCCAGAGACACTACCTAGCAATAGTTTTTCTTACCAAACCTTTTAATTAAAGTTTCGTGTGCACGGTAGGGAAAGACTGGATATGGGATTTTATGTATTCTCTTACTCAGATGTCAGGAAACATTTCATAGAATCACAAAGCTGGAAAAGAACCACAAGGGCCATCTAGCCCTATCTCCGCTATGCAGGTTAACACCATTAAGGCATTCCCAAAAGATGGCCATCCACCCTCTGTTTAAAAAGCCTCCAAAGAAGGAGACTCCATCATACTCCAGGGCAGTGTGTTCCACTGTCAAACTGCTCTTACCATCAGGAAAGTCTTTCTAATGTTTAGATGGAATCTCTTTTCCTGTTGTTTAAAGCCATTGCTCCGTGTTGTAGTCTCTAGAACAGCAGGAAACAGGCTTGCTCGATCCTTCATGCAACATCCCTTCAAATATTTCAATATAGCTATCATGTTGCCTCTTAATTCTCTCTTCTCCAGGCTAAACATCCCCAGCTCCCTACACTGTTCCTCATAATGCATGGTTTCCAGGCCTTCTGCCATTTTGGTCACCTTCCCTGGACACATTCCGGCTTGTCAACCTCCTTTCTGAACTGTGATGCCCAGAACTGGACACAGTGTTAGAGTTGGGGTTTGATTAAAGCAGAATAGTACTATCACTTCCCTTGACAGAGGTAATATACTCCTATTGTAGCCTGGATTTGCATTTCTTAGCTGCCACATCACACTGCTGATTCATGTTCAGCTTGTGGTCTACTAAGGTTCCTAGATCCCTTTCATGTCTACTGTGGTCAAGCCAGGTGTCATCCATCATATGTCTGTGCATTTCATTTTTTTCTACCCAGGTGTGGATAGTATCTTATGCTTCTCCCTGCTGAAATTCATTCTGTTAGTTTTGGCCTAATTCTCTAATATGTTAAGATAATTTTGAATTCTGATCCTGACCTCCAGGGTGTTAGCTACCCCTACTAATTTGATATCATCTGCAAATTTGATAAGAAAACCCTCTATTCCCTCATCCAAATCATTGATGCAGATGTTGAATAGTATTGTGTGTAAGGCAGAACTCTGTGACACCCCACTATTATTATTTTTTTAATTATCATCATCTCTATTTTTATCTGGCTTTCCCCCCAAGGGGACTCAAAGTGGTTTACAGCCATTAAAAGAAACATAATTAAAAACTATCATGTAAAAAAGTTAAAACAAAGATTAAACTATAATAATAATTAAAACATGTCAATATATATATAAAAACAGCATTAAAATATCAATTAAATAACAATTAAAATGACCAGCACCAATAGAAATTACATATAAAATGCCTGCTGGAAGAGGAATGTTTTTAGTTGTTTCTTGAAGGTAGGCAGGGAGGGTGCCATTCCAACCTCTTTGGGCAGGGAGTTCCAGAGCCTGGGAGCAGCCACTGAGAAGGCCCTCTCCCATGTTCTCACCAAATGCACCTGTGAAGGTGGTGGGACTGAGAGAAGGGCCTCTCCCACAGATCTCAATGCCTGGGTCGGTTCGTAGGGGAGGATACGGTCCTTCAAATAGTCTGGACCTGAGCCATGTGGGGCTTTAAAGGTCATCATCAGAACTTTGAATTGTGCCCAGAAACAGATCAGCAGCCAGTGGAGCTGATGCAGCAGGGGTGCTGTATGCTCCCTGCAATCAGCTCCAGTTAACAACCTGGCTGCAGCTCTTTGGACCAGCTGAAGTTTCTGAGCACTCTTCAAAGGCAGTCCCACATAGAGCGCGTCACAGTAATACGATCAGGATATAACCAAGGCATGTGTCACCATGGTCAGGTCTGACATCTCAAGGAACAGGCGCACAAGCCTTAATTGTGCATTCTTTCCAGGATGAAGAGGAGCCACTGGTGAGCACCCTTTCTGTTTGGACAGTCAACCAGTTAAAAATCCACTTAACAGTAGCATTGTCTAGCTGACGTTTTACTAGCTTGTTAGCAAGAATATCGCTGGGCACCTTGTCAAAGGTCTTACTGAAATCAAGATATGCTATGTTCACAGTATTCCCTTTATCTATCATACTAGTAAATCTATTTAAAAAAAGATAATATTAGTCTGGCATGTCATGTTTTTGAGAAACCCATGTTGACTTTTAGTGATCATGGCATTCCCTTGTAAGTGCTTACAGACCATCTGTTTAACAATCTGCTCTAGAGTCTTTCCTGGTATTGATGTCAGGCTGATTGGGCAGTAATTGTTTGGATTCTCTTTTTTTCCCTTTTTGAAGATGGGAACAATATTTACCCTCCTCCAGTCTGCCGGGACTTCTCCCATTCTCCAGGAATTTTTTGGGGTTCTGAGATTACTTCTGCCAGTTCTTTTAATACCCTTGGATGTAGCTCATCCAAGGTGACTTGGTGATTTGAATTCATTAAGAGTAGCCAAGTATTCCTGCACTACCTCTTTATCTATGCTATGCTGCATTTCCCCCACCACATCATCTGCTCCATTTTCCCCAGCCAAAGCATTGCTTTCCTTTTGGGAGAAAACTGAGACAAAAAAGGTGCTCAGTGGTTCTACCTTTTCTCCATCCCCACCCTCTCCATGCAGAGGCCCTACCATTTCCTTGTCCTTCCTTTTGCTAGGGACATAACCAAAAAAGCCCTTCTTATTGTTTTCAACCTCTCTAGCAAGCCTCAGCTCATTCTGTGCTTTAGCTTTTCTGACTTTTTCCCTACATGTGCTGGCTATTTGTTTGAATTCCTCTTTAGTGATTTCCTCCTTTTTCCATTTCTTGTACATGTTCCTTTTAAATCTTAGTTCCACTGAAGGTTCTTTAGACATCCATCCCGGATTTTTAGACACTTCCCATTTCTCCTCCTCATTGGAATTGATAGAAATTGTGCCTTCACTGTCTCACTTTTAAGAAATTCTCATTCATCATGAACTCCCTTCTTTTTTAGTATTCCCAACTACAGGATCACTCCCAGTATTTCCCTACATTTATTTAAGTTGATTTATTTAAGCACGCTTACATCTACCAATTCTGGTGAAACCAGAAGAAATGAAAAGAAAAAAACCCCAAGGAGTAGGTCACATAAAACCTTTCAGGGAGCATTCAACTCCAAGGGATTTAATTATTCTTATGAGTAAGCCCAATGAAATTCATTGGATGCACATTAGTCATTTCAAGAGGTCAGTTCTAAGTCAGTGCCTACCTCAATGAAAAAGAAGTCAGAACAAGCCTCAAACTGCAATGTCTGCAGTAAAATGGAAAAGTCTGCAAAATGCTACTCTCTGAAGTTCAGGGCACGTGAGGTATGAGATGGGTAGATTTCCAACTGGCTAAGGAAATGCTCAGAATCAAGGATTCAACATGCAAACCAACAGTACTAAAATTGCACCTCAAGGTACACTGGTATGCTATAAGAAATAAAAATCAAACAATTCAAAGCTGATTCAAGTGCAAAGCAACCCCCAAGAAGGATGCCCTGCTGAAATCTCTGTGAGATTAGCTTCCCTGGGCTTGCCTTCTCCAAAGATTCACCCATTCCTTGCCAGACAGAGAAAGGAAGGTAATTCTGCCTCATCACAGCACTGACTGAAAGGATGCAACTGGATCCTTTAGTCACTCCTTGTAAGGCGGTTTTAACTTATCCTCCAAGGAGTCTGCCTGTTGCATCTCTGCATGACATGCTGCATTTGATCTGGAGGTAACCTCGGGACAGCAACAGAAACGCAAAGGGAATATGGTCTCTGAAGGAAGGTCATGCTTCCTGCCATGCACTGCAAGAACAGTTCATTTCAGTAACAAAAGCCTTCCCATCAAGCTCAGATTGACAAGCAGTGCAGCAGTCAGAATCTGAAAGCATATTTCATCCTTGGGTAGCTAACACCTATTTGAACAAAATGATGGTATTTATTTGCAACACACACTCATCTGAGATAAAATCTCAACCAGTAAAGACTCCATCAGTATTTTGTAAAAATCATTTTTCTAAAGTCAAAACCAAGCAGCAACATCTGTCAGGGATTCTAAGAGGGACATTCTCTTAAAATACCAGGACAACCTGTTTCCAAGTGCCTCTTCCATTTCCAAATCTGTCAAACACCTGCATGCAGGAAAGCTAAAGGTTTAATTGCAGCTGTGTCTTTGAGAAGCTACAGAAATGAGGCATATTAGCTATGCTGCTGAGTGCCCACATATTCTTCCTGCTTTTCAAGATTTTAGCAAAGACTAGTTGGAGTTTGGCTATACAATTCTCATTCAGAGATTGTTTCCCAAGTATGAAAAATGTGATCTCCTGCTAAAGAATCTCTGGCCACTGCATCTAAAATCACTTTCCCCTTCTTTTCTTGCAAGGTGTCTTCCTTCCAGATATTCTCTGATTGTGGCTCCATGGGCCTCCTGCTCAGTTCTTCGTGGTAAACAGTCTTATTTCTATCTGTGTATCTGTTTGATAACCAGAAGGAGAGACCATAGACTCCAAATTCTTCTTGCCTGCTCCAGCTGTTCCATCTTAACTCCCAAAGATTCTGCTCCCAGTTTCTTTAAAGGTAGGAATTTAAAGGTAGTTTTTTTAAATAGGAATTCTCTGGCCCTCCAGATATTGTTGAACAGCAACTTCAGTACCCCTCAGCATTAAAAGACAGAGACTGCTGCTACTGCTGGGAGTTGCAGTCCAACAACATTTGAAGGGACACTGAAATCCCAGCACTGCTCTGAAAGAACAAGAGCTGGCTCTGTGATCCACAACTGAAACTAAATTTCAGATTTTTGCAATACCTTTATTGTATGTGTTTGTGCCTTCAAGTCACTTGTCAACTTATGGTGACCCCATGAATGCCATAGGGTTTTCTTAGGCAAGAAATACTCAGAGGCAATTTTGCCAGTTCCTTCTTCTGAAATATAGCCTACCAACTCCTGGTATTTGTTGGTGGTGTCCCATCCAAGTACTAACCACAGCTGACCCTGCCTAGCTTCCACGATCAGACAGGATCTGGCACTTTCAGGATATCTGGGTTCTTGGGAAGACTGAAATATAACCATTTTAGTGACCCTCATTCAGATAATTGCAAGCCAGTGTGGTGCAGACATTTGAGTGTTAGGTTAGGACTCCAGAAGACCAGGGTTCAAATTTCTGCCCAGCTAGCACTCAGTACCCTGAGGTACTCTGGGGTACTCACACTCTCTTCACCCCAGAGAATGCCACAGGGAAGGAGGAACAAACTCCCTCTGAACAAATCTTGCCAAGAAATCCCCATGCTTAGGTTTGTCTTAGGTTCCCATAAATCAGAAATAACCTGAAGGCACACAACCACAAAAAGGTATTACACAGTTACGGATTTTAGTTTCATCCCTTGTCTCTGTTCAGAAAACCAGCATTTTGAATGTCAGAATTGGAACTGTTGCAACATGAAACTCTTTAAAAATTTTAAAATAAGGTTTCAAGATAGATAGAAATTATATGTTATATTATGATCATAATTGATTCAAATACAGTAGGGTAACTGGTTTCAAAAGAAATCATGATTCGGATTAGAGGGACAAGAAAAGACAGTGAAACACCCATAACCTTAGAATAGGAAGCGGGGGGGGGATTCTTTGAATCGGATGTAAAATAAGTTTGATTAGTCTCTAATGGTATAATATGATATATGTATCCTTTTTTGATACTACTAAGTAGTAGATATATTTATACGTTTCAATATTAATGTAAACGTTTTATTTTTTTTCTTTTTTGTATGTATTTATTTTAATAAAAATATATTTAAAAAAAGAAGTTGACATTGCTGCTAGGAGCCCACCAGGCTTCGACTCATAGGTGATATTAAGCCAGAATTTAAGGAAGTGGCACCATCAGATTCCAGAGTATGGAGGAAAAATGCAACCTTAAACTTTAAACAGGAACAGGCTCAAGAAGGGCTGTAGTAACAACCTTGCAACCAGAGGTGGGAATCATGTCATTCCCAGATGTTGTTGGACTCCAGCTCTGAGTATCCCTAGCTAACATGGCTAATGGAATGCTGGGAGTTGCAGTCCAACAACATCTGGAAGGATGCATGATTTCCCCCCTTCTGTAAAAGCTTGCGTATATAAAGACTTCCTTACTAATTGATACAACTTCCTCAGTAACTCAGTAACAACTCCTCCCCAGTAACCCATAACTCCCAAATATAGCCTGGCAATCACTATTATCAGTAGAAGGCATTTGCAAAAAGCTCACCTGAACAGCTGCATCCCTTAAAGAACAGATTTCAGCGTAAGACCAGCAGCACTGCTAACCCAGCATCCTGCTTCCAGCAGGGGTCAGTCCACCTTTCTTTCAGGGAAAGCCAGAAAGTAACAAAGATGCTGCTCTGTAAACTGGAGTTTCACTTCAATTCTTGGCTCTGCAAACCACTACCTTTCCTACCATGCATTTGTCATTTATAGCAGTCTCAATGTTTGGCCATGTTGCAAATGGTAAAGCCCCCCCAACTGCCAATCCATTTAACTGCCTCCTCTCAGCCCATTGGTAGTATTATGGGAAGGTGAGGAAGTTTCCCCCAAAGGCCACTGTTGCATTCCTTGCAATTTGATGAGGCACCTCTACAAAAATGTTGCTTTACCCTCTAAAGACTCAGTGTTTGGAAATATGCAATGCTCCAGATGTTATTAGCAACATTATCTGGGAGACTATGCCTTCTAGGGAAATCTGTGACACAGAGGAAGAGGAGCCACTGGATTTAGGGCTCCTTCTGCAAAGCAGCAGCATTGTGCCTTGTGAAGGGGAGGTTGGGCTTTTACAGCAGAGTTGGGAAGAGCGGTCTGAGAGATCTATGGAGTTTCCACGTCCAGACACTGTCTACCTGCTGGTGATTCTTTTTCAGTGAGACCTGAAGAGAGGCCCCTAACCAGCCTCAGCCCCCCAAATCTTTATGCCTCTGAGAGGCTCCATGTCCAGAATCTGCTTACCTGTTGGTGATATCTATCAGCCCTCGTAGCAGCAATGCCTGAAAACAGGTACCTTTCTGGGTTGACCACAACCCTCAATCTCTATTCCCTATGGCACTCTCATTATCTACGTGCCAATGACTATTTTTCCGCCCTTGCAATCAGGATGCCTGAAGAAAGGCAGCTTCCCAGCCTCATCTCCACTCCTCCTGCATCTCTACAGAGCCTCCAGGTCCAGAAGCTGTTAACTTGCTGGCGACTCCTTCTCAGCCTGTGTGACCCTGGCCATTTCCCCACTAGGTTGTTATAGCGCGATGATTCCACTTTCAACATCCTATGGAATCCTGGGGTTTGCAGCCCTGGTGAAACTGCAAACCCCAGGATTCCATAGAATGTTGAAAGTGGAATCATGGCGCTATAACAGCCTCGTGCGGAAAGGCAGCATTCCAACTTTCTCTCCCTCCCCACGTCCCAAACCTCTTTCTTGCCCTGCAGTCCCTGGAAAACTCTGGAGTCCAGGTAGGCAGGAGAAGGGAAGGGAAACAACTGGGGGGGGGGGGAACGGAAAGGCTTGGCGAAAGGGGAACCAGAACTCCAGCCTGAGGACTAAGGAAGAAGCTCGAAGGCGGCCATGGGGGGGGGGGGGAGAGGCTGTTCGACTCAGAGGTCAGGGAGTCCTTCCCCTCAGCGCCCCCATCTTACCTTGGAGGCCTGGAATGATGCCCTCGGGGACCCCTCCTCCTCCTCCTCCTCCGGGCCTTCTTCCCTCGAGGGGGGACCTCGCCGTCCTGGCCGCCGTCGGAAGAAAAGGACGCCTCGGCGGGGGGGGAGGTGCCGGAAGCGACCCCCCAGAGGAGGCGACGCGGTTCTCTCAGGGTCCCCCCTTGGCGCTCCCTCTTCTTCTGAGGAAAGAAGAAGCGCGCCTAGGGGCGTCTTCGCCAGCCCATTGCGGACCGGGACCGAGTGTGTGTGTGAGAGAGAGGGGGGGGCCGGGAGGAGGTCCGGTCGCCCTCCCGCCTCGTCTCTCCGCCGCCGCCGCCTCCCCGAGTCCGCCGAGCGACGGGCGGAGCGCGCGCGAAAGCGGGTCCCTCGGGAGGGGCTTCTCCTCAGGGACCGGCGCCGCTGGTGCAGACGCAGCCCCACCGGTGCGGGGGGGCGGGCGGTGGGAGGGCGCGCGCGCCACAGACGCGGCCGAGACGCTGGCCGCCAGGAAAAGAAGGGGGGAGAAAAAGGTGGGGGGGCTGCTGCTGTGGCCGCCGCGGCAGCGTCGTCTCCGCCCCCTCCTCGCGTCGCGCGGGCAGGGAGGCGAGCGAGCTCCCCGCGCGCTCCCGTGGCTGGAGTTGGGGGCCGGGGGGAGGGGCGCGCGCGCTCCCTCAGGTGCCGCCGGGAAGGGCCTCGCCGCACCACACCGCCGGCCTTTTCCTCACGGCGAGGGGCAAGGAGGGAGGGGCGCCGCCGGGGGGCACCTACGGGTGGCGGCCCTTCGCCGCTTCCCTCCCCTCAGGTAGGCTTCCTCGCGTCTCTCCCCTCCCCCTCGGCCTCCTTCCCCCAACGCCCGCCCAGCCCCCTCCTCCTCCTCCTCCGTTATCTGAGGGGGGGACGCTGAGAAAGGTAGACCCAGAACCGCCTTGAGAGGACCCTTCCCCTCGCTCCCCGCCCGCCCCCCGGTTTCAGCCTCCCAGAACACCCCAAGGGCGGGGGGGCTCCGCTTTGGCCGAGAGAACGGGGGCGGCGGGGCGAGGGCGCCCTCTCGGGTGGGCCGCGCAGGGGGGCTACTCCTGCCCCCCGAGGCGCCACTGAGCCCGGGCCTCCACCGTCCAGAACGGAGAGCTAAGCAGGGTCAGCCCTGGTTAGTACTTGGATGGGAGACCTGCTAGGAATCCCAGGCACTGTAGGCTACATTTCAAAGGAAGGAACGAATAGCATTGAGTAGCGGTTTGAGCACTTGAATATAACTCTGGAGACCAGGCTTCAGATAACCACTTGAGCATGCAAACCTACTCGGCAACTTTGGGCAACTCAAGCCATTTCCGCACTAGACTGTTATAACGCTATGATTCCACTTTCAACACCCTGTGAAATCCTGGGGTTTGCAGTTTTGGGAGGGGCCGGCCGGAAATGGAATCATAGCGCTATAACAGTCTAGTGCGGAAATGGCTTCAGTTTCGATGTTGCACAACCAACTCCACATGCACATCTGCACAGGACCATGCATGATGCACATCCTTCACTGCTCATGCATTGCAGCAATGCACATCATCTCAGTTTAAATCCTCTTTGTTTTATAAATCTTTTGGACTTATAATTTAACACTGTTTTTAGACTCTTGTATATTTTGCTTATATATCTTTGTCAGTTTGCTTTATATTTATTGCATTGGGTTTTCTTAAATCATAGAATCATAGAGTTGGAAGAGATCCCAGGGGCCATCGAGTCCAACCCCCTGCTATGCAGGAACACCCATCAAAGCACTCCCAACAGATGGCCATCCAGCCTCTGCTTAACCTCCAAAGAAGGAGACTCAACCACATTCCGAGGCAGCAGATTCCACTGCCAGACAGCCCTGACCATCAGAAAGTTCTTCTTGAGGTTCAGGTGGAATCTCCTTTCCTGCAGCTTGAATCCACTGCTCCTTGTCCTGGTCTCTGGAGCAGCAGAAAACAAGCCCTCTCCTTCCTCGACATGACATCCTTTCAAATATTTAAACATGGCTCTCATGTCCCCTCTTAACCTTCTCTTCTGCAGACTAAACATCTCCAGCTCCCTCAGTCTCTTTTCTTATAGGGCTTCATGGCTTCCAGACCTTTCACCATTTTGGTCGCCCTCCTCTGGACACGCTCCAGCTTGTTGATATCCTTCTTGAATTGCGATGCCCAGAACTGTACACAGTATTCCAAATGAGGACTCACCAATGCAGAATAGAGTGGTACCAGTACCTCCCTCGATTTAGACACCATACTCCTGTTGATGCAACGAAGAATCACGTTGGCTTTCTTGGCTGCCACGTCACACTACTGACTCATGTTCAGCTTGTGATCTACCAAGACTCCTAGATCCTTTTCACACATACTGCTATCCAGCCACGCATCCCCTATCCTATACTTGTGACTTCCCATTTTTTCTACCCTACATTTCTTGAGGCTGTGGACAGGAAGGGGGAAACATGAAAGGCCAGGAAATGGTATTATTCCTGGTTGAGCCTTTATCTGTTCTTCCTGGCTTTATCACTTGAGATCAGCATGATTTTAAAGCCTGGATTTCATACTAGCAACGAGCTGAGATCTTGCATTGCACAGTGTAGATTTCTGCTTGTGGAGTGATGGACTACCGGTAATTTTGCCATGACTTCTTTGCACTGAAGGCAGTTAAACCGAGAAACCAAATGTGGAACCAAATACACAACTTGGCACACATCCATGTGTTCTGTGTTCATCAGTGCAAAACATCCACCTGTGTGCAGTGGCACCACATCTGATTCTGTGATCTTGAAATGATTCGGCCATTTTTTGGGGAAAAATTTTATTAAAGATTTTAATTAATTATTAATTAAAATTAATTAAAATTAAATTTAAATTTAATTAAAATCAATTAAAACAATAAATTAAATTAAATTAAAAATAATAAATTAAAATTAATTAAAATAATAATAAAAAATCCCCCTCCTCTCTTCCAGGCTTATTTTCCAGTTGAATCTGCATGTTTGCATTCCATTCATAGGTAGTTACTACTTGCTCAAAGAATTTGTTACATCTTTCCTCATTACCCAGTTCCTTTGTTGCATTGCATTGCCTCCTTGTTACATTACTTTGTTTCATTATCTTACTGCGTTGTTACTTTAGATCACTTACAAACTTACTTTATTCTTTTTTCTTTTCTTGTACTATATCTTTATCCAATCTAAGACTTCTCTCCATTCCCTTTCAAAGTTCTGGATAGGTTTATTTCTCAGAGAAAACGTTAACTTTTCTGTCTCTACCATATCCAGGACTTTTGATTTCCATTCTTCTATATCAACATATTTCCTTTCTTTCCAATATTGCGCATATACCAACCTTGCAGCGGTTATCAATATGACAGTGTCTTCTGATGAGATCTTATTTCTCTTTGTTGCTCAAGCATATTTAACAAATAAAATTCTGGCTTCATTTCAAAGTTCACATTATAAATTCTTTGAATTTCATCATGTATTTCCTTCCAGAATTTCCTTGCTGATTTGGCCATTTTTTATTGGACAAAACTGATCAATGAGTGCCGTAGAAGAATTGACACATTCGTAAAATGCCATAGAACTTCAGTTGTTGTTTTTTTTAAAAAGGAGCTTGTTGTATGGAGTAGGACGTCCATTATTGTCCCAATCTCCTGTGCTCTTGGCCTGCTAGTTTTGTTTGGGGAGTAGCTTTAGCCTACTGATTTCTGAAAAGTCAGACACTGATAAAAGGAAGTTTAACCAATCACCATGTTGGTGTTATAGCCTTTCAGGTTGTTGTGTGTTTTCAAGTTGTTTCCAACTTATTATTATTATTTATTTGTATCCCGCCTCTCCATATGGATCGAGGCGGCAAACAACTTACAAATAGCATGTACTTTGATACATTTTTCTATACATGCCCCCAACAAGCTGGGTACTCATTTTACCGACCTGCAGAAGGATGGAAGGCTGAGTCAACCTTGGAGCCCAGCAGGATCGAACTCACAACCTTGTGGCTTGCAGTACTGGCATTTAACCACTGCGCCACCAGGGCTCCTTCTTATGGCAACCCTAGGGCCTATTACAGGGTTTTCTGGGCTGGAAAGTACCCTATTTGCTGGTGTATAAGATGCACTTTTTTCCTTAAAAAGAAAACCCCTCTGAAAATGGGGGCATCTTACACACTAGCAAATACGGTAACACTAAAAACATAAGGAAGGGAGGGGGACTGAAAGGCGTTCTCCCCACCCAGGCAAAACAAGAAAGGAGGGGGTAGTGAAGCTTTGATCTATAAGAACATAGATAGATGTTCTATAGTTTCTTCTTACCATCCCCTCTTCTTCTGTGCATTTTGACTCTACCAGAAGTTTCTGCCCAAGCAATACAGGAAGGGAGAAGTGGTGCTGCCGCACTCTTTTCATTCCCCTCCTCTCTTGGTGCAGCACTCTCTTCATCCCCCTCTCCTGTGCATTTTGACTCTGCCCAAGTTTCTGCCCAAGCAAACAGGAAGAGAAGGGTGATGGTGCAGCATGCTTTTCCTTTCCCTCCTTTCACCTGCATTTTTCTCACCAGAGAACTAAAAAAATTTTTCCTGAAAAATGCCCCTTGAAAATTGGAGTGCATCTTAGATGCCAATGTGTCTAATATGCCAGGAAATACGGTATGTGAAGCATCTGAAGTCACCCAGTGGGTTTCCATGGTGGAGTGGGGAACTGAAGCTTGGTCTCCAGAGTTGTAGTGTGCTGCTCAAATCGCTACACCTCTCTGGCTCCCAAGTCACCTAGCAACTGCCAAATTGTCTGCCGGAGTGTTCAGTACAGACCTGGTTGTGAACAGAAATTGCTGTGTGGGTACTAGAATCCTACATGAAAACAGAAAAATAAAAAGATTAAATCACAACCATTGTGTCTACTTCTCATTGTTATGGAAAACTGCTGGGGAGTCTTTCACTTAAAAAACTGCCATGCTTCTGGTCTTCATGATGGTGAATCTGGAGGTCCAGGCCCGGCTGAGGACAGAAAGAACTGTGTGGATGCTAGAAACCAACAGGGAATGGAAGAATAAGAAAAATAAGAGATTAAATCACAACCTACTCTCCTACTCATGGAAAACTGCTGGGGAACCTTTCACTAAAAAGGTACCATGGGTGGGTCATTTAATAAACATTCAGGAGCCTGGCAGGCAGCAAAATTAATTTGCAGCAGCCCAGGAGGTGGGGAGGGAGCAGTACGTGCGTGTGTACATCCTTCCCTATAACATCGCCCCCCATGCAATACATTCAGAGCTTTTTCTGAGCTGTACCTTGTCAGACTGCATAGGACGAGGTGGGAATATTTGGATAGTTTACTGTAGAAAATCAAGCCCCAAGATAAGGTTGGGAATGTATAGTCCTTCAGGTATTGTTGGGCTGCATTTCTCCTTAGAGAATATTGGAAGTCACAATCAACAACTTCTGGAAAGCTGCATGCTGCACACCTAACTTAACGAATACCTTTTCCAGGTGTTGGCAGACTTCTTGCCTTCTGTGTACCATGAAAGTGGCAGATGAATGTGTTTTGTTTTGTTTTTCTTGACTAACTTGACTTCACCTCTGGAAATTCTGTCCTCAGTCCTTTTGCATGTTGTCTTCCCTCACTTCCCATGGCAAAGGTTGTCAGCTTGAAGTTTTCGCGTTCCTTCTTGATTGAGAGTTCTGTCAGGAGAAGCAAGGCAGTCAGTAGAAAAGGAAGGATGTAGTGTGAGGAAAGGGAGGTGAAAAAAACAAGTACAGACAGCCCTAAACATCAATGGTTTCTGCATCTACAGATTCAACCAACCATGGCTTGAAAATATTCAGACAAAAAAAATCCAAAAAACATACCTTAATTTTTGCCACATGCTGATGTGTAAGCAAAACCCTACTGTCACACCTGCCATTTCATAGATCCTCGGGCTCTATCCAGCACTTATTTGATTTGTTCACCATTTTACATAAGAGATGCCATTTTACTATGCAATTTTATATAATGGGACTTCAGCATCCACAGATTTTGGTATCCAGCAGGGAGACTGGATACTGTTCTGTATCTTTCTTTAAGAAACTGCTGATATTGGTTTGGGAGCCTCTGTAGGGTGCAGAATTTCTCCTTGCAACAGAACATAGGGCCCAGCTATCAAGTGGTCATTGAATTTTACCTTCATAGAAAAAGTCAGACTGCCTCTGGAGATTCTAGCTTGCTTGGACAACAGAACATCCAAGAGGTGTCTGGGGAAGCCAAAGTTTTGAGAAGGGCTTTCCTTCTTTGTTCTTGGAGACTAGGAGAAGAAGCTTTAGGATCTGGGTTAGGAAAGATGCGTAAGACAAACTGGAGAAGGAGACACAGGACCTCAGCAAGCACATTAGAAACTCAAATTTTGCATGTTATTTTAAGTGACATCTTTATTTTCAGCCGTGTTGATGTTTTCCATGACAACCAGTAAAACACCAAAATAGGGAAGAAAGGAGAGAAGGCAGCCCCACAGAAGATTAGCTACCTTAATTATATGTGAGGGGCATTCCGTATCTGTCTTGCACAGCAAAATGACCCTCCAGTCCAGACTAATAAGTATCTTTGTAGAAAGAATGTGAAACACTCAAAGAGCCCTGTGAGAGCTAATTTCTCACTCATCCTCAGAACATGCGCTATAGTGATATTTTTTCTGATATTACAGTGGCCCTGGGCAACTAGACCAGAAGGCCAGATAGCTAGCCAGTCCAGGCCAAGAGAGAGTGAGCGTCATGGGACACTACAACAATCTGTCTGCTTGCATCACTTGATAACACTCAGCCATCTTCTCCCTTGTCTGTTTTTTCAGAAGCCTAAACCCATTTGCTAGTCCCAACTGGGGAAAATTCACTAGAGCAGTGAGAACTTGGGAAATCTGAGGAATCAGCCCTGAAGTTGATCCTGCTGATTCAGTGGGTCCATTCTAGCTGGGATTAGTAATCAGATTTAAGCCTATCTTTTTACTAGAAAGCTTCAGATGTGTCCGTCTTGATTGTACTCCACTGTCTAAGCCTTTTCATCCATCTTTCCATTCTGTTTCTATGTAGAGCTTATTATTTTGCACAGTGCCTAGAGCTCTCTCCCAGCCAGCATATGGCCATTGCTGGTTGGGGCATTCTGGGTACACTAGTCCAGAAAGCCATTTTTCCAGGCTCTGGTTTTATGGTAAATGGTATCACACAGTGACCAAGATTTTCCATTACAACTGGGTAGTTAATCTTTGCGTGTGGAGTTATACATGAATTATGCTATGCAGTCCTTGGGCTTAATGGCATTACCGAGAAACTGAAGCAAGACACCAAAGGTGGAGGTGAATGCACAAACAAATGTGCATCTGTGTGCAGGACACAGACATACATCTTGCACAATCATGCGTAATGGCACTAATGTCAAGTTGCACTTCTGTAACCATGAACTGAATGTGAATATTGGAGAAAAATTCCCAGCCATCTTCATAGGAGAACTTACACAGGTGTTAGACACTAGAAAGATTTTGGACGGAAGCTCCAGTGGCCTACGTTATCTCTGTATTTAATAGGGAAGACAATAAAAACTGCTGAAACTTGTCAAGCAATCAAGGGTTCTGCCTTGTTTGCATGATTACACATTTAAAGGGGGAACATTCATGACATCTGTGTGAAATAACTCCCAATATTCAGAAAATGTGGCCCCTAAAAGGTGCTGATTTTTGACATGGAAAGAATATTCTTTTTTCCTAAAGGGAGGAGGGACCTCCCTTTTGGTAAGAAGTGGTACAGCCCAGATACACAAAGTTGGCACCCAATTCTGAAACAGCAGGGAGTTTCCATCCACTGGTTATCTGCTGTCATTAAGAGAGGACTGAGGCTCTATTAAAATAGAGAGAATTCAGATTGCCAGGGAATCTGAAGTGAAATGTGAATAACTAGGGGGCTGTTTAGATCAAAGGCCCTCCAAGATATGGATTAGTAGCATATTAAAAGATTATTCAAATGTTTCTTTTGAAAATTGTAGCTATGTATTTTTAAAGCAGAGGATTTTATTTTAAACCATTTTAAGATGCTCCTCTGCCTGCAAGCTTTAGCATTTCTTTAAATGGGGGAATTGTCATGGTGGGCATGAATGTCTAAATCCATCCAGCTGAGATGGAATGCAAGAAATGATAAAGAGGTCCTTTAAGATACACAGTTTCACATACCAACAGCATTTCCTCTTCTTATTTTGTCCACAGCACCAGAGAAACAAGGATGTCATCACTGTGGCGATACTTCGAGAAAGATCCAGAAAGTGCTTTCATGAAGCATCTCTAAAACTGCTGATCTCTGGTAATGTCAGCTGCTTTTTCTGCACATTTGCCTTAAAGCTTTCACACTTATGTGGAAAGACACACAAGGTCTTAGATTTTTCACAGTGGTGTGCAATAGTTCCGCAGGTGGAACTAGCTTACACTTCTGTACTCAGTCCCCTCTGGACTCACCATGCAGCCATTGCAGATCTGCATAGCCATTCAGTAGCTGGTGGAGAGTGGTTCTAAATGTACAGATAGCTTAACAGCATGTTAACCATAATTTTTGTCCTTATGTGCTTCTATCTGTATTTGTTTAAACTTTTATAAGCCACCTTGAGTCCCAGTTTTGAAGAAAAAGTGAGATGTGAATGGATTGATAGGGTGAGATCTTATGTTAGTCTACATTTTAATTACATTGCAAAAGTATAATGAAACTTTGTTGGTGTATTGTGACATTATGAGCCCAGTAGATCTCTTAAGTTCATCCAAAGAGGCTCTTGTCTCTGGCCATTTCCGCACTAACCTGTTATAATGTGATGATTCCACTTTCAACATCCTCTGGAATCTTGGAGTTTGCAGTTTCGGGAGGGGCCGGGCGGCCCCTCCCGAAACTGCAAACTCCAAGATTCCAGAGGATGTTGAAAGTGGAATCATCGCGCTATAACAGACTAGTGTGGAAATGACTTCTGTCTTACCATCCTCTCAGGCTTGTTTAGTGAGAACAAGGGAGAGGGCCTTCTCGGTGACTGCTCCCAGACTTTGAAACTCCATCTCCAAAGTTCCTGTCGGTAGGTCAGAACGTTTCTGCACTAACAGAAATTGACTGGGTTGAGCTTTTAATGTTGTGTAGTTCTGTTTTTGTAGAGTCTTTTAATGCATTTTAATATTTTTAGTGTTTGTTTTTTAAATTTCACATATATAATTCTATTAATTATTTGTGGACTATTTATTTTGTTTTGAATTTGTACTGTTTTAGTATTGTTAGCCACCTTGAATTCCATTATCAGAAGAAAAGCAGAATACTAATACTGCTACTAATAATAGAAGTAGTAGTAGTGGTAGTAATAGACTTACCTGGGTACCAGAAAGAGGGTTCCAATGAGCTTTGGGGACATCCAATATCCACTGGGTACTTTTGATGCAGATCAGGTACTCCTGCTGTTCTCTAGCACTTCTGAGCCGCTGTACAAATGGACATCAGTGAGTATGCACATCAGTCACTCCACCGTCGTGCAATGGATGAATCTGTGTGTATCCTAACCTAATTGCATTTGGGACAGGTCAGTGTGTGCGCATTAATGAGTCTTTTTTTCCTTTTATTTTCCCCTTCCACTCTTCTTCACGTGTTGTGACAAACCCTGGGGGCCGGGTGTAGCAACAGAGCCACCCTAGCAGCCAAGATTGGTTGTTTGAATTTGGAACTCAGGCTAGCCAAATAGAGGGACTAGGTGGAGGAACTGAGCCTAACAGAAGCGTAACTGAAAAAGAGAGTTTTGGAAAGGGTTTAGAGAGAGATCCATCTGGGAGGTTGAGAGCATGTGTGAAAAACAGAGTGCTGGAGAGCATTTGCTGGGTTTCAAGCTAAAAACACGTTGATGTTGGATAGTCTTTGATTTGCCAACTACCTTTTCCCTTGTCGGTATGTTCAATAAAGATTTTGTTATGTTTTGGTAAAGAGCAGTCTCAGTAAAGGGCCTCTTTGATCTGGAACAGTTATACACACTACCACCAGTGAATCATTCATTGAGATAAACTAAGACATGCTTTGCCCTGTATCTGCAAGGGTACGGATTTAGGAAAAGCAGTACAGGGAGATAAACTGGGAAAGGAAGCCAGTGGAGGACAAAAATATAGAAGAGTGCTGCTTCTCTGGAAGGGAGAGCTTAAAGCAGACTTGAGTTGTCATTGCCCTGGCTTGGCCCAGATCCTCCTGGTTTGACACACGTCATGTACCATCTCGCTTTCTCTCTCTCTCTCTCTTTTTCTCCACTCCACCGTCTCTTTTTTGGTCCCATCTTTTTATCAGTTGTGGTCTCCTCCTCTTGCTTCTGGCTGCACAATTTGTGGTCTGACTCAAGCTCTCCCTAACTCGATCAGCATCCTGGTAAATTTGATCAGGACATCCAAGTGCAGGACACAAATCTCTGGCAGTGAATGTCAAAGGCCCTGCGGCACTGAAATCGGCCCCAGTCCACCACGCACTGTCCATCTTTAGCAGAACAAATGGAGGCCTGTCACCCTTCTCTGCCGCCTCCTGGCTTCATCTCATCCTCTTCCAATTTAATTTCCATTGTCATGACAGCCGTTTCTTAGATAATCACTCCGGGGGGTTTGCCCTGCTCAAACCCCCAACCTCATTGGTGGTTGTTTTTTTTTAATGACTGGTAGGTCATTTTTTTTTTTTTTTTTTTTGGTATTTAGTTTCACAAAGGCTGTTTTGCCTCTTGCTAGGCTGTGATATGTTTAAAGATTCTGCTTTCTCAAGGTCCCTGGGACAAATGTCTTAGACAATTGATTTCTGAGCTCACTCTTATCTCTGTCTGAGGCAACCTGAATACCCTCCCCCCATTTTCACCCTAGCACAGAGACAACCACACCATCTTTTTGTAAAAGATTAACAATCACTGTGCTGAAGATAAAACAGGGTGTCTGCTTTTTTGTCTGTTTGCATCTTCAAAAAATGTGTGGCTGGCAGGCCATTCTCAAGTAAGGCTTTCTCTGGCCTGAAAACATCCTGTGTGTGTGACATGGTGCCTGTTGAACTTCAGCCTTGAGCAGCTGGAAAGGAGCTGGTAGCCCATGCCTGAGAAATAGCAGAGCTGTCTTACAGTGGAATGGGAAACTTGTTTAGCAATATAAATTAGCAATATAAGGATACATAAGTCATGCTATGCATATGGGATGAATCACTCACTTATAGTTTGCTTATAGTTTGCTTATAGCAGCAGAAGTGAAGTTGTGCATTTGGCAAGGTTGCATGTTGTGGTTCTGCACTGCACATAGAATCATAGAAATGTAGAGTTGGAAGAAACCACAGGGGCCATCCAGCCCAGCCCCCTGCCATGCAGGAACACCCTCAAAGCACTCCCGACAGATGGCCATCTAGCCTCTGCTTAAAAACCTCCAAAGAAGGAGACTCCACCACACTCCAAGGCAGCATCTTCCACTGCCGGACAGCCCTGACTGTCAGGAAGTTCTTCCTGAGGTTCAGGTGGAATCTCCTTTCCTGCAGCTTGAATCCACATTGGACATTGTGGTTCCATACTGCACATTCTTGTGTGTTGTGCTTGTGGGTTGTACATTGGGGTTGTGGATTGCACATTGCAGATTGTTCAAGAGCAGCCAGTCATTGGCATGTGCTGCTATTTTGCATGGCGCTTGCATAATGCTGGTGCGACCTATCTCTACACGAGGATATTTACGCTACATTGAAGGGATGTTGGATTTCAGCCAATGTACTTGTGTCCTAAAAACAGCACCAAGGCCAAAATCTAATTTTTGTTCCCGGCTAGAGTAGACCGGCTGAATCAATAAAACTTGGTAAGTCAACACAGTGGAATCAAATTAGACTCAATAGGTATACTCTAATTAGATTTACCAATCAAACTCAGGTCCAAGTATTTATGAAATTTTTCAGCCCACCTTCAATGGCCTCTCAAGGGAAATTCTAAGCTAAAAAGCAAGCAAACCATAATACATTTCAAAGAGATAAATAAAATGCAGGAGTCATAAAACCAACAAACTTTGTTGTTGTTGTGTGCCTTTAAGTCACTTCCAATTCACGGGAAACCTAAGTTGAACCCTATCACAGGGTTTTCCTGGCAAGATTTGCTCAGAACAGGTTGGTCTTTGCCTTCCTTGACTTGCCCAACGTCACCCAGTTGGTTTTCCTGGAGACAGGGGGATTCAAAACCTGGTCTCCAGAGTTGTAGTCCAGTGCTCAGACCACTATGCTATGCTGCTTCTTGCAACAAACATCCAGCTGGAAATTATACAAAAACCAGTCAAAATAAAGCAATATAAAATAAAGAGCAATCAAGCATATCTTTAGAGCAAGCCACTAAACATGACAATTCATTGAGGCCTTTCTGAAGGCATTTCTAAAGGGACAAAGTCTGAAGCACCACTCAGTTGGTCATGCATTCCAAAGAATGAAGAAGGGGGCTGTAGGAAATCCTTCCATCCTTACTAACCTAACCACATTGAAGTATCGATGTGTTGAGGAATGACCTTTGTGGTGGATAGTTATGGGTGGGCAGGAAGATTCAGGAAAAACTGGTCCTTCCAGGTGATTTGGTCCCCAGACCATTTACACCTTTAAAATTGGATAGTGTCAGGTCACTTTGCATCCCTGCCAACTGTATTAATCAACTGCATGAATAGATGGACTTGAGGGAGGTGGGGTTGGAGAAAGAATGTGACATCCTTCCACCCAACCATGACACTGACTGTGCAATTGAACGAGAGATGGGAGCAAGGCTGCCTAAAATCAAATTGTATTCTAGAAATGAAAGTGCTGAGGGAATTTATAGATAAGAACTAACAGTGAGGTTTTATTTGGCCAGCCAGATGCACCATGGCTGCTCCAGTGTTTTTCTGGGAAAAGAAGGATGGCATGCTGACACTGGTAACATATTTTTGAGGACTGAATGTGGTGTGAAGTTCCAATCAATATCCTTTGCCTTTAATGAAAGACCTGTTATTGCAGATGACAACAGGTCAAATTTTCACTAAGCTAGATTTGAGAGATGCATACTACAGAGTGTGCATATGGGAGGAGAAAGAGCATTCAACACTCTCTTGGGGGACATTCAATATTTTGTAATGTCTTTTGGTCTGAGCAGAGCCCCAGGAGTATTTCTGCACCTGATTAATGAAGCATTAGATGAGCATTTGTACATAGGAGTTTTGGTTTATCTGCATGATGTACTGATTTATAGCAGAATCTATGAAGAATGTGTCACTTTGGTAATTGTTAGACTATTATTTGTATGTCAAACTGTCAAAAAGTGAATTTCACACTGACAAACTGGATTATGTGGGGTACCGCATCTCTAAGCCAGGATAGAGATGGACATCACAAATGTACTGGGGGAATCGAGCTGGGCGCCACCTTAGACCCATAGACAGTTGCAAAGCTTTTTAGGTTTTGCCAGTTTTTAGTGACACTTCATCCCCAAGTTTGTCCCTGTGGCATTACCCTTCACAGACCTGTTGAAAACTAAGAAACAAGGGGCCAAGAAGGAAGAAAAACAAAATGAACCAAAACCAGATTCTGAGCTCAGTTGGAACCCTGAGTGTCAAAATGGGTTGAAGGCATTGTTCAGCACTGAGCCTGTTTGGAAGCACCCAGTGCGCAGCTGCCCTTTCCTAGTGCAGGTAGGAGCTAGCAGTCCTGCATTGGGAGCAGTCCTGCTACAGGCAGACAGTTGGGGTGGCTGAGACCATGCATGTACCTTTCTAAAAAGTTTGATGCAAATAAATTGCATTGGCCAGCAGCAATCAAATAGGTCCTGGAGACTTGGTAGCATCTTTTGGAAGGTGCCACCTGCCCCTTCAGGACAGATCATTGCATTTTAGAGGCTCTGCAGACCTCGTACAAGTTGAGCAGAATGGCGGGCAAAGGTTTTCTACAAGTTTAAGTTCACTATAAAATATTTGCTGGGGGAAAAAGAATTTTTTAGCTGATGCACCATCATGCCTTCCTCAGCATGACAGCCAAAGAGAGGAGACTATTGACGCTGTGTTTACCCCATAGCAAAGCCAAGCATATGGGGGAAGGCAGGCCAAGAACAATTTTGGAACCTTTGTTAGAAAGCCTAAGAGAGACAGCAAGAACAGATAGCTGGGCCAGAGAACATGAAATGAAACTCAATAGTAGAGAAGGAGTGGGGTGGAAAGGGAAGAAAATGTCCTGGAAGAAATGAGGAAGAGAATTTTACAACCCTAACACAATGTCACATCAGCTGTCCACTTTGGATTTGTCGAAACACTGTCTCTTGTGAGGAGAGACCATTGGTGGCTGGGGCTGTGGGCAGATGTGGAGAGTTATGTGAAAGGGAGTCCAGTTTGTAATCAAAATAAACAAGTAGATGGCAAACCGTGAGGGTTGCTACGGCCACTACCTACTCCCCCACATCTATGGGCAGACATCAGTATAGATTTCATAACAGATCTTCCTGAAAATAATCAATAGATGACCATTTGGGTTGTTATGGAATCATTTGGGTGGTTACAGGCATTTTCAAAGCAGGTTCATATTGTTCCTTATAAATCCATCCTTATAGTGAAATAGTTGAGAAAGTTATTTCTCCAACACATATACATACATACATACATACATACATATATATATATATATATATATATATATTATATTGGAGAAATAACTTTCTATAGCTTTATAACTTTTCTATATACATACATACATATATATATATATATAAGAGAGAGAGAGAGACGGGAGGGGTTTGCAATTACATGGTGTGCCAAGTAAGATAATATCAAATCGAGCACTCAGTTTGCCTTGCAATTCTGGAAAGTGTTTTTAAGACTTTTGGGGGTAGAATAAGCAATGAGCATGGTCCACCATCCAGAGAAGGATGAACAAACTGAGAGGGCTAACCAGATTTTGGAGCAATACCTACATTGTTATGTTATCAACAGAATTATTGGAAAACCCTGCTCCCCTTTGCATAAATGGCTTACAGACAATGCTGCCCATCACAGTATGGGGCATGGCCCTTTTGAAATTGTATATGGGAAGACACTGAAACATTGGATAACCTCAAGGTTATCCAAAGTGACCCATGCCCAGTGGCTGAGTGGGCACAAAAAGTTAAGGTTGCTTGGCCATCTGTAACTTCAGCTAAGGACACCTACAAAAGATACACTGATCAGAAAAGAACTCAGAATTGGAATTTTAAACCAGGGGACATGGTGTGCTTGTATACCAAATTTTTGAAATGCCTTCAGCCATCTAAAAAATTGAGTCCTAAATATTCAGGTCCATTCCACGTTGTACAGTTAGTAAATTATATGTCTGCTGACCTGGAGCTGCCCAAGTCCTATGGACAAATCCGTACTGTGTTTAATTTCAGCCTGTTCAAATTGGTGGCCAAACCAGATGTGGGTAGCCAGCTTGAGCAGCTGTGTCTCCACCAATTATGGTGGGGCAAGACCAGCATTTTAAAAATTTCAGAAATTCCGGACTCAAGATGACACAAGGGATGACTGCAGTATTTTGTTAACTGGAAACACCTACAGGCCAATGAACGTGAATGGGTGGATGCTGAACATGTTAGGGCTTCCTGCTTGGTTTGCAAGTTTCATGACATGAACCCAAATAAACCAAGCTGAAGGAGGTACAGACAGCTTTGGAAGGGCAAAATGTCAGGTCACTTTGCTTCTCTGTTGTGGTTTGATGTTTGGTTTCATATAATATCCTGTACTTCACCATATACCACCGTAACAACTGTTTGCTGTTTGCTACCAGACAGTGCTTGTAGTATTTTACTGTATAACTCTATGTAATATAGTCAGCCCTCCACATTTGTGGGTTTTACTTTTGCAGATTTGATTATTCATGGATTATTTGCTGTCACCTCTGCTGCCTCCTTGTGCCATTTTTAATAGGGACTGCAAGCCTCATGAGACTGAGAAACTGCGAACAAGGCTAGTGAGTTCCTATTAAAAATGGTGTGGGGCAGCAGTGGAAGTGACTGGAAGCCCCACCAGCCCCCCACTACAGCCTTGTGAAAGAACCTAATGCCTCAAAGGAATTCATGGTGGGTTGAATATGGCAATCATACTTTTTTGTGTGTTAAGTTTGGTTTGGGAGGACCTAGAGTTTTTCATGATTTTTCCACTTTCCCCTAACCCTAGCAAATGTGGAAGGATGACTGTACATGGAATGGTGTAATGCTTGATGCCATGTAAAAAAAAAGCTGGGCCAGGGTATAATGGATCCTTAATGAGACATGGGACAGAACAGTATTTTGGAAATGAGGGTACATTGATGCAATGGACTTGGATAAGGGAGAGATCAAAGGCAACACAAGTCAGGACAGTCTGGGCAGGAAGCCAGCCTGGGAAAAGCAGTTGTTTTAATTAGCTAGCAAATGAGGGCTTCACACAAGCAAACTTGTAATGTTATTGCTTATAAGATACTGCAGTTCTAATAATGCTTTTAGTTCTGGCAATCACCAATAGGTGCAACTGGTACTTTTTCCTTGAATAGAGCTTTACAAACTATTAAGCCTATTTCTTGGAACTGGATTTGTCCTCTATATGACGAGTAGATCTCAAGATAGGTCTCAAGATCTATGTCCCTATGAATCAAGGCTTCCACTACCCTCTCCTTTGCTGTTTTGCCTGGGTGGGGAGAATGCCTTTCATTCCCCCGCCCTTCTCTGTTTTTAGCGTTACCGTATTTGTTGGGGTATAAGTCACACTCCATTTTCAGAGAGTATTTTTAGGGGGAAAAGTGCATCTTATACACCAGCAAATACATTATGTCAACGTTTGTTGAACCGAAGCTCCTACCAGCCTTATTGTCCAACATAGTAAGTAAGGAATGCTGGGAGCTGGAGTCCAAGAAGATCTGGAGGTCCACATGTTTCCCACATCTGCTATACACTAGCAAACAGCAGAATGTGCCAGTCATGTGCAGAGTTCAGCAAGCTGGTCTCCTAAAGGAGGAAAAACAGCTACAAGAAGTGGCCTGTAGATGCCCAGGCAAAAAAGCTGAAAGTTACAAGGTCCCTAGTGTGAACTTTTTAGACCAGAGGCAATTGTTGGCTGTATTGCTTCAGATGGTGAATCAATCTTGGATTTTGAAGAAGCTGCTCTGGGTTTAACGAAGCAGTTTACTGGAGCTATTCAAAGTCATAATAGGTTCAACACACTGGACAGTTCCCATAAATGTCTTGTTAAACTTGATGTAGTTCCGTAAAACCCAGCATGGATCCACCACTCTAAACCAATGAAGCCACCAGCTGTTCTCAATAAAGGCACGAATCCTATTGTTAGTCCCAACTAGATTCATTGAATTAAGGCCACTTACCTATGTGTTGGCTACCAATCAATAATTCATTTGATGGGCTTATGGTTAGGACTGACTAATAGGATTAAGACCTATAGACATATTTAGGTTTTTTAAAAGAAAAATTGAAGTGTACTGACTTACACATAATCGTCATAAAAGATTACACACATTGTGCAGAATTCTGAAGGTCCAAAAATGTAAAAACCAACCAACCCCTGAATATGCTTTGACCACAGATCATCTTAGCAGTAAAATATAATGTCCCAAGTATAGAATTCTCCCATTAAAAGGTATGGGAGAGACTATATGTACATAATAGAAATCTAGTAATATCAGAACTTGAAAAACTAAAAAGAGAAAAAATAAAATGATTATGTTTTCTCCTAGTACAGAAGAAGAGGCTTGAATAAAAATATTTAATGAAGCTGTACAAAGGAACTGATTTTAAATTTGAATTTAACTCACAAATCGTATTAAAGAAATTGACTCAGAAAAGGGAGACGTTCCCTTTTCCCGTGAGGAATCCAGATGAGGAGAAACAATTTCAGTAGTACAAGAACAACTGTACAGCCTGGCTTCAAAAATAAAAAGTCTGCTGCAAGCTTAAATAATCCAAATAAGGCTGTTGGTTGCCATTGCTGCCTGGGGGATGCTAGGATTTGTGGTACCAAAACTGAAACCTTTCAGTCTCTGCTTCATGTTATACGAAACAGACAATTCCCACTTATCTGGTGTCAGATTGGCTTTGCTCTCTCTGCCATTCCTTTAAGTTTAGTTGCCTTGCTTTGATGCTTTATTGGGCTTTACTGTGCTGGGAAGGGGGATGGGATTGGCTAGAAAACAGTGTGCTGGGAACAAGGAAATGTTATTGTAACAAACCTTGATGAGGGTAGAGGTGCAGGCAGACGGACTCAGCTGCAAGATCAAGCCGTTGGCAAGCTGAATGAGAAAGTGGGATAGAGATAGCAGAGGTGGGGGTCCAACACACAATGTCAATGACTGGGTTCTGGTGCACAACACACACTATGCAATGTGCGATCACAGTGTGCAGCGCACAACCATAAAGTCCAGTGTGGCTGTATGTGCAACTTTGCTTCTGCTGCTGTCATTATAGAATAGATTCAATCCAATGTCCTCCCAATGTGGAGTAAAACTCTGCATGCTGACTTGCGCTACGCTGAGCCATGTGCCCTTCTGCCTGGCTTGGGCCCAGTGCTATTCAACATCTTCATCAATGACTTGGATGAAGGAGTGGAGGGCATGCTGATCAAATTTGCAGATGATACCAAACTGGAAGGGGTTGCTAACACACCAGAGGATAGGATCAACTTTCAATACGACCTTGACAGATTGGAGGGCTGGACCAAAGCTAACAAAATGAATTTCAACAGAGAGAAATGTAGGGTCCTGCACTTAGGCAGAAAAAATGAAAGTCACAAGTATAGGATGGGGGACGTGTGGCTGGATAGCAGTGCGTGTGAAAAGGATCTAGGAGTCTTGGTAGATCACAAGCTGAACATGAGTCAGCAGTGTGACGCGGTAGCCAAGAAAGCCAACGCAATTCTTGGTTGCATCAATAGGAGTATGGTGTCTAGATCGAGGGAGGTAATGGTTCTGCTCTATTCTGCATTGGTTAGGCCTCATTTGGAATCCTGTGTCCAGTTCTGGGCACCTCAGTTCAAGAAGGATGTCGACAAGCTGGAACGTGTCCAGAGGAGGGCGACCAAAATGGTGAAGGGTCTGGAAGTCATAAAGTCATATGAGGAATGGCTTAGGGAGCTGGGGATGTTTAGTCTACAGAAGAGAAGGTTAAGAGGGGACTGGACAGCCATGTTTAAGTATTTGAACAGATGTCATGTTGAGGAGGGAGCAGGCTTGTTCTCTACTGCTCTAGAGACTAGGAGAAGGAGCAATGGATTCAAGCTGCAGGAAAGGAGATTCCACTTGAACCTCAGGAAGAGCTTCCTGATGGTCAGAGCTGTCCAGCAGTGGAATACGCTGCCTCCATGGAGTGGGGTGGAGTCTCCTTCTTTGGAGGTTTTTAAGCAGAGGCTGGATGGCCACCTGTTGGGAATGCTTTAATGGGTGTTCTGGCATAGCAGGGAGTTGGACTTGATATCTCCTGGGGTCTCTTCCAACTCTGTGATTCTATGATTCTATGACTTAATGTAATACTCTCAAAGCCACTTTGTGTGGCCATTCCATGCAAGTAGGCACAATTGACAAATGGCTAGCTACCTCCTCAAAGCCAGATGCAGAATGTCAACCACAGTGCTGTGACTACCACCCCTGCAGGACTCCAGTAAATATCAGTACTGATGTCAACATTTCACACCGTGCTATGGAAGGGTAGCCAGATGCTTGTCTGATTCTGCCTACTTGCCAAGAAGCACAGACCATATGAGGAAGCCTTGAAATTTTACAGTAAAGTTGCGGGAGGGGCTTTGAGCATTGCAGGGGAAAAAGCCGTGCAAAAAAGGACATCCACACATGTAAGGAGCTCTCATGCACACATATGTCCCTAACTGAATTCTGGCCTATGTTTGTTGGGCTGTGTCAAATAATTTTCCCTGCACCCATAGTGTGACTTACATTTCACTAACAGAATGCTCGCAATGCTCTCACTTTCACCAGGAACAGACTTCACCATCCCTTGTTATGAAGTGTAGGACTGCTAGGAGTCCAGGAGTGAATAGAAAGAAAGCCAAAATTCCCTAGAGTAGATATTGCTGACATGAAGAGAAATGTTGAAAGGAGAAAATCACCTGTTTGGTGTTCACTCTCATGACAAAAGCAAATGCAAGGGGAGGGTGGGAGGACTCCAAAGTGTTCTTTCCACCAGCTTCAGCAAACACAAAGTTTTTGTGTTCAACAAACAAAACAGCTGCTGCTTGCCCCTTGGGGGCTGCTCATTAGCACTTGGGGACTGGTGGCATAAAAATCCCCCATGCAAGCCTCCTGCTGCCGTCTTCAGAATTTCCATTCATTTCTTTGAAAGCCAACAAGCAAGTATGATCCTGATGTAAAGAGCTTTGTGTTGGGTTTTGTTTGAATTGTAAAGATATTACCTAGAGGGCCAGCCTCTCTGGGATCCATTCCAAGCATGGCAGTAGAACTAGATTCATAAACACAATCATCATCATCACCATCGCAGGAGTGGATGGGTGCATTTGGAGAAAACAAACACCAAGAACCAACTGGAGGCACCAATTCATTTCTCCCACCCAGGATTAATGCATTTAGAGACTCTTAGGAAGGGGGTGAGCTGGATGCGGCTGTACTGAAGGGCCAAGCACTGGTGGCTGGGGAAGCAACGGGTAGATGCGAAGGTGGAGGAAAAGCTCTCGGGAAGACTGTTCAAAATCCAAGGCATGCTGACTGAGTTTCATTTAAGTATTGAGTGTTGCTATTAGAACTTTTCTCTCCCACTGCACTGCATCATGGTTTCTGTAGACTTACAATGAAATCTTATTCATGTCTCCTCACTTGGGGACTGGGGGCATAAAAATCCTCCATGCAAGGCTCCTGCTGCCATCTTCAGAATTTCCCTTCATTTCAGTGGGGTACAACCCTAGGTAAGTGTATATATAGGCACAAGAGTCTTCTCGGTGGCTGCCCCAGGACTTGAATTCCCTCACAAGTGAGGCCAAAATGGTCCCCTTCCCTGCTGTCCTCCTGTAAGGAGGCAAAACCCTTCTTATTCTGATAGTCTTTTAAGACAGTTTTTTAAAAAAAATGAGCTAAGGGTATTGAATTTTTTTTTAATTGAACTGTTTAAATTGCTTTCTAGTGTATAGTTGTGTATAAAGTGTATAGTTGTTGTGCGCCTTCAAGTCATTTCCGACTAATGGCAAAACATGGCTGGTCCCTCCCGAAACTGCAAACCCCAGGATTCCATAGGATGTTGAAAGTGGAATGATAGCGCTGTAACAGTCTAGTGCGGAAATGGCCTAGGTTTTCTGGGGCTGAGAGTGAGTGATGCCTCCATGTGGGTGGGTGGAAACCCCAAGTGGGTTTTCATGGCTGAGTGGGGAACTGAACTTTGTTCTCCAGGGGTCGCAGTCTCATATTCAGCCCACTAAATTGTGCTGGCTCTTAGAAGTGTAGGGTAGATGGTTTTAGTACTGTTGATAATTAAATTCCATTTTAATGTTCCCTTTTTGATGTTTTTAGGTATATTGTTCTTCTGTAAACTGTAAGTCTCCTTGGGCCCCAGTTTTGAAAGAAAGGCAAGATATAAATACATTTAATACTAAGTATAGGAGGATGGGCAGCTATATCCATGGCAGGAGGTTAATTTTCTTCACCATGTCTCCCAATAGACTGTTGCAATTGTGATAACCTGTAAATGACATGGTTTCACATGTGATTTGATTTCAGCAGATTTCTGGTCATTATATTTTGGAGGTGAGTTAGACAAGGTATGCTCTTTTGCAGTTTTAAAGTGGAAAATAGCTTTTTTAAAAGCATAGGGAGAACATGAGGCTTCAGGGATTTAGGGGGTCTCAGAAAGGCCTTTTTGTGGAGACTGGTCTTTTTGCGGAGCAGGGGTGTGGGGATTGCACAAGTAGCTTCTTCCGAGAGGCTCTCGCGTTCCAGTTCCTTCAACTATGCAGCTGCCGCCTGCTCACTCAAGAGCCCCTTCTCTTCCTTCCGCAGTGCAGCCTGGGATTTTCCCAGGCTGTGCTGGGGCAGGAAGTGTGAGCGCCGCAGCTCTGGAGCTCCTCATGCATGGCAAGTGTGCATGGGGACCTGGAGCGATGTGTGATTGTGCACCATTTTCAGCTCACAGCCAAAAACGCAATAGTGCGTGGTCAGTGCCTGCTAGCCCCTGGAGCATCACACGACTGCGAGTGTGTCATGTGGACCGCTCCTCACAGTCGTGCGATGCTCCAGGAGCCCTTTTGCATGGCAAATGCCATGTGAAAAGGGCCTATATGGGCCACACTTTCCCCTTACTGGTACAACTGCTGCCTTAAAGCTATAAACACTCAGGCAAGCACATTCCTCTTCAAGTGCTCCTAGTACTTCAGATATGCTGGGAGAGAGAGGACATGGAACTGTGTGGGTGAAGCTATACACTGTGAATTTGTTTTACATGGCATGGGGACAGTCTGACATTGACTCAAGAAGATGAAATATGCTGATGTTCAATAACTCTTCAACTCAAAGCCAGAATTCTGCTTGTTATGAGGAGAAGTGGAGGTATGGCTAGGAGAACAATCCTCTGACACCTTAAGGCAGCGGTTCTCAACCTGGGGGTCACGACCCTTTTGGGGGTCGCAAGACCCTTTCACGGGGGTCGCCTAAGACCTGGCTTCAAGCCCTTCTCAGGTTGAGCTTCTAAGGCTCCTGAACCATCTTTCCCCCATTTTAACTAAGGGAAGAAAGTCATGGTGGCGGGAGCCGGGAGCCCGTTCCCTCTCGCGCTCTCTGACCGTGCACGTGGACTAGCCGACGGGAGAGGCGAAAGTGGGCGCCCTTAAAGCCCGCTGAGAGAAAGCGAGCAACGGAAGAAATGGTGGCGGCCCCGGAGTGGGGTTCGATCTGCGAGAAATTCCGCAGGGCCCTCAACCTCTCCTACATGGAGTCCAAGAAGGGCCCGGAGACCAAGCCCTATCGCTCCAAGTACAGCACCCGGCTGCTGCTCGAAGGCGTTAAGCAGCTGCTGGGCTCCGAGGAGGTGGGCGAGGCCGAAGGCACCCCGAGCGCGGGTGAAGATGCAGGCAATGGCCATGGCGGTGGCAGCGGCGAGGCAGAGCACCTGTGCGCCATGCGGCTGGCCGTGGTCGAGTACGAGCTGGAGCTGAATGACACCGACACCTCCATCCGGTCCAGCACGTGGGGAAGGCCAGGCGCGGGGCCCGCCGTCGCGGGAGCGACCCCCTGGAGGTGCACGGCGCAGCGACAGGGAGGCCCGGCAGAACCGCGGCTCCCTTCCCTGCGGGAGGGGAAGGGGCTGCCGCGGCACGTCGGGCCCCTCCGTCGCACACACGCACGCACACCCGCTCGGGGAGCACCCCGGCCCCGCGGCCAATGCAAGGGGCTGGGGTGCTCCCGGAGCGGGCATGCGTGCATGCAGCGACATTCTGAGCTGAGGTTGAAACTGGTCATCCCACAAAACAGTTCTGTGTGCATGTTTTTAAGACTTCAAGAGAAGCCTATTCCAAATGCAGCTTATGGTCATATTCAGAGCGGGTGAAGGGGAGAGGGAGGGCGAGGGGGTGGGGGCGGGTGCCCAGTCCGCCGACCCCCATCCCCTCCTCCCACCCCGTTGCCGGCCCTCCACCGCGCTCGCTCTCCAAGGGACTCGCTGGGGAAATGTGTATGGGACTGGATATTAACAGAAGAAGAGAAGGCAGCCCTTTTATGCTTTTTTTTCCCCCTCATTTCTCATTGTTGGAAAAAGAAATTTCTGGCAGTGAGTATCAAGTTAAGAATAGACTCTGCTTGGTACTCATCCACTACCTGTGGATTCTGGGAGATATAATCCAAAAAATAGTAACATTTCCAAGTCCATTATAGTTTATGTACGTTGAAAGGGCTTCTTCCCCAGTTCTGACTGCCAGAGGGAGACTATAAAAACCTGACATTTTATTTAGTTACTAAATAAATAAATAAATAAATAATAAATAACAAAAATAATTTTATGGCTGGGGGTCACCACAACATGAGGAACTGTATTAAGGGGTCGTGGCATTAGGAGGGTTGAGAACCACTGCCTTAAGGCCTCTTAAAGGATGAATGGGGTGAAATGATAGCAGATGTGGGGTTTTAATTTCATAACACCCCATCCAAACTGAAATCCCTAGGATTGCGTTGGACAAAACCACAATTGGTAAAGCTATTGGTAAAGCACTGCACTACAGCTCCCAGGATTCTGTAAGACACAGTTCTGTAAGACAATTAAAGTGATGTGAACCTGCTACAACTGTAGTGTAATAAACTCATGCTTTCAAGGCAATCCACAATCAGTTCAAAATATAAAATGTAACAATAATATAAAACAAGATAAAATGCAACAATAATGCAATAAAATAAAGACTTCACTGTCACCCAGGTAAGGATGAACATGTATGCCACCTATGTCCGTCAACTACCACAGTTCTCAAGTTTTGTAAATGCTCTGAGCACCAACCTGTGGAGCCCTCTTTCCCATATGCAAATCTTAGGAATTTGCTGCATACCAGGCCATCAAAATCTGAAAGTATGCCTTTGACGGATCTACAGATGCCATGAAGGTATCTCGATTAAAATGATACGCATGCTATGAAAATTCAGTATTGCCAGTGAGTTATAGTGATGCTGTAACATTTTAGATATAGCACTGGTTCGAAGCCCCCATTGTGCTTGGAAATAGCAAAAACTGCACATGCTGAAGCCTTTTCTTCTCTGCAGTGGTTGAAGTACTGCTGTCTGTGACTGATTCTCAGCAGCAGCCCAGATTCTGACCCTTCTGCTCTGCTTGGTTGGGAGGCCTGGAGGCTCCCCGCCCCCCTCCCTTCTCTCTCTCTCTTTGTTTCTCTGTGAAAGATTACCTTTCAGGTTCCTTCAGCCAGATGCAGAAGAAATGCTGAAGCAGCAAAAGGAAGCCCTTGCTTCAACTCCTGGAGATCTGATATCCAGGAAGATAAGCACGTTGTCTGTGCATGCTTGGGAGGGGGTCTTGTATGGTGGCGGGTGTCAGGCTTACAACGTAGAAGTGCAGAAATGCAAGAAATCTCACTGGGAAGGAGAACAAGGCAAACCACTGCTGCTTTCTAGCGTCATGCTTCTACTTTTTCCATCAGCACCTTTTTTGACTTCATGCTTCTTCTTTCATTAGCAACTTTAAAAAGAAAGTGATAAGACTACCTTGTACCAATGGTCCCAGGTTCCCCCAGAACCAGCTCATCAGGAATTCTCTTCTTTTCTTTAAGGGTCCAGTTGCTTCTGCCGCAGCCCACCCCTTTGCAATGCAGTAAGCTAGCTGGAATGTATTGAGGACTGTAGCTTTGAAAAGAAGGCAGAGCCCAAAGGAAACTTTGATTTGTCTCTCCTTCAGAACTGGCACCTGTTCTGGCTCTGGTATCCCTTTTAAACTAACCTACCTGAGTCAGAAGCAGATTTCTAGTCACCTACCCACCTACTGACCTCCACTTCTGCTTGTTTTATGAACAAAACAAAGTCTTTTTTAATGCAAAACAGTGGGCAAGGGGTTTCATGTTGCAGCTCTGCTGCCAGCTACTACTTTTTCTCTGCTGCATGCTTTATCTTATTTAGCCGTTTAGCCAGAAAGGTGTGCATCAGACAGTGCATTCTCACTTTGCACTTCCTGCATTCTTGTCCTATTCCAAAGAGACGAGTGCAAAATCCCAAGAGTTGGAATCCTGTTTGTTCGCAGTAGACTCGCTGATTCTTGTTATTGAATGATGAATCGGCATGTAGGTTGAGCCGATGAGTCTACTCTGGTTGGGACAATCAAAATTTAAGCCAGAATGCATTTGGGCTGTTAATCTCTGCCCACCTCAGTATAGATAAATGTATGCAAATTGGAAGAGGAAGATGAGGTATCTTTGGTACCCAGGCAGTCCTTAGAGTTGTGATTGCTAGTTGTGTTCCAGCCTGTTTCATTTACAGAAAGAGATGTCACACTTAAAATAAAATCATGCTTCTAAGATAGAAAGGAGCAGCAGGGGGAGATGGAGGTGTGTGCACACACAATGTGCAAGTGGACTCTCCTTCTCACAGACTTGCTGTTGGTTGTTAATGCTGTTCTTGGCCCTCCTCCTTAGGAAGTGTGATAGAAAAGGAAGGGAAGATGTCCATCCAGTCTTATTCAATTCCTATTGATAATGTCCATGGACAATTAGAGCCAATTAAGGAGAAGCAGAGAGAACAGCAAATAATTAGACCTGGAGGAGGATGGGTCAATGCCACAATCCAATTTCCCAGCCCAAAAATCAAATTAAGGGGCATTATCACCACAATTTGCCTTAGAGGGCTAGCATATAAAAGAGAGGGGAAGCCAAGCTCTCTTCTACTGCTTTTCAGTTCAAGGATACAAATCATGGGGAGGAGGCAGGTGAAACCTTCCTGTCCAGTGTTCCGACTCCGAGAAGTGGCCTCCATGTATTTTGCCGTGCTTGCCGTCTTCCTGGTTATCTTGGTGGTTGTCCTGCAAGGCAGTGATCCAAGAGAGAACTATTTCCCTTTCAAAGTTCTTTTGGATCCACAGGGGGTCTTGGAGCTCTCATGGAATGTCAGCTACCAACAAGAAGAGGTACATTTCCAGATCTTGGTCAAGAAGCTGAAATATGGGCTATTCTTTGGAATGTCAGACCGAGGAGACTTTGAGAATGCAGATCTGGCAGTACTCTGGAGTGATGGAGTCCAATCCTATTTTGCGGTAAGTCACTAAGACAGGCACCAGATTTTCCTTGATTTTGGAAGTTAAGCAGGGTCGGCCCTGATTAGTATTTGGATGGGAGAACTGCAATGAATACCAGGTACTGTAGGCTACATTTCAAAGGAAGGAACTGATAGCATTGTGTAGTGGTTTGAGCACTTGAATATAACTCTGGAGACCAGCGTTCAAATACCCACTTGAGCATGCAAACCTAGTCGGTAACTTTGGGCAAGTCACAGGCCACTTTCGCACTAGACTGTTATAGCGCTACGATTCCACTTTCAACATCCTATGGGATCCTGGGGTTTGCCATTTCGGGAGGGGCTGCAAACCCCAGGATTCCATAGGATGTTGAAAGTGGAATCATAGCGCTATAGCAGTCTAGTGCAGAAATGTCTACAGTCTCTCAGTCTTATAGGAAAGCAAAGGAAAAAAAAACTTGGAACAAATACTGCCAAGAAAGCCTCATAACTGATTCTCCTTAGGGTCACTGTATGACTTGAAGCACACATCAATAACTGCCAAAACCATCTCTTGAGTATTCCTTACCTAAGAAAATCCTATAAGAAGAATTCATGACGTCACCATAAGTCAACGGGCAATTGAAGGCACATGTACATACACACAAAACTTTGTAGCCATGGCCATTGCTTTTTGGAGCTTTGAATGGTGAGTTACAATCGTGACAACAGTGGCAAAGTTGTGACCAAGTTGTGACTGTGAACATGGAACAGTGACAGACTGGGTAACTGTTCTGTGTGCATGATTGCAATTTTGTATATATTCCATCAGGCAGTTTAGGGAGGGGGGCTTTAGACTTCTCAGAAGCCAGAGAGCTCTCTGGCCTCAGGAAACTACAAACCCTAGAAATCCACTGGATGCTGAGAGCAGAATAATAGCACTATAACACTGTAGGGCAGAAATCGCCAGTGTCATCCTTCCACATGTGGTATATTGGTGGTGGGTGAAATTTGAGGAAGGTGGTTTCCCTAAGATTGCTGGGTGGATTTCTAGCAGAGGCAAGTTTTGAACTTCTTAGCCATGGAAACCCCTGGAAACCCACTGGGTGACCTTGGGTGGATCACATACTCTCAGTCCCAGGAAATCCAGTTATAGATTTGCTTTAAGGTTGCCATAAATCAGAAATTACTCAAAGGCACACAACAACAATAATTCACCATGTCTACTCTGGTGACATAAAAGCTTACCCAGAATTTGAAAACATTGTTTTTTTAAGACTATAACTCCCAGAATTCCCCAGTCAGTAATCATGCTACCTGAGGTTTTGAAAGGTTGTAGTTCACCAAAAGAAACTTTTGTTAAGTCTTTATTTGAAAAGACATCATGTAAAAGCTGGAACAAACTTGTTTTCTGCTGCTTAAGATGTTAGTAGACTTTCCACACTATGCTGGCATAGTGTTATTATTCCACTTTGATCATCCTGTGGAATCCTGGGATTTGCTGTGTAGGGAGGGGTACTTAGAACCCCTTAATATGCTGGGAAACAGCGACATATGCCAATCACCTAGCAGAATACAATAGCAGACATCATTCCTATAACATGGAAACACATCATATCACATGTAATGTCATAAAACACCATAGAACACCGTATGACACCATAGCACACTGTGCAACATAGCATACTTTACCACTCCACAGCACAACCTATGACCCCCATATGACATCATATGACACCATTACATACCATAGCACATGATACAACAACATACGAAACAATAGGAGACTGTACTACACCTTATACTGTTCATATGCCGGGAGACAACAACATATGACAAGCTACAATGGGACATGCCATTCATTTACTGGGATTTCCTGGCATATGCCGAGACTTGCCAAAATACGCCATCATATGCCATTCATATGTCAAGAAACGCTAATAATGGGCTCATATTCCAGGTAATCCAGGGGATGCTGGCACCTGCCATGATACAGTGCTATAGGCCATTCATATAACACCAGACACTCCAAGTGACATAGCACGTTATCCAATATGCCATTCATAGAATCATAGAATGATAGAAATGTAGAGTTGGAAGAGACCCCAGGGGCCATCCAGTCCAACCCCCTTCTGCCATGCAGTAACACCCTCAAAGCACTCCCGACAGATGGCCATCCAGCCTCTGCTTAAAAACCTCCAAAGAAGGAGACTCCACTACACTCCGAGGCAGCAGATTCCATTGCCGGACAGCCGTGACCGTCAGGAAGTTCTTCCTGAGGTTCAGGTGGAATCTCCTTTCCTGCAGCTTGAATCCATTGCTCCTTGTCCTGGTCTCTGGAGCAGCAGAAAACAAGCCCCCTCCTTCCTCTACGTGGCATCCCTTCAAATATTTAAACATGGCTATCATGTCCCCTCTTAACTTCCTCTTCTGCAGACTAAACATACCCAGCTCTCTAAGTCTATCCTCATAGGGCATGGCTTCCAGGCCTCTCACCATTTTGGTCGCCCTCCTCTGGACTTGCTCCAGCTTGTCAATATCCTTCTTGAATTGGGGTGCCCAGAACTGGACACAGTATTCAAGATGGGGTCTAACCAAAGCAGAGTAGAGTGGTACCAGTACCTCCCTCGATCTAGACACCTTACTCCTATTGATGCAGCCAAGAATTGCATTGGCTTTCTTGGCTGCCACATCACACTGCTGACTCATGTTCAGCTTGTGGTCTTATCCAGTATGCTGATATGGGCATATGCCATTCATAATATGGTATCATAACACCATATCATAGTACCTGTACTATATATATATATATATATATATATGTATATGTATATGTATATGTATATTAAACCAGTTAGAAACCATATGACAATATATCGATGGTGATATATAACAAGTAAATTTTGCCTATGTAATGCATGCAATTACAATACACTATATGTACCTATGGTGTTATAACAGTATATGCTGTATGGTGTTGTAACACCAAATGATCTATCGCACTATATGTGTATCATGATATGGTGTTATAAGACAGTGTTTTCTCTATATAATGCTATGCAAGGCCACAATTCTTTTCATATTATACCATTAGTATAAGTGCTCGGAAGGTGAGGCGCCCAAAGATATTTATACCCTTAGCTGTTACCAAGAGAAGCCAGTCGTCCGTGCTACAGTCAAAAAGAGCTGTATGTCAGATGTTCAGCCATAATGAATGACTTTGGCTGCTGTCCCTTGTCTCAAATTGTGGAAGTATCAGAACAAAGTGGTGAGGAGAAGGAACCATTCCAAGTAAACATATGGATTTTTTGTTGTTGTCCACTTCTCTTATATGAACTGTACATAGCAAAGGATTTTCCCTACAGTTGTAAACCATCAATGTTCCTTGCATACAGGATGCTTGGAGCGATAACTATGGACGTCTGCACATGGATTCACAACAGAACTACAAGCTTCTTAAAGTACAGAAGACCACTGAGGGGCTCTACTTGCTTTTTAAAAGGCCCTTTGATACATGTGATCCAAAGGATTATCTAATAGAGGTATGACTCTTCTATCACCTGCTGCTCACACTTTATTGAGCACTATAAAAGGTCTCCAGATTGGCATGTACTAGCAGTCAAAAATGACCGCAAGGAAAGGAACACTTAGTTGGGATGGGGGAGATGGTGGGGGCAGTTCTCCCCTAGTGGCAATTTTGAGGGGCATCTCGACTCCTAGACACATCTCCGTGCACTACAGCCCTGTCCCATCCCTAAACTTCAAGCACCGCTATTGGGAACACCACACCTGGATATGAGTTTACTATATTTTCAGATTAGACTGTAAAAGGTTCACAATTTGAGCAGCCGAAACAGCCATCTGGGTACATTTTTGGCCTGGTTATTACTAATTTCCTTTACTAATTTCCCTTTTTACATGGGGGCTTGTGGACTGTGGCCATAAACTATATCAAGCTACTTTAGGCTGGGCTTGGAAAAGATATTGAAAATAAAAATATAGGAATCTGGCCGCTGCTCGGGGTATAAGCAAGACTCTAAACAGCATTAAGAAGGTTTAATCTGAAATTTGGAAACAAAAAAAAATTGGATGTATGTGGTTTTCTGAACAAAGGAGGATGGAAGGCGTGACCCTAGAAGGTGACAGGGATCCACCCATGATGGCAGTACATGATGGCAGGGAATCAATTAGTTAAATTAATTAAAGCCTTCAAAGGCGGGAGGGTAGTGAAACATGGATCTTCACAGGAAAGCACCCACTAAAAATTCCAAAAGTAGAATGTATTTTACTAAGATTTCAATCATGTCTAAATCAGGTCTAAATATTCACATAAGGCTAAGCAAAAGGGCAGAAATGGAAGTCTCAGGCTTTTGGGTGATAATTACCAATCTGGATTGAAAGGGGGGAAAACAGAAATGAGAATTAGTCTTGCTTCGATGGTCAATAATTCTGAATTCACAGCAACAGCATGGCGCATGGTATGTGTATATGTATATTGAATGACTGCTCAATATGATATTGAATGACTGCTCAAAATGGCCGTTTTTATGCCCAAAATGTGCAGAGAGATATGCAGGTTGCAGAAGAATGAAGTGCAAAGTGTCTTAAAGTTCTATAATTTGATAGGTCTAGAATGGTGAGGGGACAGTGGGGTCGATACGAAGAAGGGTTGAAACAGTCAGTGGTTTGGTCAGAACTTCTATTGTCTGATTGCAGAATCTACAGCTTCCCTGGTAACCCTGACCCTGCCCTTAAGGATCCTACCTACTTTGAAGCACGTGTTGGAGTCTATTTTTATATCCATGAAAATAGATGGCTTGGCTGCTCATCTATACTGGTTCTCAGTTTGGCACCTGAGCTCTCCAACTTTGGGGAAAGGGATGCTGTTTGTGATGCACTCCTGTTTAACTGGTGTATGAAAAGAATGCCCACAGTTCAATTTTTTGGAAAACAATTTATTTTCATATTACTTTGCTGCTAGTGTTTATCTAAAATTCTGAGCCCTATTCAATTGCACCCAACACTAGCCCATCTCTATACTGTCGATTATCTTGCCTCTGTGACATTCCCAAAACACATCCTAATATCACAGCAGTCTGCCATGTGGCACGACATCTAATATCAGGTTCTGACTCTGAACCCTCAGGATGGAACGTCGAGGACCTGGCATCCCTAAAATTCAGGTTATTCAGAATTCCCATTAAAAAAAAGGGGGGGATTCTGGATCACTGACAGACCTGACTGCTACTTTCCTTCCAGGAGGGTACTGTGCATCTTATCTTTGGGATTCTGGAGAAACCAGTCTCTTCCATCCAAACTATCAATGTTTCCACCCTGCACCAGAAAGGATTGCAAAGGGTACAGCTGCTGAAACCAGTGATCACAATTCCCCCATTACCTGGTGACCTGAAGACCATGGTGATAAGAGCTCCTAACGTGAGCATACCCAGCCAGGAAACAACTTATTGGTGCTACATGACACAGCTTCCAGACGGCTTTGCAAAGCATCACATTGTCATGGTAAGTGTGGCACACACTGAATGAAATTTTTCTGAATCAGGTTCAATCATAGACCCTAAGAAACAGCGTGGTTTGAACCTTGGACTCATATGGAGACCAAATCACCAGGCATTCATGGGCAATCATGGCCATCATATTCTCTCAGGCTCAGTGAAGGGCAAGGGCGAATGCCATCTGAGAAGGTTTAGCCAAGAAAAAAAAAGTATTAGACGGCCATAAGTTTTTTAAAAAATTGATCTGAACACACACAACAGTAATGGCAGAGGCGTCAAATTGCCAGGAACTTAGAACTCCAGAAGGTTCTGTTGCTTCCCACTTTTTTAAGTGAGTGAGTGAGGAGCTTGAGGCTAAAGATGTTGTGAGGGTCTCTCCTCAGCAGGCTGTGGTGAACGCTAAAGATTCACACCTTCTTTTGACGTTACCAAAGAGATAAGAGTCTCTGTATGTCCCAGCAGCTGTTAACTAGATGACTAACTCATTAAGCAATGGCTGTCAGAAGTGGGTACGTGAAAAAATCTTTGCGGCTCTATGGATTCGCTGTTGCGTCCAAGTGTTCGGTTTTTGTGATTGAAAATGCTCTTGGCATTTATGTGATATTGACGTTTTCCTTCCTTCTCCTCGGCTCCATTTATCTGTACTGCCTTGGTGTAATGACGTCTGAACTAGCTCAAGAACTTGCTCTGGTCTCCGTTACTTTTCATGGCTTAACCGTGAAGTCGTTGGACTGACAGCCCTTTTTCCTACATTCATCCTTGCTGACAATGGCATTACACAGATAGCAATCAGTTAGACAATCGGTGAATGAATGTGATAGCTTCTTCTTGTGCAGTTTAGGCCAGAGAGCAACAGCAGGGTCAGTTTACGATGTCATAGCCAGCCAAAATTATGCTAACCAATCCTCATAAAAATAAAACGGCAAAACGAAAACTTTTTTGGATTCAATATGATGTCTTTGCAGTATGAAGCAATTATCACAAAAGGGAATGAAGGCTTGGTTCACCACATGGAGGTGTTCCAGTGTGCTCCGCAGATTGAGGTGTTCCCCGATTACAATGGACCATGCAATTCTAAGATGAAACCAGAACGTCTGAACTTCTGCAGGCATGTCCTGGCAGCCTGGGCAATGGGCGCGCAGGTACGTCACAAAGTATGGCAGGCATTGTAACAATAATAAGCATTCCAACATAATTTCAGTCCTTCCCACCTATTGTTCTGAGGATACGTAAAACAGGCAAAATCACAGGTTGCTAAACAGGAACACAGTCTGAATCATGAAAGTACTAAGAAGAATCAGGTCATTTAATGCATTGTCTTTTTTTCACAAATCAATAATTGATCCAAAGTAACTGTTGTTGGGACAGGTTGAATTAATTGTTGTATAGTGGGTCATCCCCCTTGATTCAAAAGCTCTTTTTACTTGGAGCAACCGGGTTGGATTCAAGACTAGCAAACAATATGCTTTATATTGATTTTGTATGAAAATACTTATTGTTATTAGTAAAATATTGTTAAAAAAACACAACCATACCGAACAAAGGAAAATAAAAAAAATAAGCATTCATTTAAAAAGTAGAATGAACAAGCAAAATATAGAGGGGGGAAAAAACATGAAAGGAGTTTGAAAAAAAGTACCTAGAGTGAAGAAAAATGACATTTTGGCTGCTGATCTAATCCGTCTCCCATCCTTCAACTTCCCATCCTTTCAGAGCTTGGTTGCTTTAGCATGATCATATATCCCCTCACTTTGAAGAAAAGGAATTTCCTTTGTATAAATATATTTATAGTAGAGTTTTTGTTCTTCTAAAGCAGAAATCCCCATTGAAATTATCATCCAATTTACTCATATGACATGTATAAGGTTTGTAAATAAAGAGGACTGCTACTTTTCCAAGTATCCTGATATTTATTTTTTGCCACTTCCATCACTTTTCCTAACCATTCTTGTGCGTTTTTGGTGCCAATATCCTGTGAATGTTTTTCTTGCCGCTATCATAAAAGAATATGCTTTAATTATTTACTTAATATTTATCCTTTTTATATAGTTTCGCTAGTTGTGATAAGGTTAGGTACCATCTATATACCATTTTAAACAGATTTTCTTTGTAATCTCTAAATTTCTATCCATTTCTCCAAACTCTTTTCCATTTCCGATTGTAAAGGATAACCCATGCTTTTTTGCCCATTTTAGCCTACATTGTTTACATCTGCTATCACATAATATAAAGTTAATTTATATATTTTTGGAATCAAATGATCATTTTCTTTACATAAAATTTTCTCTGTCTCTCATTCTTTACTTTCAAAGTCATGTTTGTTTTTCTCCTCTCTAAATCTTTCTCAGGATAATACAACCATTGGCTTTTTAAACCTTCTTCTTCCAATTTCTGGAATTCTTTTATTCTTTAATGCTTCTTGAGGGGATAACAAGCTTGGAATTTTATGACCTTTTTTTCTATATGACTTTTAAATTGTGTATTTATTTTCACTTTTCATACCACATGTAACTATGCCAGACAAATCATTTCACGGCCCTCCAATTCCAATACTCCTTTGTTACTCAATACTATCAAAACTTTTATCTAAAATATAATTGCAAATTTGGCAACCCCCATCATCTTTCTCTTTCCCTTACTTCCATCATCAATTTCTTTTATTTATATTTTTCTTTTATATCTTTTTTGCCATTTTTGATGGGTTATCAGATAGTATCTAGGATAGCTTGAACTCAATTCGTCAATAGATACATTGTCCCTAACATACAGATAAGTGCTTCGATTTCATTTTCTTAAATCTCATCCCAACATTCAATTGCTGTTTGTTGTTATATTCCAAAATATTTTACTCTCTGTACAACTTCAAAATCTGACATTTCAAGATCTTCTTGTTCCTTTAATGACAGTTTTTGTTAAAATTTTAGATTTATCGGCATTCACATTAAAACCTTTGTATTTACCATATTTCCTTATCATATTTCCTTATCATTTTCCTTATCATAACATCATTCATCAAAACTTTAAATTCTTTCCTTACCCTCTAATTCTTTCCTTACCCTCTAATTTTCATGTCCAATCTGACTTCCCTACTCAGTACCTGGGGAAAGTGGAAATTCACTATCATTTAGTTTCAATTTATGTTTATATTTTATAATATTTATATATATATTTCCATCTTTCCCACTTTACTTACCCATGTTTTGAAATCCAAATCATATCAATTCTTGAGAGTGAATGGTGAGCATCTGAGAAGAAAGTATGACATTTCTTGTCCCCTTCCTTAATTCTAAAAATATCTGCTAACTGCAGTACTTCCAATTATTTCAAAAAATTCCTTTCATAACTTCCCCTGATTCTCCTTTACCTTTTTCCTGTATTTCTATCAACTAATGGATCCATTACTCCATTAAAGTCTCTTAAAAGATACTAATTGTCATAATTTAATATCCTTTATTTTAATTCTCTAAAAAATTTCCTTTTTCCTTCACTGGGGCGTAATTTCTACAGCCACATATCTTTAGCATCTGAATATATAACGGCATTAAATTTTCCTTTATATAAATTACCACTCCATTCCTCTTTTTTTAACCTAAAGAGAATAAATCCTTACCTAGTTTTCTTTGTTTTAATAACTTGCTATATTCCTTTTTAATTCTAATTTCTTGTAAGCAAATAACATGTACACTTAATTTTTTTCAAACATTTTTCAAATGTTATATTCCGTTTCTTCAAAGTGTTAATGTCTTTTACGTTCCAAGTAATAAACATACAATTCATTTGTTATGCTCTCTCCCTTCTCAATCAGAGTTGCTCAAATCCAGAAATGACACTTCTTCTTCTTTTGAATGTTTGGATCTTTCCTTGAATCTTTTTTTTTTTTTCCTTTTTGTCCCTTCTCTCCAAATCCCAGGAGAATCAATTCAGTTGAACTAGATTGTCATGATCTTCTGAAGCTTCTCCCCCTGGACTTTCACTTAATTCTTCTGGGTCTTAAAAAATTATTTTGCCATCTCTATTTTAAATCTGTCCCCTTTAAATGTTGGAGTCATTCCTTTCAATTCATGTTTCTTCAATTTTTTCACCAATAAGGTGTAGTCCTTAACTGCCTGATTGGAATCTCCTTCAAGATAATGACCATCTATCATAATTCTTACATCAGGGATATATAGTCTTCTTGACACATTGGACAATAATATCTCCAGATAAAATCTTTCTTCTTGCAAATGCTGAATTCACTATTTCACTGTTTCTGTCATGATCCTATTCTAGACTCTTTGCAAGGTTTCTGTCTTATTCTAACATTTTCTGTAGGTTTCAACTCTAAAAGCAGCCAAGATTCTTTCCCTTTCTGTTCTAACAAAGCCAAATGATCCAATTGCTTATCCAGTTCCACATTCAGTTTTTGGTCTCTCTTTTAAGGACTTGAAGATCTTTGTTTTCTTTCACTTTTTTTTACTTTTTCCATAATACCATGCAGTGCATTGCATTTAATGTTTATTTTGTGCAAACAGATAACTGTTTCTTTTCTAAATCCTCTCATCTCTTCCATAAGTTTCACTAAATATTGTGGGACCCCTTCCTCCTTAGAGCTTCAGCAGCTTTCTTATGTCTTAAACTCTTTTTTTAACATCTTTCTTCTGATCACTCTTTTTCTTTTGGCACCTCAGGTCTTGTCTCTCCACTCTTCTCCTTTTATTTTTTTCTGCCAGTCTCCACTTCCGCTCTTGATTCTCTGTTGTTCTTCTCCATGCTTTATTTTAAAGGGGAAGTGTGAGAAGAAAGGAGAGTTCCCTCTCCAAAAAAAAAAGAAAAAAAAAGAAAAAGAAAAATCCAAAAGGAAGAAGTGTAGTTTCCAATAATCTCAAAGATAGAAAGAAAAAAAAAAGGGAAAAAAAAAGCCAAATAGCAAGATAGGAACGAAAAAAGAATTGCTCTGCTTTGCTCTGCCCACATGCATAATCTACCTAGACTGTGGATCTTTCTGCACTACGCTGTTATAATGCTTTTATTCCACTTTCAACCTCCTGTGGAATTCTGGGTTTGTAGTTTCCTGAGGCTGAAGAGCTCTCTGGCTGAGAATCCTAAGGCCCCTCCATGAACTGCAAACCCCACGATTCCATAGGAGGTTGAAAGTGGAATCATAGTGCTATAATAGTCTAGTGCGGAAATGGCCTGTGTTTCCAAGGACACTTTCAGGGCAGAGACAAGCAGCAGCTAATTTCTTAGGCAGCACTTATAATTTCTTACAAAACAACAAAAAAAGTGGGGAAGAGGAACAAAGTGGCAGAAAGAAAAATGCCAAAGAACAAGAAGGCTTAGTCCTCAGGTTATTTTAATTCCAAAAGTACACCACAAATTAATTCAAAGGGAAGAGGGAGTGTAAAAGATAATTACACTTTGTAACAAAGTAACAAAATGTAATCAACGTTCACACTCACACGTCCCAAAACATGTGAAGTGATGGATTGCTAGTGGGTGTAGACACAAAGGAAAAAGAAAAACATTCGCTGTGACTGCTTTATAGCTCCCCTCCAAACCTTTACATAATACTCCACATCCCTCACCAAATTCCTTCTTTCCCTTATACAAAAAAGTTTTATGGAGAAAGGGTAAAAGATATCAACTAATTACATTAAACGGCAGATCAGGCAAAAATTACCCAAACTTTGCCTATCTGCAAAAATAACATTAGGATTCTTGCCAGTGTCAAAAATGCTCCTTTCCATACCAGTGAACTTTTTCATTTACATTTCAGAAGTTTGGTGCCTGCGAGCTAAACAAGCAGAGACGTTGCAATTTCCTAAATAAAGAGATGGCACTTTATTGCCAGGCGCTAGTGATCAAATCTGTCATTTCAGTGTCTTTCCTCCTCAAAGCAGGAGCTCCGAAACACAGAAAAGGCTCCGGTGGAATCATCAGGGACTCTCTTTCCAGAGTCCTCTCTGGGGGGTTTATTGTAAATATTCCTCCAGAAACCTGCTTTTCTATCCCTTCAGAGGTCCAACTTAGATTCCTAGGTGACTCCACCTAGGAATGTTTCTTCTTTCTTTAGGATCAATATATACAACTATTGCATAGAGATGTGGACATCGGCTCATTTCCCCAAATCTACCCATTTCTCTCCCGCCCCCTAGGCTTTCTACTACCCAGAAGATGCAGGACTTGCTTTTGGAGGTCCTGGAGCTTCCAGATACCTCCGCCTGGAAGTTCACTACCATAACCCGTTGGAATTGAAAGGTAAGCCAGGCTAGCTCCCTTACCGTCTTCATTGTTTCCTGTCTGTAGAAAATTTTTTTTCCTCTCTTTTTAACAATTGAAATTCCAATCAGGCAGATAAATGTCTGAAAGGGGAGGCATAAAATGGGAAATTTTTGAAATGTAAATTAATAACGGTATATACCAGCTGCCAAATAAGACTAATTTGTTGTATAGTAATCACTGTAGCCTGGTGTTTTCCGTATCAGGGTAGTGAATTTTCTCTTAGTATGAATTTCAAAGGAGCTAGTTAAAGTTTTCCAAATGCTGTTCCTAACCATGTATCTTAAAGGGTTTACTGGACTCATTCAAATAGTTTCAAGAAATATTTCAACTAATATTCCAGGTTGGAATCATCATCTCACAGACATCAGAGAATTCAGCTGCTCCTCCTTATGATCTATTGCTTTTCCTGGCAGAAGCAATTGGGGATCACTTTTCATTTGTTGCCTATCTGCTAATTTTACGTTAAGGAATTCTACTCAAATTAATGAATCTAGGAGCATATTCTTCTCCTCCTGTATTTGCCTATCAGTCCTTGGCACAGAGGGTAAAACAATGCACATAGTAACTGCATTTCCATAAAAAGATTTCTCACTCCTTGGACTCGCTGGAGTTATTTTGGAAGACTAGAGCATCTGGGCTGCTCTTCTGTCATTTCACATTTGTCTATAACCATTTTGTTGGTTCTTTTCTTTCCTCTTTTCTTTCCATTTAATTTTCTGCTCCAGTTTGAAACAGAGCTTAAGTGAAATTAGAAAATCTGATCTATATCAATATACATACAGGCACATGGCTCAAAGGCCTTTGCTTTCGAAAGACATGTGTTGTTTTATGTATATTGATCTAGATCAGACTTTCTAGGCATGTGTGTGTGGTGGCAAAACAAATGAGGCACCCTATTGAAACACGGAAGCTGATCCAAAGATGGAAAGACTATTCAAGAACGAAGTGAACAATGAAAAATATTGAATGGCTGCTCTCACGCAGCCCTTGACTGGTTCCAGATCATGTGTCCAGCTTCACACTGTGCCTGTCATGTTGCATGACAATTTTTTTTCATCTTAAAGGATATGAGAAATCAATGAGGCAGCACAATACCTCTACACAGAAATTAACTTTTGCAAGTGTGTCGTTTTGCTTTTCCTAGGCCACCACGACTCCTCAGGGATCCGACTCTTTTACACAGCCTCTCTTCGTCCATACGATGCTGGCATCATGGAACTTGGCTTGGTGTACACACCGGTGATGGCAATACCACCAGGGGAAAGCCATTTTTACTTGACAGGCTACTGCACTGATAAATGCACCCAGATGGTGAGTGCCGTCTCAACACTGTAGAATATGTGTCCCTTTTTTCCCCCCTTGTGGCTGAACTATGACTAATTTTCCGGAGCCAAAGAGTGAGGTGCTGGTTGCACTATGCTACTGCATTACTGAGATGTGGTATTTCTCCACCAAGTGTTATTGCTCAGCATGCACAAGGTTCATATGAGTATTGCAATGCTCAATTATGCTCAATTATCCATGTAAGGACGTGGGAATATTCTTGACTAGTGCAGAATTTAAAATGCTCTGCGTAAGGTTGCATAAATAGAGGCACAATTAATGCAGAACAAAAACAGAAGACTATCACCTCCATTTATGCAACCTTACACAGACCATTTTAAATTCTGCACTAGTCAGGAATATTCCCACGCCCTTATGTGGATGTCACCAACACCAGCAGGTTCCTGGCAAAAGTATATCATCACCTGAATCCTAGTTACAGTTTAAATCAATAAAACAGTGGCCTCAAGCCTCCTATTACCACAGCAGGCACACTGAGTAAACTACATGTTGATGCACCATCAAAAATGGCAACAATGAATTCACAGGATATTTTGCAGCCTGAGAGAGCATATATAAAGTTCAGAGTTCAGATCAAGATGCAAAGGTCCCGTTGTTATTTTTGCTGTTTTGTTATTTTACATTTCTGAAAAGCAACATCATCACTCGCGCTTTTCTGTCTTCACCCAAGCCCTTGAAAGACTCAGGTCGGCCCTCCGCACTGTAGGCCTATGCATATTTTTGGCTTGATTTCATACTTCTCTGAGCGGCTAAGGTTGAAGATGGTGCTGGGTAATATTCTGGATTCTCCACCTGCCAAGGCACCAATCATGGTGCATGTGAAGGTATTCTGTTAATCCCACTGCTGCCACTGAATACTTCTACATACTAGTATCTCCATTCACATCCATAAAAGTGGAGGCATTTATTAAGCCTCACCTGTACCCCCAAAAGAAAAAAAAGTTCGGACCTTCCAGGTGCCTTTGTGGTTTTGCGTGAGGCTTCTCCTCACTCTTGTCTCCTTTTTCGCATGTGCTTGTTAACATCGTCTTCTTTTCCCCTGGAGCAGGCGCTGCCTACCACCGGGATCCACATTTTTGCCTCTCAGCTTCACACTCACCTGACGGGAAGAAGTGTTGTGACGATCTTGTCCCGAGAAGGCCGGGAGCAGGAGATTGTAAACATTGACAAACACTATAGCCCTCATTTCCAGGTACAGCTTTTCTTCTAAAAAAATGTTTGAAGCAGTATTAACATTTAATTAAATATGCGGAAAAGCAGTAAAAAAATCTCTGGACATTTCTGCACGAGTCTGTTATAGCACGATGATTCCACTTTCAACCTCCTATGGAATCCTGGGGTTTGCAGTTTCGGGAGGGGCCAGGCGCCCCTCCCGAAACTGCAAACCCCAGGATGCCAGAGGAGGTTGAAAGTGGAATCATCGCGCTATAACAGACTCGTGTGGAAATGGCCTCTGCCTCATCATAAGAAACAAATGCCACCGTTTTTGTTGTTACTATTACATATTATATTCATATTTCATTCCTTCATGGGGGCATTTGGTATAATTATTTTGTCTGTCTGATTGTTTATGTCTTGTATTTTGTTCTTGGTTTTATATACTTAACAATATGAGAAAAACAAAAGTGTTACTGTCATGGCTAAGCCATCCTGAGATCTGAAGGTTGGAGAGGTGCTTAGAATTTTCCATATACAGACTGGAAAATTCTACCTTCCTGAGCAAATCCCAGTTAGCAGAATGAAGCACTTATCAGTATGAATGGAGAAGAAAAACAAATGTAAGCAGTAGTTATCAGATAAGATATAGATATAGATATAGATATGATTAGATATGATTATATATTATATATATATATAATCATATGTCATATATATATATATAACATTTTGATTATATTATTATAATGAATATATATATATATATGTTTTACTACATCGTTACATTTTAAACATGATGTAACATTTTATACTTTAAACAAAATAAAAGATAATTGTGTAGCAAGTAATCAATTCTAGCTTTTGAAAGTCTGTGCTGGTTCCTGAAGTCAATGTTTAAATACTTTCGAAGGTGTACTTTGGCAGGAATTTTCAAAGTTTGATGCTGGTTCCCGACCTTTAAGAGAAATACCAATCATGAGATGCCTTTTTTCATCCTCAGAACAATTAATTGTTCTGTGCAGAATGAGTAACAAAGGAATTATTTTGAAAAGCAAGCAACTTTCCAAGCATCAGGGTAGGTGGTTCGAAATTCTGTGGTTAGAGCCACCGTTCCTTCCAAAGAAATTTGGCGTGCTTACTTATGCCTACTTGTGCTTCCAAAAAGGAACAGAAATATGTTTAAAAGGTCTCCAGGGTTTGCGGGCATTTTTACCATGTGTTGGGTTTCAGAAGTTATCAAGGGCCTAAATGTTATAAAATGTTACTAAAATCTAGTAATGCATGTGAGTCCAACAAAAGGTGTTCCATCAAGATGTACCTTCCATGTAGCCTGTGGTTTCATCTACAACTGAACAAGCTTTTCAATTAAATCATTTTGTGCGTCTCCAGCTATGTCTGCTCCCTCTGTCTGTTTTTTTCAAATCATCTTTATGACGACTACTTTTCCTCATTGCACCTACTTCCTTCTGTCTTATATTTTTTTTCTCTGATTTTTTTTTTATGTCTGGTTAGGAGATCCGGATGTTAAAGAAGTTGGTGTCAGTTTTCCCGGTAAGTGGAATCTCAAAGGCAATATGTATATGTCCATACTATTTGAGCTGTCTTACAGGAACAATAAAAGGTCTCGTTTAGCAATATCAAGAAATTAATGATGGTTGAACTTTCATAATGGTAGAAGCTATTTTGTGCTAGAGAGATGGAAGGGGTTTGGCCCTTGTGATTTTATTTTTATTTTTTTATTTTTTTATCCCATATATTTTTATTAATGTTTCAAGAAAATAAAAATAACACAAAAGAGTAGTTAGCAAACAGTCTAGTATCATATCCAGTGTTTTACTTTTTCCTTCCTTGTAACCTATTTCAGAGCAAATAAATATTCTTGTTCCGTTTTAACTGTGTCCTCTAATCCTTACGAATACTTATCCCTGATATTCACAGAATAGATTTAATCAGATCTTTTATCTAGCATAATATTACTGCATCAAATGTGTATACTTAATGTAACCTTACTTGTATTTGATTGTTTCTATAACTTATACAAACTGTGTATATAAATCATTTTAGTCCATAACCTTTATGTGATCATGATTGCTTCAAAAACATTATAGTAGCTTCATATCAATCTATTTCTTTTCGTCCGACCTTATTACATCTTACCGTATAATTAAAGTTTTCTCCTAATATTAGGCGTTTCTCCAATTTAGGAGAAACAGATTTACCCACTATCTCTCTATTTTATTTTATTTTTTAAATTTATTTTCTCTCAGCTCAGGATCCAATATGGCCCACCATAATCTCCTCTCCCTAGATGAAATGGTGGTTGAGACTAAAAGTGTTGCTTGCAGATTTGATAGCATGGGGCTTTTTTTTAAAGACTGGACACCTGATTTAGGCTTTTAATGTCATAGCTACCACTGATATCTGTCTGCAAACAGATTGGTGGCCAGAGGAGTTATATATGGCCTCTGTAACCTGCTTTTGGCTTATATAATATTATTGTATAATATTGTAAAGTTTAATTCTGTCCCACAATCTCTTTAGAAGTTAAATCAAATCACTCGAGCAGCTCATGTAGCAGTTGGTGTCAGGAATTCGAATGGAATTATATTTAATGCATGTTCTCTATTGTGGGATGAGAATTACTCCCAGACCACTGAAAACTAGTTCAAATAAATGCAATACTCATTACTCCCTGTAGTAGTCCATCTTTGGGTTTTTTAGCCCATACAGGAGGGAATCTAAGTTCAATGTGCTAATAGATTTATAAACAGAGGCTTGGTAGTATTATTATTATTATTATTTGTATCCCGCCTCTCCATATGGATCGAGGCGACGAACAACTTACAATTAGCATGTATTTCAAAACATTTCTATACATGCCCCCATGCCCCCAACAAGCTGGGTACTCATTTTACCGACCTGCAAGAGGATGGAAGGCTGAGTCAACCTTGGAGCCGGGCAGGATCGAACTCACAACCTTGTGGCTTGCAGTACTGGCATTTAACCACTGCGCCACCAGGTACCAACAAGCATTGGTTGCTAAAGTATATAATGATTGTTTGTATTCATCCACTGAACAAACAAAATTCCCACACAGTTTTCAATGTAACGCTCCATGCAATACCATTAGGGAAAGGATGGAGATTATCCTTTTCTGCGCCACACACTTATAGGGCTATTGTTCCAGTTTTAGCCTGTGGAATGCTGGTATTTGTAGTTTACCAGGACCAAAGTGCTTTCTTGTTGAGTGTTCTAAATGTTCCTCCCTAATCTGCAAAACCCAGGATTCCATAGGTTGTTGAAAGTGAGATAATAGCAGTGTATTGCAGAAATGGTGTAATACAATCGTAATATACATTATTTTCTATATAGTGTCTTTCCTCCAGCAACTACTAGAAAACATATTGTTCTCCTTCCCTTAAAACGGCCTTGTGAGATAAGCCATACAATGAAAAGTGGCACATTGCTGAGGATTAGAACCTGGATCTCCTACTGTGCTGTAGGCTTTTATGTTGCAAAAATATCAAAATACGCTTTTTATAAACAGGGTGATGTTTTGAGAACCACCTGCATTTACAATACTGAAGACAGGACTCAAGCAACTGTGGTGAGTTTCCTACAATAGGTGAAATCAATATATTTAATTTATGTATGTGTATGCATGAGTGTCTGAATAAAGTGTGGACATGGCAGGCTTCAGATAAATTAAATACATAATGGGTCATGGAATTGCCTGTTTGTGTTATTAGACTGATTGAACCTATATGGGTGGTAGTGACATGGCCACAAAATATGCAAGAGTTAAGGTGAGATGCTGAAGTCCTGTGAAATATGGGACTCTGAGTTTAACTTCACCATGAAAAAGAGCAGTAGAACTTAATCTGCCTGCAATCTCTTTTCTTATCGTTACAACCTGTAGGGAGGTTTTGGAATCACGGAAGAGATGTGTGTGAACTATATTCATTATTATCCCCAGACAGAGTTGGAGCTGTGTAAGAGTGCGATAGATCTAGGCTACCTCCATCGCTATTTCAAGTTTGTGAACAGGTAATCAGGTCATATTATGCAAGGAATTGCCTTGCTTAGCTCGGGTGTTGGATATCCTGAGACCAACGTTTCTCCCAGGAGTTCAGTAAAAAATTGTTCATAAATGAATGTTAATAGCAGGCAGTGTACCTGATGCATATTGGGTAAGACTTTCCAGTCTTCCTTTCTTGGTATCGTTATACCGACGTGGCTTCCTAGGGCTTTCTTAGGCAAGGAGAATCATAATGATAGTATTTTAGATTTATAGAGAACTGGAAGGCTACAGACAGGCCGTAAATCAGACCACTGTGGGGTTTAATTAAACCAACATTTATTTTTTGTTCAATGTGGCAGTTTCATGATTTTATTGTCCTAATATTGGCATATTTGCCAATATAAAGTTTGTTACTTTGCATTGTAAATACTACCTTGTAAACGTTTTTGTTCATTTGCTTTAATGGCTGGGGAAGCTGTCATACACAGAATATTATAAATGCAAATATTTCTCTTGAACTTCTTCTTCCCTTTTCTTATACAATTTTTAAAACTTTCTTCCAGATTTCAAGATGAAGATGTCTGCACATGCCCAGAGACCTCTGTCACACAGCAGTTTGCCTCGATCCCGTGGACTTCTTTCAGCAGAGAGGTCCTTAAGTCTCTATATGACTTTGCTCCAATTTCTATGCATTGCAATAAATCTTCAGCTGTCCGTTTCCCGGTATGTAGGAGAAGGGAAAATAATATGGCTGCTCCGTTAAAATTTTTTTGGGAACTGGCAATATACCTGTTCGCGAATTAATTTTCTTTCTCCACCAAACTCTACAGCTGCCCTGATTTTCCAGGGACAGTCCCCGGTAATCTGCTTTTTTCTGCAGCTTTTCAAATGTCTGTTTCTCTTTTCCTTCTCATTTTCTCTTGTCATTTGCTTACTACAGTTACAGTAAACTATTTAAAAAGTTGTTTACACTCACGACTCAGCGTGGTGGTGGGGAGATGGACAGAATAGAGTCTTGTCCTTCACGGGTAAAAAGTAAAATTTTGCAAGCTCTCCCAGCTTGTGTGTTCTTACACAGGAATAACCTTGCGACCTTTGATTTAATCTCACAGAAACCCACCTTTTCCAACTAGGTCCTTAAACTTTGATATGTGCATTCCATTTGTGTTCCAACATGGAGATCTAAGGGGCAACAAATAGGATTTTCTGGGTCTGTTTCTGTGTGCATTTATTGTGGAGTAACAGAAACAATTATAAAAATATTGTGCTCAATACTTGGGCTGGAATTCTGTTGAATCATGCACATGTTGGCTCCTTTTGTACCTGATGTGGAATGACTGCAATGTGGTCATGGTTGCAGAAGAAGAAGTACACAGGGGATGCCACTGCACAGGGAAGGAGATTTTACTTTTGGTGGTGCTTCCTATCCCCATTTGATGGGGATTTAATGCAGCTACACATTTCAATGGAAGGGTTGGTATCACAATTCATATGTAAAGTTGTATGGAGACACACTATACCAATTTGATGTAGGATCTGGGCCCTGTCCTGTGAGATGTGTTTAATTTATATATAAAAAAAGCATTCTTCCACAAGCTAAAATTGTACCTATTTGATTTTAGTCAGAATGCTTTGGCTTTGTGGAACAAGATGGCTAGGAAAGGCACTGTCAGTAGAAAAGTAGTTGCCTCCAACTGAAAGCAATAATGAAGAAACACATACAAAACCGTACAAAAGCAAATATCATAATGTAATAATGACAAATTGAACGATTAGTCCTCTCTATAATATAGATTGTTTTTGAAATTGTGATTGTGCCTTATATGTCTTATCAACCACATTTCACTTAATTCCCTTTCTTCCTCTCTGAAAACCATAAACACCTTAGTAGCAGCCTGAATCTCCATAATTATTTGCCTATCATTGTCTCTAACAAGCAATATTCAAATACTAGTTGGTGGCATTGCAACCCGAGAATCTATTTTAGACTATGCCACTGCAATTAAAAATACATTAATAAAATTAAAAATGTGAAGGAAGAAGTAATGAATGATCATGACTAAAAGAGGAATGCGATAGACCCTGTTGTTGAATGGCAGGGATGCACAACAAGTACACGTGCAAATGCATGCGCTCGCATCTGTGCCTCTGTATGACATGACACATAGAACTCCAGATTACTATATGTTTTGTTTTACAGAAAGTAAATATCCATTAGGATTCTGGCTAACATCAGATTAAAAACATTCCCAATTGGCAGGCAACAATTGTTATGTATAACAGAGCAGGTTGCTGCATCAGAGATCTTGATCATAACCCAAAGAACTACTCTTTGGATTGGAGGGATTGGAGACTTTCCTCTTTAAAATCTATCCATATCTGGAGCCATTCTATATACATATAGATTTTCATGTATATACAAAGAAAGGGGAAAGGGGGGAAGAGAAAGAAGAGAAAATATGGAAATAACTATTGAGAACCAGTCTGGTGCAGTGGGTTGAGTGTAGGAGTAAGATTGGAGAAGCTAGTTTGAAATCTATGTTTGGCCGTGGCCCACTGTGACCTTGGAGGAAGCAGAAGGCAACGATAAGTGTCCTTAGAAGCAGCACAGCCAACAAAACTCAGTGGTGTTAGTTGCAATGTCATTTGGCCTGAAATCATAAAAGGGTAATTGTGGGATAATTACTGGAAGACATGGATAAGGCATATTACTAAGGTGTTAATGGAATATATGTTCAAGCTGGTCATTGGCAAATTGTGACATCATTAATTTCCCTGTACTAGTCAAGAAATGCTCAGAGGTAGTTTGCCGTTGCATTCCTCTGAGGTAACCTGAGTACCAGTTTTTAGAAATATCGAGACTCATTAGAGCAGACATTATTGGAAACTCCAGTTTGTTTACAATGTCTCTTCTCTCTTCTCGACAGGGTGAATGGGAGAAGCAGCCTTTGCCAAAGATTACAGAAGTGCTTACTGAGCCAGCTTCATCCTGTGAACGTAGCGGCCAGCAATATCTGATGTCCCCCACCGTTGTTAAACTTGAGAAGGCAATAGCAAAATAAGACCTTGAGTCAAGCTGGTGAACCAACAGCTTTAATCCCATTCTGGTTTGAATTTGACTTTACAGCCTCTATGGGAACCCCCAAAACCAAAGACAGATATAGGGGGAATAGCTTTGGAGATAGTAAGTTCAGATCAGCAAAGAAAGAAGCAAACAGGGCTGTGTGGTGGATGAAAGAACATCGATCCTTCTCCAAAACACCTGAGAAGTTGTTGTCATTGCTTAGGTAGCACAAACCTCTCTATTTGCAGAGCTGTGCATTAGGTTTTTTTCCCCATAGTGTGAATAGAAACATTAAACAAATGAAGCAAGATTGTGGAATCAAAAGTACAATTAAATGTAGATGTGCATTCCAATGTCCATGTTCAATTTGCATGTACATTCATGTCCAGTGGCACAACAGGTGGAACTTCTGCAACTTTGAACTGTCAACCATCCCTTCTTGGTAGAGTGAAAAGGTTACACATACATGTGCAATGTGCTTCCATAAGCCTATGTGATGGCAAAACATGCTTGTATTCCACAACCTTGAGATTAATGAGTCCATTTGGCATTACATATCTGACTGCTTCTGTGGGGCACCAAGTTTCTAAACACGTATCTTATTGCCCATGGTGGGAATTCCAGCTGGTGTTTACTCTATGGAAAGAAAGCTAGAGTTGGTGTAAATGGCAGCTCTTTTGTCTTGGCAAATAGCCCCAGCATGAATGTGCAGGAAGTTCGATTTCAGAACCCTGGAAATCTCTTTCGGAATTTGGATCAAACAAGGAATAGATTGGCTACCCTACAGACATCGAAGCCACGTACCATCACTAGGTTTCTTGTGTCCCACCAAAAGCCAATATTCCTTGCAGGAGAATCCTCCCCCATTTCATTACTGATGGTTTGTGCATACCAAGCTGTACAGTTCCTTCAAGAAGAATGCATATAGGGGCAGATCTGCACTGCACAATTACTTGACTTTACTTGTTTAACAGCAACAGTTCAATGCTATAGAAAGCTAGGAGACATAGTTCGGATTCTAGTGAACAGGAGCTGTCCAGGATGGAATTCCAGGTCACCAGACATCACAGAATTACACAAATGGAACCACAGATATAGTATCAAAATGCAAACCTACAACACATCATGACAATCTATTTATATAGCATCATCAACGTATGCGGCACTATACAAAAGAGAACAGTACCCAACTCTCAGGCTTACAATGAAATCCTAATCCTTGGACTCACTCACCTGTTTTATCAGAATTCAGTCTCAATTCCTGCATTTAACCTGTCCATATCACTAGCACTCCTCAGATGCAATCGAGAAACCTAGACCCTATATAATTGTGACGTTAACGAAGGAGGTGGGTGACATCTCCGAATTGGGGAAATTACAGCTCAAAGGAAGCCTGTGACAAGTGAGCAACAGCAGGATTTCAACTATGTATACTGTAGAGAGGAGGACTCCATTTAAAGTTAAACAAACTATTTTAATAATATTGGCTAATACACAAGTACTGAGACACTCTTAAGGCTATCAGGCTACTTATGCAAGGCAAGAAAAGTTGGCTGGAAAAACTGGGTGGAAAGCAGTACTTTATACCAGTCTGAGGATCTCCTTGAACTTTCCATTTTCTTAATATAATTAACCTTGCTGCACTTACTAAATTTGTAATTAAATCCTTCATAGCCTGGGTGCAATTAACCTTATACAGATAACAATGCTATACTTGGACCTATTTCTAAATCAATTTCTGTTATCTAAATACCATTTGCCAAAATTTCTGTACACATCTTACCACATATAAGTACCAATTTCTTAGCAGCCCTTCCACCCCAACTCAAATAATTCTTATCTATGTGGTTTTAACCTTACTGGTACCACCTGTATGGATAAATTTTTTAAATTACGCTGATTCCAAGTTTTTCACCTATCTCGAATATTTTTATAAGATATTCCTCTTGTTTTTTATATATTTCACCTGCAGTACCCTTGTGGTACTCTTTGACTAATCATTTGTTCAAGTCTAAAATCTTTATTATTCCTATTCCAATTCTTTGTCCACTGCTCTAGCTGAATTCAACTGAGACATGATATCCTGCAATCTTTCCTTTATCTTTATTCCTAATTGTATCCATGTGGTTTAACATTTATTCTCTGGTCTCTTGATTCCTTCTCTAATTCACCCCTCGAATTCACTGGAAATTTTCCACCATCACTACTGGAGTTAATGGTGAAATGGCAGGCATTAACTTTTCCTTATATTTATTCCAAATTAATACATTTTTCAAAAAAGGGGTTTTCCATTTTTCCTTCTCCAATTTATTCTATTGGATCCATCTCTAACCAATCGAACTCCCCTTTCCTATTACCCCCATCTACGATGTATCTCAATTTTGCATTCTTTTGGAGATTTATATCCTCATGATCCTCATTTTTTTTCCCTGTTGCAAAAATTATTCTGTAATAACTGCCAAATTTTCAGTGCTGCTTCTCATATCTTTATTGGTAACATCCTAAACAAAAAATTAATCTTAGATAATATTTTCATTTTTACTAATGCAATTTGATACTATTTTTATATTAACAAGTAATAGTAATAATTAATAATATTTATTATTATTATTATATTGTTTTATATGCCTCTAATTTCTGTTTCACTTCTTAATTATCATTTTTCCTCCATTGTGAATTTTTGTAATATTTTATTCCTAAATATCAAATTGTATCCTTTAATTATCCTTTAGAAAACAGTGTTCTTCTTAGTATAATTAACATTAACTCCAATTTAGCCCAATTTAGCTGTAGCCCTGTCATTTCCTCAAATTCCTTTAAATGTTCCTTAATTATCAACAAAGTATCATCAGCAATCTTGTTCTGTTCCTTAATCCCAATTCCCTCCAAATTGTCATCCTTTCTAATAACATTTGCCAAAATTTCAGTAACCACTGCAAATAAAATCGGGGAGAGAGAGCAACATTGTATTGTGCATCTAGATATTTGAATTTGTTCTGTCAATACATCACTCACCATTACTATTGCTACGTTATGCCAATATAACTGATTTATCAGTCCTGAATTTTTCCCCTAAACACATCTTTAATATTATTTTTAATGCTGGCCATTCCACACAAAAGCCTTGTATTTATCCAGTGCCTTTATTCCCATTTATTGTTTAGTCCGTTCAATTATATTTATTTTATTCAAAACTCTTCCAATTAAATTTGACATCTGTTTTCCTTGCACAAAATCAAACTGATCTTTTTGAATGACAATTTGAAGATTTATTAGTAATGGGCCTATATGATCCTGGATGTGTCAAATCTGGTTTCAGAATCAATACTACCAAAGACTGTTCCCATGATGGTGGGATCCTGTCTCTATTTATTATTTTATTGTATAATACTTCCAATTTAGGTATTAAATTATTTTAAAATGCTTAATGTTAACATGTTTTAAATATTCTGGCCCTAACCTGTCCATTCCCAGTCATTTCCCTCCTTTTAATTTATCTATAACTTCCTTCATTTCTTTTTCTGAATCCAGTTCCATTAATTCCTCCTCCTCCTCCTTTATTTTTCCAGTGTCTAGCTAAACAAATCTAATGACAGACCTGGCGAAATCTACCCTAGTTGCTGACAGAGCCATGAGTTTAGATTTAGCCAGGCTGAAGTATAACAGGGATCTAGATTTCTCCAGTTCTCCTGGGACAAGATCAGTCTAGGAAACTTGAAGAGGTGCATCTGTCTAACCCTACATATTTCAATGCATGGTCTCAGTTTAGGGAAGTGGAGCTGCATTTGAGGCACTTTGCCTGTGGATGTTCATAGACAACTGACTGCATTTCGTTCCATGTGTGATGTCTTGGTTCCATTGTGCAATGCTGCCATTTAACACAAGGGTCGTGTATCAAAAAGGGCTAAATCTGCATGTAGAGACTGATATTATTCATCCCTGATGTACTATCTTAGCCAAGATCTTTGGCACTGTGTAGTGTTACTTCATGTCTTTTTACTTCCACTCCGCATCTCACAATAGGTCCTTCTTGCTGCATGAGATCCATCAATACATCCCTTTCACTCTCTTGTTCTCTGGATCAAAGGGGGATTTTGTGTGAGCTTTTGCTTGGTAGGCAACTCCCATCCTTTCCAACATGTATCTGCCGCTTTTCACAAAATCAAGCGTGGCCTGGAGAAGAAACAATTGAAAACAGTAAAAGCAATATTCACATTATCATTATTGCCTTTCTACCTTTTCTGCCAGAAAACAGCCATGTGGAGGAAAGCTGCCTCCTTTCCCTGCCGTTATGTCAAATCTTGCCAACATGTCTTAAAATGTTTTCAAATTCCAACAAGAATCAAGATACTGCCCTGTGACAATGAGACACCAAGAACAATGAAGGTAGAATCTCCTCTCTTTGGAATTTCTCTTTAGCATTTCTGGTTTTAAACATAAGGCTAAAACAAAACAATACTTTCAAAAAGAAGCTCTGAAAATGTGGTACAAGGTGACTATACCCCATAACATTTCACAGATGAAAACCAGGAGACATTAAGATCAAGCAGCCATCAGGAGTTTGCTTTTGCTTAATTCTACAGGGAAGGGAGAGATTCTGTCTCCTCCTCCTCACAGCTAATGTAAACTACTTTTGCACTTTGAACTCGATTTACAGCAATTGAAATAAGCTGGAGACAAAGGGGAAAGTGGGAGGAGAAAGAAACTGGAACATTTTAAAAGCAGCTGAAAAAAGTGGGACAGTAGAGGGTTAATTGTGACTGTCCTGGTTAACTCAGGACAGCTGGAGGTTAAAGGTTACAAGCGAGCAAAAAAGGCTATAATTTCAGTGTATTTCCCACCAAACAGAAGTATTTAAGATCACTTGGGATTTTTTTTTTCCTGACAGGTCTCTTGGGTAAAATTGTTGGTCTGTTGGGTAAAACTGATTCGTCGTTCCCATGCAGTAGCCCAGCCCTGGTAGAACTAAACCAGTGCAAGCTTTGCAATGCAAATTTCCCATGAGGAGAGGAGACATTCCTTCCCTTCCTGAACGAGGGCATTACTCTGCTGATTCACTCAACTAAGAAGGGGGATGCTCAAAGAAACATGCAGCACAACATGGGACACTCTGTCCAGGTCCTCTGGGTCAACATGCCAAGAAGAATCACAACCAGAAAAAGTCACTCATACTTCCAGGACAACATGTTTTTGCAAAAGGATGAAACCTCTTCAGTAGCCCTATTTATTTTAGACTACCAAACATTGCTTTTCCTATATTTTATTTTGAATAGTCATACCATCCCCTTCAACCAAAAAGGCTGCCAGAGCAGTTCCTAATTACAAGATTTGTTCAGGCTGTCCAAGGTACTTACAACCTGATCTGAGAATAGGCGTTCATTGCAACATAGGATTGCTACTGTTTATAGGGGACATCTCCTGTTTGAGAGTTGGAAGACTACTCCTTGAGATGCCCCCCAAATCCCTTATTAGAGAGTTTGTGTGGTATAGTTCCTTGAGCATCAGATTGCAACTCTGGAGAACCAGGATGAAATCCCTGTTTGGCCATGGGAACCACTGTGTGACTATGGTTAAATTGCTCTATCTCATACGAAGGCAAAAGCAAGCCCACCCGTGGCACGTGGTAGGTCATCTTAGAACGCTGATGGTATGTTACTTTTACAGAGAACTGAGTGAACTGCAATCAATACTTTGATTTGTATTTAGGTAGGACACAAACCTATTAAAATCTATTTCCTGATTGTGAAATCTGCATGTCATATTCTGACCTTGACAATCTGACAACACTAAGAGTCCTGTGACAACAATCTCTTGACCTCCACATTTTTCACCAATAACCTCCATGTGTTGATTGGATTAAAGTTGTTATTTCTACAAAGCTGGAGGGAAGGAGGGATGGCAAAAGAGCCTTGATGGGCAAGCTGAGACATTTTTTTCATCTGGAAGTTGGGAGCAACCAGGAACAACTTGTTCTTCTGCCATTTTTTGCCATGAGTGCCTGGGATCCTGTTCACACTGCTCAATTACAGCACTATGATTTAAGTACCATGTTTTCATCCTATGGAATCCTGAGATTTGCATTTTAGGGAAAGGGATTTATAATTTCAAGCCTGATTGCTGTTAGTGCTTTACTGATCTATAAATTGCAGGGTACCACAGGATATTGCCTGCCAGTTAAAGTGGAATACAGCAATACAGTTGTATAGTGTGAAAGGGCCTTGGAATTCCTCTGGAGATAGAGGTTCTATTGAACAGCCCATTACAAATACAACTAATTCTTTAAATAACCTTTCTCAAACTGCTATCACCTTCCACAGGGGAATGACACAATGAAAGACCAGTTTATTTTGCTGACTTGGAAATCAGCACCCATCTGCTCCATTGACTGATCTGGTGTTTTACCATCCTTGTGTGATTAGCTTTTCTTGTCCTTTTTTCCTCTGAAATTGTTTCCATTCTTCAGATGGTCTGATACCCTTTCAGTATTTGGGTTACTCTTGTCTGCAGTTTGTTCAGTGCATTGATATTGTCACAAAGAACAGGTGAGTAAGCTTTAGACAGACTTTCCAACGTACATGCACCACCGTTTTCCCCTCCTGTGACAGAGGGTTGGACTGGAGGGCTTGTTTTCTGCTGCTCCAGAGACCAGGACAAGGAGCAATGGATTCAAGCTGCAGGAAATGAGATTCCACCTGAACCTCAGGAAGAACTTCCTGACAGTCAGGGCTGTCCGGCAGTGGAAGATGCTGCCTTGGAGTGTGGTGGAGTCTCCTCCTTTGGAGGTTTTTAAGCAGAGGCTGGATGGCCATCTGTCGGGAGTGCTTTGAGGGTGTTCCTGCATGGCAGGGGGTTGGAGTGGATGGCCCCTGGGGTCTCTTCCACCTCTACATTTCTATGATTCTCAAAGGCCAGAGAGAACAATACATTATTTCTGGTTCTGGCAGAGCCATTTTTTTTGGAGGGGGGCAGGGGAGGCTTTGGGTGTGATCAAGGAGAAAGGGGATTCAATTACCTTTTTCTGGTGATTTGTGTGTGCATATGTTGTTCATTTTTTGGCAGAAAAATATAAGAAAAGTTGGGGTTGGAGGGCTTCAGAGGCCACATATCAGGGTGCCACATGTGGTTGATGGGCCCCACTTTCCTCACCTTAATGTAGACCTACATATTTGCCAATGACATATGTGCTCTTTTCTATCTACTCTTCACACTGAGTTTGCTAGAGAGCAAAGGGATATTCAATAATATCCAAAATGGTGGAAAAACCATGTTTTTCAGTGTTGAGAAACCCTGCCGAGAACAGGACTGAGAATAATCTTCAACAATTTGTGACTTATGCTGTGAAACACCCAAATGTTGTTTTGCAAAGAAAAACTCAGAAAATAATAGTTCTATGCAGGAATCTTATTTCCTGGACAAAAACAAACAAAAACAAAAAACAAACCAAAAGTGTTCCATGCTAAATTTGCACGTGGCTGATTTGCACAGGAAAAAATTTCTGTGAAGGAACAGCATTTTCTGCATAGAAATATAATTATCTGCATTGAAAATGCTATTTTCAGCACAAAAACCACCCTGTGTGAATTTTGCAAAGGTAAGTGTCGGGTAGCCCTCCATATTTTAGTTATGGGACATGCAGTAGGAGCTAAGTAGCAGCTTGCTTGTAACAAGGTATGAGAACCAGAGACCATTAGATAAACAAAGCTAGGAATGTAGTGATAAGTGCTGCCAGGCTAAACCAGAACTCCAAGGTCTCTTGCGGGTGGGATGAGAAACTCTTTGCCTTTAATGTTTTGAATTTTGCTAATTGCCTCCAGTTCACTCACTGAAGTCCTGTACTATGTATCACGCTCCTACTAAATAGTGCATATGCACTGTTATATTTGTGTGTGTGAATTCAGTTCCTGGCAATAGATCCTGAATTGCAAAGAGCCTTCCAAAACTTGTGGTTTTGGATGGCTTTCTTGCAGTGAGGAAAAAAAATTGCTCAAACTACTTCTTGCTTCCTTTAAGAAGAAACTGAGAAGCTCAAGGTTCTTGCAATGGCCAGGAGTGCTTTTGCACCATCAAGGCTTGTGTGCCAACTGCATGCATTACTTGAGATGTCAGACTTGGCCAGAGTGATACATGCCTTAGCTACATCCTATCTGCATTACTGCAACACCTTGTCTATGGGGCTGCCTTGGAGTTGGAGAGCCAGATTTTTTACTTGGGCTGGCTACAGGCAGCACACAGATCCTTTCTTGCAACAGTTCCTCTGGATGCTGGTCCATTTCTGGACACTATTTGGCTAGAAGTCCAGGTTATTTCAAAGACTTTATTTTCCCATAGGTACCCACCTATCTTTTGAGATCTCTTTGGGAGATCCTTCACTTTGTCCCTGTACTCTCCCAGGTGGGGAACATAGAAGATGAGTTTCCTAGTGGCTGCCTTGGAACTTCATTATGCTGGCAGGTGAAGACTTTTATATTCCAGCAAATTCAAATAAAAATTCCTTTGAAAACTGTTTTTTTTTTTTTTTTTTTAAAAGAGCAGCAGGTCTTGTATAATGTGCTGGACTTTTATTTGTTTTGGGTTTTTTTTTTAAATGGCTTTTTTAAATGGTTTATGTTTCACCTGGTATTAATTTTTAATTTTATTTATTTATTTTATCTATTAAAATACATATCCTGCAAAGATCTCTGGGTAACTTAGAACAAAAACGATTTAAAACCATAAAGAATGAACAATTTTAAAGGTTAACAGTGTTTTTGCTCAGTTCCCCTTGCGTCTACAGGTGTGAAATTGCCATACTTACTGGTCCTCCATCAGGATCCCGGATGTACCCATACGCAACAGTCTTGTTGATAGCATGTCCAAAGTCTGCCCTGCGGATGTGCCCAACAACTTTGTCGTTCCTCCAAATGGCTTCCAACCCAAACATGGGTACCTTTCTACAGAATACAGAGAAAAAGACATGACAAAGAGTTATACAATTGGGTATAATGCACCCGCTTCTGTGTCTGTGGTGTGGCAAATCTCCTCTGGATTTTATTCCCGACTTCAGTGGCATCTTGAAATCTGGAATAAAGTGAATGCCTGGGTGGGAAAATGGCGCTTTCCCTCAAAGGAACACCAAGACAGAAGGGGCTGTAATCCTGTTGCAACAGCACACTCCTTGCAGGTCTTTGGACCAAATGAATTTTTTGAATAGTCTTCAAAGGCAGCCCATATAAAGAGCATTAAAGTAATCCAAATGGGATACAACTAAAGCACAGATCACTATGTCAGTTATGACACCTCAAGTTATGGGCATAACTGGAGTAACTGTACGAACATACTTCTAGCCACCATTTTTTGGTTCAGGGCTGAATCCTTGGAATACATTCAAGCTGTTGACCTGTGTCTTCAGGGAAATGTAAAGCCATACAGCATAGACTGAATCCTAATAAGTCAGCATGTTGGTAAATCCAGTCACACATTTGATAAGGTTCAGACCACTGGTGTCCGCTAGATATTACTCACTCATCGATGGTGAAGCAGACGAGACGGCGGAATATTCCAGCTGCTTTCTGGGCCTCTACAGCTTCTCGTCCAAGGAAAGGGATTTCTGACTTGAGCTTGCATGTGAAGGCCAGGCCCGCCTCGAGGGGGCTGTCATCAGGACGAAGATCTGCATGCCAGTGTCTGTAGCCTAGGGATACAATCCTTCAGTCTTTTTTCATTCTTGAAGGCAGCAACAGGTATTTTCAGCAATTTTTTCACATTGTGAAAAAGTATTTGAAAATTGCACAATTTTGAAAGAGTAGTCACCTCTGGATTTATTCTGCAATAAAAAAAAAATCAAATTTTGTTTCTGTCTGTATTGTAATCTAGCAAAGATTCACCAGCCAAAAAACATCATTCTCAGTTTCTTGCTAGATTACAGTACAGATAGAAACACAATTTTTTTTTTTTTTTTGCAGAATAAATCCAGAGGTGCAAATAATCTTTGAAAATTCAAGTCAAGCCTCAGGGCCTTTCTGCACCCTACTGTTTTCCATCACTGTTCTGTCGCAATCCTGGCAGTGCAACCTGGATGCTCCCCTTTGTGCCCAGCTGGCTGCCTGAGGAAGGCTAGCGCGAGAGACATGCTCCTTCCTGGGTAGTGCTGCTGGCCACTTCCTGTGCTGCATTGGAGAAGGAAGTGCCTAGATAGTGCTTATGCCCTTTCCGCATGGCCACTGGTGACAAGAAGTTTGCACAATTGGGGGCCAATATGCTGCAATTGCAATGGCTGGGGACACTTGGGCAGCAGGACTGCAACAATGTAATCTCACAGATCAGCAACGATGCACCCCCACTGTGTGCAAATGGCTTCAGTTTCTACTAAGACTCCCAACTCACAGAGGACTCCACAAGAAGTTCTGAGAACAATATCTTCTCAAAAGCTACTGATACCCTCTAGTGGCTTTCTGGCAAAAAGGCCACTTGTGGCTAGATCCCTGGACTGCTTGTGGCTAGATCATGATTAACAATTGGGAACCTCTTTAGCTCTGTAGGTTCTTAAACAAGGGGTGTTTGCATTCCAGGGGTGGATGGAGCCAAAGCCAAAATGCTGAACCCAAAGGACCATCCTTTTTCAGCTTATTGATCTTCTGGCTGGTAGATAAACCTTAGGAGAGGCATTTCAATGGAATTAAGAAAAACCCTGGACAAAGACTGGGAAACCATCTAATGGCAGTGTCATGGGAAAGGGGTGTGGCTATCTGGGGCAATACAGAGGGCCAGACTGGGCCATGCTCAATGGCAGGGCTTTCCTTGCTCTTAGGTTACATACTGCATAGCTATGTTCCATGTGCTGGAGTGTGAGGAAACTTCCACTCTTCCCCTCTACTTCTCAGATCTTTGGATGGGGGCAGTCACGGAACTCTCTAGGAATGCAAGAAGAGTGGAATTCCTCCCTGGATGAGCCACAGAAAAATTATGAAGGTGAGCAATGGGAATAACTTGCAGTTCCTGTTACTAAGACATGAGACATGATGTCCGTGACATTTCATCCTCAATCTGATTGGTTAATCCCAATTAAAATAGACCCATCAATCAACTGTTGAATACTGAGATAACACATAGGTAAATCCCATTGATTGAATGGGCCTAGACAAGGACCATTCTCTGAGCTTAGATTCCCTGATCACCATTTGTCTTGGGAAGAAGGAAGAATTCAAGGACTCAAGGATGTATGGTAGAAAGGAATACAGGCGAACAGCATCTTCCTGCTGTTGTTTTTGTTTGCCATCAAGGTGATTTTGACTTACAGCAACCCTACAAATGAGAGACTCCTAAGATCTCTGATTATCAACTGCTGTGCTCTGATCTGGCAAACTCAGGTTTGTGGCTTCCTTGACTGAATCAACCCATCTGGAATGTGGTCTTGCTCTTTTCCTCCTGCCTTCTGTTCTATTATCATTTTTTTCAAGTTTCGCTGCCAGTATTTTGATTCCATTTACATAGGCCTTATATGCGGCATTTAAAAAGGCTTAGCATGATCCAAAATGGCAAGCACTCATAACTTTCAGAGGGATGCAATTATCCAGCATTATCCAGGCAGATAAGCCAGGAATTCAAGTAAGATTTCAGAACACATTGAAAAATTAGATGTTGGAGATAAAACTTGCATGGGAATTCATCCCCACTCTTCCTGAAGACTCAGAAGTGGTAAAAACTCCCTCCCTGCATTTCAGTCTGCTTTCAATTTAAACAGGTAGGCTATCTGAGTGCACTGGACACAGTTAAATAAAGATTAATAGCAACATCTGCCTGGTTACTTCTGAAGAGGTATGAAGCCAATTTATAGCTAATACAACTCAGCTGAAATGGATGTGAAGGCCATCTGGCTGAGACATCTCTCACCCCATTGATCACCAGGGTTGATTTGGCTGATCTAGCTGGGTAGGTGGGTGTCCCCTTTGTCCCTCACCACTCCATGTGCGTCCCTCCCAAAGCTGCACACTCGGTGGAAGAGAAGTATGCTACAGCTGGCCATTTCACTGCCCCCAGACTTACTTATAGAGGTGATGAAGTCCACCATGACCATTCTGTGGCTGGTGGAGAATGGGGGTGGTGGTATCAAAGAAGAACCAAGCTTTGTTCTGGTAGCCAGATATGAAATGATGACATCATCTGCTGATGGCTGGTCAGGGTCTTCTAAAGATTTCAACAGATGATGTAATCATTTCACATTTGACTACAGCCTAACACTTATCCAATCTTCCCTCCCCTACTCTCCACCAGGCAAAGAACAGCTGGAGGTGAGTTCAACAGACAATGCTCTAGGGAAAATTGGGGTTAAAGATTTAGTCACTGCAGAGAGAGGAAAGCAAAACTAACCTCTGCATTGATAAAAAGAAGACATAGCCAGGCAAAAGGTTGATGTGCCTTTACATGCCACTAATAGGATGCCAGCCCTCTTCTGAAACCCAGGCTTATTGAAGACTGTGGAGTATAGGTATCTAGGCAAACCCAAACCTTGAGTTCCCAGATGCCGGTGTGTTTTATGAGCTCTAAAACTCTAAATCCAACTATTCATTCCACTTAGAATAGACATATTAAGTTAATGGAACTCACATAAGTGTTAGCATATCATTGCTATTGATTCAGTGGGTCTACTCCAGTTCAGACTAACAGATTTAGATACCTAGTTCATACTGGTTCTGGTGGAATCCTATCAGGTATGCTTAAGTCAAATTCTCATTCTGATCTTGTGGTCTTTCTTTTGTTTTTTCCTCCTTGCTTCCTTTCCATTTTGGGTTCAATAGAGATTTTCAGCTGATGGCCAGGAGAAATGAAGGTTCCCTGAAGTTCATATTGGGTTCCTTGAACAAAGTTTGGGGGGTAAAAAAACTCAATTTTGGACTGTAACTGCCAGAATTCCTGATCCAGAATTGTCAGAGATTCTGGAAGTTGTAGTCCTGCAAAGTAACTTTTCTAAACTCTGGATTATACATTCATTGTTGGTAGTCATCACCCATCCCTTACAAAGAGAAACAAACGCTTTCTTCCAAAAACCTTTTTCAATGCTGAGTGAGTCGATGGCTCTGTAGCCCGCATTCGTGATGCCATGCTTGGCACCAGCCTTCATGACGGCTCGGTAGACCCTCACGCAGTGCTCCTTGGGCACGTGAAGCTCCCAGCCCATCTCTCCCACAAACGACAACCTCATGGCACGGACCTGGGGAATGGAGAGACCAAGAGGGTATAGGAGGAGGAAAAAGAGAAGATGGAGGAAGAGAAGGAGGAAAAGAATGTCAGTGTGACACAAGCCATTCCATAGGTAACCTGGGCCAAAACCATGTAGGACTTTAATGACCAACACTTTGTAGGAATCATGCCTATATTTGCAGTGGAACATAAAACCCACACATGTTACAAAGTGACAGCAATCTTTCCCTTCTACATTTCTAGAACATAATCTCTCTCTCTTTCTCTCACCCACACCCACTCACACATAACACATCTAGAATCTTTGCTCAGTTACTTGTTTTCTCTCTGATATTCCCATAGCCCATCTCACGGTGGCTTTAGGTCTTAACCTTCTGATGGTTAGCCAGTTAGTGGCACAAATATGACTGTATTTCCACAGCACTTGCATTACACAACGGAATATCACAGGGACAGTTCTACTTCATTTGTTCTTCTTCCAGTTACATGCATTCCCGTGTATTTTTAAACTAGCAGATATATTTCACAGCCTCAATTCTCATCAAACCTCTGGACCATAAACATGCTGACAATCGCACCAGTACAATCTGGGCGCCCCGACACACGTACGTTTGTGTGTGAGGTATGGGAACATCATGATTTCCTGCTAGCTGCTGCTCTGCGAAATGGAGCTGTCAGCTCGGCTCAGTCTGAGCCTCTTTCAGAGATGCTCATTTAACATGACATGGTGCATTAATCTAGATTAGCCAGATGAAATATTTATGGCTCATAACTTAGAAAAGTTATTCAAATCCATTGCTTAAGAATAGGAGACAAAGCAAGACATGGCAGGAAGTGTCAGTTACAAGCTTTGTTTGGTGGATGGATCTCAAAGAGCCAAATGACACATTTTTAATCTCTTCAACAAACTCTGAGCAGCCTCCAGCACAACAACAGTTCTTTCTTTTTTTGGACCTACTAAAAAATGAAGGATTAAGAACTCAAGATTGCACTGCATGTCTCATTTTCTTTTGCAGTCTACCAATGGCCAGGTGGAGGAGACTTTGAATTTCCATGATTTAGGGGTGGGGAAAATGTGGCCCAAACCCCACTTTTGTGGCCCTTGCAGTTCCAACATTTCCCCCAAGCCAACAAAAAACATGGAAACTGCCTGCAGAAGTGGTGGCTTGGCTTTCCCCATTGCCTCAAACCTCAGCCTAGGGATGTGACTCTACACTACATTCTTGAAGGAAGCAGTGAATAATTTTTGCAATTTTTTTCCTGTTGCACAGGTTTTTGAAGACTATTTACAATTCAGGGATTTGCAAAATTCACATGGTTTTTGCATGTGTGCTGAACGCAGCATTTTCTGCACGGAAATACTGTTTGCTGCACAGACATAATATTTTCTGCAACCAAAATACTTTGTACGGAGCAGCGCGTGCGCACGCACACACACGCACATGCACACACACACACACAAACCCACATGAAAATTTTGTGCAGAAGAAGGTCTGAACTGCAAAGATTTCCCCAAGTCTGGGATTCTCCATGTCACGATTTCTCAATATGAAAAAACCCATTTTTTTACCATGTTTTGGATATATTTGGGGTTTTTTTTTTCAATCTCTACCCTCAGTCCCCCAAACTTGCTGAAAACAGGTTGAAATTGTTGATTGGAAGTGACATCACATCATTTCCAGTCTGATACAAGGCACTGGTATGGTCTGTGGAGTGGGTAAGAGGTGAAAACCGGCCTATGCAATCCATGCAGTTTCCCACTTCTGTCATACTTCTAAAGCAGTGACTAGAAGCAGGATGTTACAGCGTCCATGTCAGTGGGGTAGTGAATCCATTCTAGGTTTTAGTCTGAAAGAGATAGCTTAGGTGTTGACCAATCCCAAAACCAGATTCAGCACCTTGGATAGCTCCTTTTAAGCCTCAGGAGCTATCCAAGGTGCCAAGCATTGATCCAGCACTTTCAATCTTCAGGAGCGATCAAAGCACTAATAACTCCACAGTAGCTACTCAAAGTACTGAACCTTATCATCCAAACAGGTTCATCCCTTTGGATAGCTTTTTAAAAGTCTGCAATAAAACCACAGCAAACCAATTGCTCCCCTGACATGAAAGCCCTAGACTTGGAGGGACTGAGTTCTACTGGTACATATATCAGGCTCATAATGGCTTTCCCCTTCTGTCAGATGATCCACCAATTTACATTCTTGCAGTAGAAGTGAACACTGTGTAGACACGCAGGGTGACTATATGTTAGTTTGCATGACATGTTTCTACACAACCTCTTGTGAAGAGAATAGTAATTTTTTTGCACAGTTATAGCAAGGTGAAGATGAGATATTCTTACCTTTCTTTGAGTGCAAGAAACTTTTGCAACCTCAAATCACTTGGTGACACTCACATTTCCTGCTACTGGCAGTGTCTGCTTCTCTGTTTTACTTTCCTTTCTGGCAAATTTGAACATGATATCAACCTCCAGCACTACTAGGACTATGGTGACAGCTCTTCGTGTGCAACCCTGCTGTCAGGGATCCCAAAATAAACTTACAATGCCTTTTCTATTTTCAATTCTATTCTTGCTGAGAGAGTAGCTCTTCAAAAAATGCCATTATACTCCGATCACATTTATTTTAGATCTGTCTCTGCAGATGTTAAGATGGGGTGGCAGCTGGTTTGGGGGGGCAGAACTCAACACATCCCCATTTCTTTTTCTCCAGCCCACCACCTAATATTTATGCTTGCCATCTCTCTCTCCCTCTGTCTCCGCTGAATGCCAACTGGATGAAGCTTTAACAACTTAGGCATAGTTCTGTTTATTACTATCTGTTCAAGGTCAAAAAATCAGCAAACCATCCCACAACTACTTCTGTTAAAGGCACACAGCTTTTGGTAGAAGGAGGACTATTTTATTAGTTGGAAGGGCCTCTGAACAGGTAAGATGGTGGTAAGGTTTCAAAGTCAGCCTTCCAGTAATCAGATTCTGGCAATTCCAGTGTATCAGTGTGGAAGACTGCAAAGGCACTGCATGGGCTGAGCAATCTCTACTCAGAAAAATTAAAATTTTCAACTATAACTCTTCAAATTCCCCAGCCTCATTTCTGTAAATGTCATGTGGTCAGAGGATTAAAATATAGTCACAAAATAAAAAAAGCTAACTAGTAATCAGCACACAGCTAAAACCAAGTTCCAAGCAGGACATGGTCAGCTGACATCCTGGGGCCATGTTGGCTGGAGGTTCTAGGCACTGTATTCCAAAAGAAGGTACCTTTTTCAAGCATTGTGTGACCACAGCAAGCTTGATTGCTGCTTTCCACCAGGTTCCACTAAAAAAACTGACAACTTGAGATTGCTCTCATTCATCTTGGGAGTGACAATGCTGGGATAGAGGGATGGAGTGCACTGACTGCTACTAGTAATAGGTTTTTTAATTAAGTCCATTGGTCATATGACACTTACAGAGAGGGAGATGCACAAAAGAACAGAAAATTTAGAATCATAGAATCTTAAAGTTGGAATGGAAAGGGCCATCTTGACCAGAAATATACAACTAAAGCACTCTGGAAAGATGCCTGTCTAACCTATGTTTAAAGACCTCCAAAGATGGTAAGTCTACCCACTATTCCTATTCTATTATTGAACCTATTCCATTATCAAAACAGCTCTTGCAGTAAAAAAAAGTTTTTTCTAATATTTAGGTGGAATTTCTTCTCTTGTAATTTGAACCTATAGTTTTGCGTCCTAGTTTCTGGAGCACCAGAAAAGAAGCTTTTCCCATCTTCTACAGGACATCTCTTCTTATTTGTAAACAGATAGCTATCATGTCACCTCTTAATCTTCTCATTTCCAAAGTAACCATACCCAGCTCCCTAAGTTGTTCCTAATAAAGCTTGTTTTCCAGACCTTTGATCATCTTGGACATTCTCCTTGGGGAACAAGAGAACTTGCTTAGTAGTATCTAGCATACAGTAGTATACTATATAGGACTATCAGAGGTTCAGAGGTACTTTGATTCCTCTATGCCTAACAAGGATAATGTCTTGTTGGGTGGGATCAACTTCCCTCTAGCCTGTGGTAGATGCCTAGACCCCCCTTTAGGGACAGAGATTGTAAATGAAACAGAAACAAAGACTTCTGCTTTGAAAAATAGGTATTTTTTGATATGCGGAGGGTGCCGCAACCAATTTAAAAGGTTGATTAGTCCTCCTTCAGGCTTCCAGGAGAGTCAATTAACCTTCTTTATGTTGCTTGGGAATTCTGGCAGGATTGATGAAAAAATAACATTGGTGGGCCAATTTTTGGTTCAGTATTTCAGCTTGGGTGCTGGGGGGGGGATGTGCTATGGGGACCAAAACAGTGAAAAAGGGGGATAATTGTGCTTTCTGGAAGACTCTGGAGATCTGATTCCCTTTTTAAAACAAAACAAAATAAATGTCTAATTTTGAGAACATCTTCATACCTTCCAACTGTCCTGATTTGGCAAGAACAGTCCTGATTAATGCTCCCACCTCACTTTTTCAGCTGCTTTAAAAAGGCCCTGTTTTCTCTCTCTTTCCACATTCCTCCATTCTCTGCTTAGTTCACTTGCTGCAAGATGAGTCCAAAAGTAGTTTGTATTCAATGAACTTGGAAAGGGGGAGAGGGGAGAGGGAAAAGGGTGTGCGTGTGAATATTTGCCTTTCTCATTAGGCTCAGGCTAAAGCAAATTGCTGCAGCCTTCCCTAGCTTGAGTGTTCTTATTAAAAATTTTTGTCATTGTGACCACACTTCAGTGTTGCTTGGCCAGATGCATCCCAGTTTTCATCTGTGAAATGCTGGAGAGTACACATTTTCCTTTCTTGCTACCCACTTTTCACTGTTTTGGGTTATTTCCAACGGGCCATGAGCTGCAAGATTCCCCACTGCTGCCTGATTGGAAAGTCACAAACCAGACAAGAATTTTGCAGTGTGAGACAAAGCAGTTATTTGGAAGGACTCATACACAAAAAAGAGGTCAATGTGATATTCTTGGGGTGCAGACTACGTGGCCCTAGTTACAGGACATGTCCAGAAAAAAATTACATTTAAGAGCTCAGAAGAGTCATCCAAGCCAACCTCCCTCTCTCTCCAAATGATACACGTGGATGTCTGGTTTTCTTTCTTGGATCTGTTTCTTGGAGTTTGCATATTGGACAACTGAGGTCATGGCTAACCTGTCATGTCATCAGAGGTGCTTTATCATGATTAAAATCTGTGGAATCCTACTCTGACAAGGTCACAGAGATTTGTGTGTGGTTCTCTCCCTCCCTCTCTCTCTCTTCTACATCTGCTTGGCTAGGAAGCTGTTTATCTCCTGGAAAAAACACATGTTTGAACTGGAGACTAGCAGCTGGAGCATTCCATAAGGAGCCAGTGTGTGTGTCCATCTGGAAAATGCAGGTTGTTATGCTATGCAGAGTAAGCTAAGCTGAGTATGTGTGTGGAAGAGGTTACTATGTCCCTCAGGTGGGCTGCTGGTATCTCTGCAGGTCCTTCTGACCAGGAGGTAGATATATGACACATATAAGTTACATGACACGTCCAGGAGGAAATTACATTTAAGAGCTCAGAACGATCATCCTCCCTCTATCCCCAGATGATACACTTGGACCCTACATGTATATACCTCCTCGTCAGAAAGACCTCTTGAGACACCAGTATCCCCACCTGGAGAATTTAGTAACCTGCCCCATTCAGCTTAGCTCACTCAGCACAGCATAACAAACAGACATGAAAACATGAAAAATTATCCCAATTTTTCAGAACCAGATTGGACTTTTGGCCAGTTCTGGGGGTGTTTTTGGCATTATTGGCTGTTTCTGCGTCCCCTGGAGAGTTCTGGAGCACAAAATTGACTTCTAGATCTACTACAGTTGCCCATCCCTAAAGTATGGTATAGTGTGAATCAGGGATGTCAGCTCAGGATCATTCCAGGCCCTGAGGCTTGTGGGACGAAGCCTGAGATCTAGAAATGGCTTCTGGGGATTTCATTAAGCATTATGCATTAACTACCAACCACAGTTGCTTTCAGTTTCTCTCTCTCTCACACACACACACACATGCACACTCATACAGAAAACATATTTTCTGGTTTAGAAATAAAGACAGGTAAAAGGGCTGCTCCCAGACCAAGGAGAAATGAGTGTGGTTATTGCTTCACATCTGCTTTGAGCAAAAGAGAAGGGACATTCAATCTAGCTTATTTCCTTCTAGTCAGAAAATGGATGAAGAACAGAATGGAGGGTGAGACCTGGCATGAAAACCAGGAGAAAAGGAAGAACCTAATTAAGTAAAAACACAAACAGCCTGGAGAGCCTTTGGACATTGTAGCAACAAATACATTAAGCCTTACAAAATAAAGCAAGCTACTACTCTCCTACTACTGGAACTGGAGACATGGACCAAGCCCTGAGATCTAGCAACTCAAGTGTGGGCATTTGTTTTATTACCTCATCCTAAAACACTGAAAAGTATTTACCAGGGGCAGAACCTCCTTTCTGGTATCTCACTGTCTCTGGTTTGGCTGGAGGTGAGGGCGGCTGGGAAGATTCCTTTAAAAAAGTGTGTTTGTGTGGAGCATGTACACATGCACTTGGTAAAACAGGATACAGTTCTTTGTCTCAGTGCTTCATTATGACATGCTACACGGAGGGTAAGGAGAGTGACATCTATGGGCTGTATGTGGCCCACGAGACCCACTTTTCTGGGCTGCACCCCCCCCAGCTGTCTCTGAAAATCCTGAACCCCCAGTCTCAAAAACGTGATAATTTAATCACCCCAAACCACTTAAAGACAGATAGAGAGCATGTGCTTGAAGTTATGATTTGGTCCCTCTCATCTCCCAGCACTCCCCAATAACCCAAAACTTGTAGAAATGGTGATGGGAGGTGATGTCATGTCATGTCCTGTGTACTACAACATGCTGTGGTGGTCCATGGTGAGGGGCACAGTTGTCCACCCCTATGTTAGTTCTTGGAGGCCTGATTACTGCTACACTAGTCTTATTTTGGTACTGTGCTAAAATATGGATTCTTCTCTTATGCTTTTGATGCCTCCAATCATGTCGTGGTTTGACAAGACTTCCACATATTGACCTCCAACATCCAACATCGCCTAAGTATCTTATAAACACACAGAGATATCCTATGTGAGTGCTATGCAACCCCCAAGCAGAATGGCAACATTACACAACACATGTCAATGAACAGGTGCCATTATGAAATGGATAAGACAGGATGGACAACCACAATGCAAACTAAAAGATGCACACCTGCCATGCAAAGCATAGGATGCACAACAGCAATACAGAGGATCAGATGCAGAACCATAATACATAATGTATAACCACAACGCGAAGTATCAGAAGCAGAACCATAATGCATAATTTACAAGGTACAACTCACAAAGACAATGCCCAAGTATGCTGTCTGTGCAACTCCACTTGTATTGCTATCGGCAGAATAAATCCATTGCACGATGGTGACATTTTGGCCCTTGCATGTGTAGCATGCTTTATGCAAGTGTATGTCCCTAAGATAATTCTAAATAATTATCTTGTGGAACTATTTTTAGTTGCAGTCCTCCCTTTGAATTTGTGGGTTTGACCTTTGTGAATTTGATTATTCGTGAGGAATGTGCTTGCCTGCCCCACATTTTCTTTCTTCCATTTCCTTGCATTTCTCACCCCAGCCTTGCAAGTCTTGTATTTACAATGGACTTTTTTTTCTTTCTGGGTGAGCAAAGCCTCCCCTCACTGCTGGAGGTGTGGTCTTTCTGCTATGTGGCTGCACATTCTGCTGTGTAATGGCTGCTGATGCTCTCTTTGCTCCTACTTCTCCTTCCTCAAGATGGCTGCCAGAAATAGGTACAATGTCAGAACTCTGTTCTTCTCCATTTGAGGGGAACGTATCAATAAGCTCTTTACTTCGTATTTTAGTTCCTCTGGGAACACTGGGGCCAGAGGCTAAGGGAAGGGAGTGGGAACACTGGAGGGGAATTGCAGGAGTAGTTTTTGTGGGTTTCCCACTTTCACAAGGGTTCTGTACCCTAAACCTACATGAATGTGGAGGGGCTACTGTGCTTTATGTTGTTTTGTCACTTGAACCCTCTCCTAAGGTTGTGAGGTGTAGGATGGTCATAAATATTCAAGTGAACAAACACTGCTTCAGTGACATTTTGAAGCCAAGAACCATGGAGAAGTCTATGGCTAGTAGGACAGAGACCAGTCCTCCTCATCCTCCTTCTTCAGTGCTGCCTCAGATGCTTAATGTAAAACCGAATAGCAAGACCCTCACACTGAAGTGAGAGGGAGACCCCCTTTCCCAGAATGCACTGCCATCCCCAACTGTGAGCTTCCCATTAACCAGAAAACAGCATACCTTCTAAGATTTTACAAATTAAAATGGGGACTTGTGTGGCCAAGCAACGTCAGGGTATGAAAGACTGTAACGAGGAAGAACACACAAGACAGGAGAGATTCAACAGTCTGTTTTTGCCTAGGTCTACGCGAGCACGCTTCTGCCACCTCCTGTCTTTTCCCGCACTGAGTTAACTGAGTGCTTTTGCACTTTGAATACAGTTCTCAGCAACTGAAAGAAGCTGCAGATAAAGAAGGAAAGTGGAGGAGGAGGAGAGAGAGAGAAACCGGAACATTTTAAAAACAGCTGAAAAATGGGGTGAAATTGGGAATATTGCTGCCAAATCAGGACAGTTGGAGGGAATAATAATAATAATAATAATAATAATAATAATAATAATAATAATAATAATAATAATTTGTATCCTGCCTCTCCACATGGATCCAGGCGGTGAACAACATAAAATACATTATACATTAAAATACATTAAAAGATGTTAAAAAATACCCAGTCCTCCCCACCCACCAACCCACCTAAACCAACTCCTTAAAATACACAGCAATTAACAATCCACCAATTACTGTTAGCAAAGCAGCAAGACAATAGATGGGAGGTGATGGAAATGCTAGTCTGGGAAGGCCTGTCAGAAGAGATCAGTCTTGACTGCTCTTTTAAAGCTGTCAAGACTGGTAATATGCCGGGTCTCCTCCGGCAGGCCATTCCATAGCTTGGGAGCGATAGAAGAAAAGGTCCACATGTATATGCCACATGTATATGGCGATGATCACCCTTCTTTTGCCAATTCCATCATTCTGGTTTGAATTCAAGCTGCTGGTGATGACACTTGAGCCCTAAATGATTGAGACCTTGAAAGAGTGCCTCTCCCTATGTACACCTGGCTGAGATCTGGCAGAAGGACCCTCCTTTACTCCACACCAGTGGGAACAATACACTGTGGGAAGACATGAGACAGGGCCTCTCTGCTACGGCTCCCGGGTTGTGAAATACCCTCCCCCTTAGAAATTGTATTGGTACCAACAATGGTAATTCTGGTGCCAAATTAAAGAAAATGCTGTATTAAACTAAAGCCTCTTAGGCTCTAACTTTTGGGCCTATTTGTACAAGCACATGGTTTTTAAAAAAAATATATTATAAAAAGTCAAAAGGTGTTACAGTTCATTGACACATTTAAAACCCACATGAATCCATCAACAAATCCCATATATTAGTTTCATCAGTTTACAACTATGTGCTTTTAGCTTTATTTGCACTAAAAGCTCATGATCTTCAACTATTTATGCTTTTAGACTGTTTGTTTCCAGGTGATTAACATTTGTCCAGATTCTACTTTAAGTCTTGACTAGATCAGACCTATTGAAGAAATTGAATTGAACTGACCTACATGTTGCTTAACTGTTTCAGAATTGATGCAATGTGTCTTTTCTAATTGAGACTAACCAACACAATTTTAGTCTTGAATTTATTACACGCTATAAAGATTTCAATAAACAAATAGAAATAAAGAGCCTGAAAAGAATTCAGAGAGTTTCCTCTCCTATGTGGACACAGAAGCCTACCGTGCAGCCAGCTGCCTTTACCAGCTTGTGTGTGGAGAAAGGGAAAGCCTCATCACCAAGATCCGTATCAAGGACTTCCTGCAGGACGTCACGGCTGTGTGAAAGGGAAAGAACCCTTGTGAAGAGAATATGGCAAGCAACTGTCCAAAGATAGTCCCATTTCCCCTTCCTTGACCTCCACTCTTCCTCTCCTCCTAACTCCTGACAGAGGTATTTTCCATTATCCATTTCTTATGTTTTGTTTGTAACTAAGGACCATACAGTTGCTTTGTGTTTTAACTACCAGCCACATTAGCCAGGAAGGCCATCTGTATACCAAACTTAGAAAAGAAAAATAAAATCTAGAATCCAAGTCATTATCAGTTAGCATCAAGAGAACCTGGGTTGCATAGTTGTATCACTTTGACAGCACTTAAACTGCCATGGTTCCATCTTATAGAATAGTGGGATTTGAGCAACGTACTAAGAATTTCTGGCCCTTTCCACATGCGGGAGGAGAAACAGGGGAAGCCACGCTGAAATGGAGCTTACCTTAGTCCGTCGCTGCGTGGAGCAGTGCGTTTCGCTGCTCCACACTCATCGGCGTCCCGCTGCGTCCGGCAGTGCCCAAAACGGCAGCTTACGACTGGCGGAGGCTCTCCACCAATCAGAGAAGCTAGCCAGCTGGAAATCCCGTCCCCCCCGCCTGATCTGCAGGCACACCCTTGTGCGCACCTGCAAATCCACACCGGGCGCTGCAACGGGGCTGCACGCCCCATGCCTTTTAAAAGCCACATAAAAAGTGTTTTTTAAAAAGCACACAGTGCCGCCACTTCCGGGTGTCCGAGCGCAGATTGGGATGTGGAATTACCCTAAAGTAATCCACCCCAATCCACTTTACGGTGTAGACGACCTCCGTCAGAGATCGCGCTACACCGTTTTAACACCCCTGTGTGGAAAGGGCCTCTGCTAGAGAACTCCAGTATATCTTTTGAACAAGACCACTGGTCTATTTAACAGAAAATTCAAAGTACATCACCAAACTACAAATCCCAAGTTCCACAGGATACAGCTATGACAGTTAAAGTGTTATCAAAGTAGTGTAACTGTACTACATGGAGGAGTTGTTGTTGTTGCTTTGTACCTTCAAGCCATTTCTGACTTTTGACAGTCCCAAGGCAAACCTATCATAGGGTTTTCTGGGGCTGAGAGTGTGCAACGAGTCCAGGGGCACCCAGTGGTTTTCCATGGTTGAGTGAGGAATCATATCCTGGTCTCCAGGGTCATAATCTAATGCTCAAACCACTACACCATGCTGGCTCTCACTGTGTGGATAGACCTCTGAATTCTGAAAGTTGTACAAGTGATACTTATTGTATTTTGCATAACTTATTCTTTGAAGTCTCAGAAGAAGTCAAATAAATTATTTCAGAAGAAGTAAAACGCATTTTTCCCACTATATGGCTTAGAATCTTGTTCTTTAAATGAAAGAAAGACAATAATTCTTGAGAAAGTCCAGTTGTGTGTTTCTGTCCTGTTCTGCCCCTTTCTTGTACTTTTATAAAACTGCAGCACACAAGACGCTCTAATTTCAGGTGATTATTGTCACAAACACCAAAAAAACAGCATTTAGAACCAGGTGGGCAAAATGAAGCTCTTGTACAGCTCTTGGGATTTCCAGTGACCTCTCCAAGCCCCCAGACTCCCCCTTCTCTATTTTTAAAAATATGTTTGAGCTAATTTTCAGGTTATTTCTTTGCCAGAAAGTCAGCCAAAGACTCTCAAAATCGCTTAAAAATGCAGTGGTTTGCTTCCTTGAACCCCCAAACTCCCCCAACCTCCCCAAAACATACACAAAAAGAAACTAAAAGGATGAAGATTGCTCAAAATAGGTTAGGGTTAGGGTGCACCAAAATGTGCTGGTATGGCCTGCCAGGTGGCCTTCCATTCCATGCACATTTGCCCATACCTGACTTGGAACATAGGTTCAGAATTTGCGATCAAGTTCTTTCAAACAATGGACTTTTTTTTTCTTTTTCAAGATTGTAACTCTCAGATTCCCCCAGCTAAGCTCACATTTTCTGGGAGTTGTAGTCACAAAACATAACTTTTACAAACTCAAGGTTCTTTCCCCCAACACTGAAAATTTCAGCTCTCCCCATGTCTCTCTGATTCTCTAAATTTAAATATGCTAGAAAGCTCTTGATTTTTTCCCCCCTCTGAGTAAGCCAGCACCAAAAAATAAAAAATAAAAATCACACTATCTCTTGAGGCTTGGAGGATTTTCGTGCTCAGCAGGCACAGGATTCTGCAGGATCCTGTCACAAACCAGTGTATCCAGTGTGACAAACCTGCCAGTGTCCCTGAGGAGTGCTTGAGGGAGAGGAAAAGGAGGGAGAGTATTAGGAAAATTAACCAAATCTGAGACAGCAAGGATAATGAGTGGAAATCTTCTTAAGATTTCCACTGCAAAGAAATGGTGCTGTACAAAGCAAGAGAAATCGGCCTTCAAAGACCCATCAAGGGGAAAAGCAAAGCTTTGGAGATGAGATTGCCATCCTAACAGACCGAAGATGTGCTCTGCTGTGACATTTCTAACAGGGTCCTGACTGAGGCAAGACATTTGCTGTTTGAAGCAGACAGGACAAGTCCCTCCTGCCTCAGTCCATGACCAAGTGCATCGTAACCTTCCTACCTACCTTTCTTGCATTCTGTCACATTTATCTTTCTTTGTATATCTCTCAAACACCATCTCTAACTACTTACTAGAGATGAAATTCTTTGCTAATTTCTAGAAGTAATTTTCTTTTTGCTGTGAGCGAACTTTTGAAAATGGTAGTTTTTGAAGCTTTCACAATTTGGAACTTCCTATGCAGAAAATGCATTTTCTGAGCAGGAAACAGGATTATCTATAAACAAAATAAGGTATATGCGTATGTGCTTTCAAGTTGCCTGTTCACATAGGGTGACCCCATGAATTTCCTATATTTAAATACTATTGTCTGTGCAAAAAAAAGTATGAAGTTTGCACAAAGCAAGTCCTGAACTGTAGTTTAGGTGGCAGGCTTGCCTGAGTCTTGGCTTTTAGCTAAAGGTAATTTCTGCTTCAACACCTGCTCAGGGCAAGGACAGGAAACTAAGAAGCAGAGAGAGAGAGAAAGAGAAGAGGGAAGAAAGGAGGATTCATGCCCCATTTTCCCCAAATGACACCCCTCCAGCTGTCCTCATTCTGGAAACACTAATGTTAAGACTGTCTAGGAAAACTAGCAAAACCCTCCCTCAACTTACTGAATACCCTTTGACATTTGCAGGAACATCTGCAGGAGTCTCATCTGAAAAGAAATGCATTGTGTATTGCCTCCTGCCCTGCATCATCACCACCACCACCACCACCACCACCATCTCTTTCTCCTACCTGGATGGTCCTTGGATGCTGATCATTCCAAGCTCTTCTGATTGGTCGATCAGTTGGCATTGGAACTTCTTGTCCTGAAGAACCGTCATGATGTGGGACCAGTTGTGCTGTGCCACAGCTCCTCCAACAGCAAGGTAGTAGCCATCTCCTGGGAAAGAGGAGGATACTGGTGAGCATGGAGGAAGAAACCCACCAAAAGTCTTGTAGCCTCTCATTTTCTTCCATGGCTTGGTGGTTCCCTGTGGCAGAAAGAGATTTCTCATTTCCCAGAACCTGGAAGGCTTCCCATGGTATCTAGTGTCTGTTAGGCTGGATGCTGAGAAATTTGGAAGTGGACCATTAAAAATAGTCAATGTGAAAAATAAAAGGTAGGTGAAAACTCTCTGGACATGGACAGATTTAAGTTTGATTCATCTTTGAATCCTCCAAGATGATGACACAGGAGGAAGGACATGGAGATTTACGGAAAATTCTTTATATAAGAATTTTACAAGAGAAAAATACCTATACACTGAAAGAATCGGGGATTGGGGTCCTGTTTTTATGAAACTGGATGACTAGAGGAGATAGAAAAACAGACTCAACCAAGTTTTTAAATTAAATGCCACATTTTGAGAGTTCAATTAAGATTGACACAAGAGATGTGCTTTCTACTCATGTCTGAAGATAAAATGGATTGTTTAAAATTTCCCTAAGAAAATTTGGGGAGGTTTTTTTTTTTTTTTTAGACTTAAGATTAAAATACAAATAGAGATAAGGCCAATTATCTAACAGGAAAGGTAAAAATTGAGACATTTATAGCAAAAGTATACTTTCTAACAGTACAAAGCAGTATAAACTAAGTAGTTTCTTTTTTTTCTTATTACTGCTAAGTTTATGTTTAACTTAGAAGAAGCTGATTTAATATTTTAAGTTACAACCATCAACTGGCTGATGGTGATGTCACTGATAAAAGCTCTAAATAATGTCTGATGAAGCAGACTGAGCCTATGAAAGTGTATGCTGCAAGCATCTTTCTGTGATAGTCTCAAAGATGCTATAAAATCCCTTCACTGTAGTGAATACCAACAAACACGGCTACAAACTGTAGTGCAGATACACCTGAAGAGTTCCAATCTGGTTGCAACCTAAATCAAGTGGAGCATGTGACCATTTCATATTTTAATTAGCTTAACATCAAGGGAGGGATGGGGTAGGTGGAGGATTCATTTTTACCTTCAAATGCTGGAGCCAGTGCCGAGTCCTGGGTACCAGCATCTATTGGACTGACGGTCAGGTCACTCTCAACTCCTCCACGCTTATTAAGCATGCATGTGTAAATGGTTGCCCCTGGAAACAAAGAAGAAAAAAAAGCCCTTGAGAGATCACTGTGTAAAAGCAACATGGGGGGTATGAAAAATGAGAAAAAATCCATTAGAGTTTCCCTTCATTGGCCTCATTTCTCCCTTTCTCTCTCTCCATTAGGTGAGATAAGATTTAGCTGAAACAAGATTAGTCTACATGGGAAACCCTGGAGAAAAGAGCCTGAAGACAACTTTACTCTTAATAAGCACACACACATAGAATTCCATCATGAAGGAAACAGGTTTGAAAGTTGCCAGTGTGTATATAAAAAGCCAGGAATGCATGCACGAGTCTTCCTCCTGCAATTCTGCAACTGTGTTGTGTTAAAGCAATAGCAGTTACATTTCTATGCCGCTTATTAGTTCTAAGCACTCCCTAAGCAGTTTACAATGTGTTTAGCTAATTGCCCCCAACAAGCTGGGTATTCATCTTACCAACCTACAGAAGCACAGAGCCCTGCAGGATTGAACTCACAACATTGTAGCTGCAGTACTGGCATTTAACCACTGCACCACCAGGACTCTTAAAGCAGAATCAGACTGCTGTAACAGAGGAGTGTGGAGACACTATAAGGTCTATTTCATACACAAATGCAGCATTTTGTTAATACCTTCATAGACATGGCTCTATCTGATAGAATCCTTTGGTATGTAGTTTAATAGGTTTTTGTTGTTGTTATGTGCCTTCGAGTCATTTCCGATTTATGGCAACCCTAAGGCGAACCTATTAAGGGGCTTTCTGGGGCTAAGATTGTGTGACATTCCGAAGATTATTCTGTGAGGTTTCATGGCTAAGTGGGGAATCAAACTCTGGTCATAGTCAAACCACTACCCCATTCTGGCTCTCAGTTTAGTAGGTTACTTGGAAGAAAATAAAATCCTATGAAATGTGGTGCTGGAGAAGAGTTCTACAGATAGAGCCTTTTCGCACCTTACCTTCGTCGCGGCGGTGGGGGGCGGCGCTTGCGTGAGCAGCAGTTTGCGCGAGCCACTCACAGCAGCCCTTCTGCTTCCCGCAGCTGTTTGCCGGTTGTGCAGTCTGGGAGCTGTAGGCTGCGCTGGGGGAGGAAGTGCAACCGGCCCGGCTCATTCGACGCACCGCATGCAGGTAAGTGCGCGCGGGCCCCGGGAGCATTGCGCGATTATGCAGTATTTTCGGCTTAGGAGCCGAAAATAAGAAAATGCGCGTGCATCCTGCTTTAGGCTCGTGAGCATCGCATGAATGGGAGTGTGTCGTACGGACTGACGCTCCCGTTCACGCGATGCTCAGGGGCCCTCGTGCTACAGAAACTGCGTGCGAAAAGGGCCATAGCCTGGACTACTAAAAAGACAAATAAATGGGACCTAGAGCAAATCAAATCTCAACTCTCCCTAGAAGCAAAGGTGTTTAAACTGAGGCTGTTGGACTTTGACCACATAATGAGAAGACATCACTCACTAGAAAAGACAGTAATGCTTGGTAAGGTAGAAGGCGGTAGGAAAAAATGAAGACCACATTACAGATGGATAGACAAAATCAACGAAGGCACATCCCCGAATCTCCAAGACCTGAGCAGGGCAGGTGATGACAGGGTGACTCATTCATAGAGTTCCCTTAAGTCGAAGTTGACTTGACATCAGTCAGCAACACAAATGTATTTGACTATGGAGTCCTGGGATTTTAAAGTTTTGTAAGATACTTAGCGTTCTCTACCAGAGAGCTCTACTGCCTCACCAAATTACCGATACCAGGATTTCCCAGGACAGAGTCATGGTCATTAAAGTGGCATCAAGATGTTATAATTGTGTAATGTGAAAGAGGCCTAAATTTAGAAGACAGTGCCCAGTCCAAGCAGTTTGAGAAATGCTGCCCTCAGAGCAGTCCCTATAGCAATGCTCCAATTACTCCCAGTCTCTGCATCCCTTCTAGGCAATCACAAAGGTGTTGGGGAGAGAGAGGCTGCAGTGTGAAAAGACTGCTTTTGGCTTTCCTACAATTTGAGCATTACCTGAGATATGAATAAAAAAAATAATCAAAGCTCTGAAAAGTCAAAGTACCTGCTACTTCAAGGTTGAACAACTGTGGAAGCCACATTAGTCTCCCCAGGATAACATGAAAGGTCAGAAAAACACACACAACTAAAAGAAAGCCCCCCTAGGCACCGTGGAGGCATTTTCATTGTGTTTATAGGCCCTTTTGGGCAATTTGAGAACCAGGAGAAGTATTTTTTAACAACAGGAAGTGACCAGATATTTCCCATTTCAAAAACAGGAATCCTACTTTTTCAGATGCTTTTAAAACATCCCAGTTTCTCTCTCTTCTTCCACTTTTCCCTTCTTTTTCAGTTTACTTTAATCACTGCAAAGTGAGTTCAAAGTGCAAAAGTAGTTTGCACTCAGCACAACAGAAGGGAGAGGAAAGGAAGAGATGAAATCTTGTCCTTCCTGGTAGGTTCAGGCCAAAGCAAACTGCTGCATCCTCTCTTAGCATGTCTGTTTTTCTTCTTTAATAACTTTAGTGATTTTGACCACACTCTGATGTTGCTTGGTTTCACGTGTCCTGAAATACTGGTGGATACGTTGTTGTCGTCTCCATCATTTAACGCTACACTGGTAAAACTGCAGCTCTCGCACAGTGTTCTTGGAAACAAGTAGGTTTATAGCATACCTGGTGGCTTGCAAATGTCAGCTGTAAATAGCCAGTTGGCAGCCTTCTGAGCTTCTGGGCCAACAAGGTAAAATTTGCCAAAGTAAGACATGTCAAATACAGCCAGGGCATTTCGGCAGGTTAAGCACTCCTTCCTGATCTAAAAGTGAAGAACACAGACACAAGGGATGGGAGAGTAATGGGGTATACAACCTGCATGGCCTATTTGTCAGCCAGAAGGAAAGGCACACCTGAAGAGTCACTCCAGAGAAAAAGAGAAAGACAGAAAGAAAGGCCTGTGAATCATGCTGGAGCTTTTAATATCTCCATTAAAAAAAAACCCACCACAACACAGGCATTTCTTGGAATATCTGCTTCATTTGTCATGTACAAAGTAGTTCTCTCTCAGCAGTCCTTCACTTGACACCCCATAACTCAAAGATCTTTGAGTGGGGTGACATCTTGACAGATCAGCTATTATCCTCTCTCCCCTCCTGGAAGGACTCATCTCAAAGAAGTAGGTTTGCTTTAGCAATGAGCAGCCAGGTGCTCTTTCTGGAAAAAAAATGCCACAACAAGGGTTTGAAGGATTTGGAAGTTAAAAGAGATCTTGGCAAGGATGCCTCTTCCCACACTGGCAGGGAACTGTGCTTTAGCAGCAGGATTTGGTATAGCAACATTTTTCTCTTACAATCTACACAGAAAGAACCACTTGATGCACCTTCATGGCTCTGTTGGGCAGGCAAAACAGCATTTATGTTGTGTTATACCACCCTTGCTGCAAAGGTCACCTGGTGCCTTCCAGCACTTTAGCGGAGATCGCTTGGACTGTAGTGTCATCAGGGACATAGAACTGTTTCTGACTGTGAGGGCTCAAAATGAGCAGGAAGTCTGTTATTCAATTTGCCTACTTGCAGGGAGAGAGCAAATTTACTCTTCCATTATCATGCAAGCAATCTTAAATATGAAGACAAGCATAACGTCTACATTACAAGCACCATGCTTACTTAGAAGCATTCTCTATGCCCATGGTTCCTAAACTTTGGTCCTCCAGCTGTTTTGGACTTCAACTTCCAGGAGCCCTGGCCAACAGTCAGGAATTCAGGAAGCTGTAGTCCAAAACAAAGTTTGGGAACCAGGGATGGAAAAAATATTTGAAAAGTGATCAAGAAACATTTTTTGAGTATTGAGAAACCCTGATAAGAAGAGTCTGGCCCAACAACAATCTTTGAAGTTTGGTACTTATACCGCAGAAAATCTGCACATGGATGTTTTACATAGAAAAAGTTTTTTCTAAGCAGAACATATTATTTCTGTAGGGAAATACTATTTTCTGCACAGAATGAAACTGTTCCCTCCCCTCCTTAGAAAATGCTGTTTTCTATACAAAAACAACAATGTATGGATTTTGTGCAGAATATGTTCCAGCTTGTGAAAAGGCTTTGAAAAAATGTATAGTTTTTGAAGTTTTTCTCACAGCAGGAAGCATATTGTTAAAATGACACGTTGCTTGCTTCAAGAAGAAAATCTGTGATAAATTACAGCTCAGGAACAGTTTGCTATTTTGAGGAAGAGGGTTTAAGGACAATAGATGTCTTGATATTTCTTACTGCTAAATCATTTACTACACTTCCGTTCCTAACTCCAAAAGAGGTTCAACTACAAAAGAATCTAATTTTGCCTGATCATTTTAGGGAGGCCTTAGCTCCCAAGCTTAATCTCTCGGGGCACAAATCCCCCTGCCCCTCTTTTCCAGGGCCGATGGGTATCATTACTACACCCACACACTCACCAGCTTCTCTACTCATTCTGATCTTAGTCGCAATTCTCATCACAGTTGTGTATGGTTGTAGTGGATTTTCCTAGCAACACTACACTATTGAGAAGTGGCTTGCAGTAGCTTGATTAGGTAACTAAGATCCATAAACTTGACAGAAAAACAGTTTGTGGTGGCGATGAAAACTGCTGGGACTTGCCTTTCTTTCTCTTTCTTTCTTTTCAAAAGAAGGATCACTCCAATTGCCCACATTTCTGGATTCTCAAAAATACTGAAAATTCTCAATCTCAGATGCCTAACGTGAGATAGTGAGGCCACATGTGACTGCCCCTTCCCCCTGGTTGTTTTTGTGGAGCTTGGCCCTTTCAGACTTAAGGGCTTGCCCTTCTTCCAGAAAAGTAGAAGGGCAAATTGCCTCTCCTCTTCCAGAAGTAGCAAGTTACCTTTTAAATAGGTTGCAGGTACCCACTCTGCATTGTTTGTTAACATATATTTCTGGATTCCCCCCTCACTTTTTTTTTGCGGGGCGGGGAGATTATTTTTGGCAATATGTGTGCCTCTTGGATGGTCCCAGAAACAGAAAATTGGGCTCTGGATGTGTCACAAGTGCCCACACCTGAACTAAAAGGGTATAGGACATTGGGCTATCATGTTGCCTCATGATCCTATTCGTAGAGATCCAACATAATCTGTTGACTAACTAATTTATTCATCTAAAATTCTTGGACTAAGTATTTCAAATTGCTCCTTTTTATCCAGACACAACCCAAATCACTGATAGTCATTTATGAAGATGTCCTTAGAACAGTGTTTCTAAACCTTTGGTCCTCCAGATCAGTGGTTCTTAACCTAGAGTCTGCCGACCCCTCACAGGAGATCCACATAGTGTTGCCATTCATGCCAGAAAATGGCAAAAACCCTGGATTTAAGGGATTAAAAATGTCCTGGCTGGTTGTGGCTGGTTGATGCAACATGTCCTGGATTCCTAAACAGTGGCAGTGATGTGTTGGCAGGCATCTCGCCTTGCACTGGAGGCTCCGGTTGTTCCTGTGCAGGTGCTCCAGAGAGCCCAGAAGGCAGGAGGTGAGAGGGGAGCCCAGAAGACAAGGGAAGATGCTCAGGCCAGGCCTGGTGTGGTGATTTTGGCAATGCTGCTTGAGCCCAGGGCCAGGCAACATGGCAGAGCTTTGCTTCCAAGGAGCCCCAAGAATAGAAGGGGGGGGGCTTTACTTTTGTGTCTGCTTGGAAGTGAAGAGGTGAGAGTCTCAGTGCTCCTTTGGGAAAAGCACGAAAGAAACACCTTCCCTCTGAAGGGGCACCGAAAGAGTAAAAACGGTAGGTGTTTTCAAGAGAAGCACTCACCCTCTCTACTCTCTTGGTGCTCCTTTGGAGGAAAATGGCATGTCTTTTGTGTTTTTCCCCAAAGCGGCACTGAGACCCTTACTTTCCAGGTGCTGCTTCCGGGGAGAGGGCAAAAAAATGATTCTTTAGGCCTGGCTCTCATTCATAACCTTCCTTTAGGACATTCCCACCTTTTCTACTCTCCTGGCACTTGAACAATCTCTGCATGCTTCTCCACAGACCACTGACAAGCCTCCTTTCCTTTGCATTGGCTACTGGAAGAATAAGGGATAAGGGCAAACAACTGATAAGCAACTTTAGAAATATTTGAATTTAAATATTCAATTTTTTAGTTAAATCTTGGGAGACCCTGACAACAAATAATATTTACAGAGCACCCACAGTAAAGGAAAAGTTAAAACCACAGCTCCAAATGTTTTGGACTACAATTCCAAGAATCCCTGACCACTGACTGTGCTGGCTGGGGCTTCTTGGAGTTGAAACCAAAAACATCTGGAGGACTAGAGGTTGAGAACCACTGTCTGAGAAGATTCTACTCTATATGCTTGCTGCAGTGGCCATATTCAAAACAGGACAATGATCCCGTACTTTAAATAGTTGTGCAGAAAAGGGCACGGCAAGCTTAAATTCTTCTGAAATTACTTCTTCCACACAACCATTAAGGACACAGGATCACTACCTTTTTTCCCATGTGGCTACCCTATCACTTAGTCATCATTTGCCAGTGTGTTATTGTGCAAGTGCATACTACTCACAATCTTGTGGTGTGGTGGAAAATCGAAAGTGTACTCATCCGAAAGCAACTTGTTGTAGGGATAGTCTTCATGAGGTTTTTGGCCATATGCACCATAATAGTCATAATCCAAAGCCTGCAAAAGAAAATAATAAGACAAAGGGAGAACACACTTAAATTCTTCCTCCTTGACAGTCATTTTTATCTGGTAGTAGCAGCACAGCACATAAAAAACAGGGGAACAGCAATCTCATTTTGCAAGGGGAAACTGAAGCTCAATCACTAAGAAATCAGTCTCACGAAAGTGAATAAGTATATATGTGTTTGAAAATTCACAGCAGTGACTTCATCCTTGGTTTTAAGGGCAGCCATCTCCACTGTTCCTCCAGGTGTTAGCAGCAACTCCAGGCATCAGGGAGAAGTTTTCAGCATCTGGATAGCTCCTGCAGTCACTGGAGGTGCTAAGATGGAGGATCTTGTTAACTCTGAGAGTGGAGTCACTCATCCACAATGCCAGAGCCCCTGGCCACACTTACTGCCTGGGCTTCTCCCACAGCTACACCTTGAACAAGGAGATTGAAGTGAGTTACATTCAACTCCCTAAGTGCACAGCAGGTAGTTAGGCGTCAGAGATGTACACTGACTGTATGATTTGGTTCAGATCTTGGTTTGACATGGTTCTTTCTATTTGGTACTAATTTACAGACAGATTATTTTGAATTTGCACCCAAAATTGAGCCAAGGTTCAACAACCTGAATGTTTAATCCTACCATTCACTATCACAGGAAATCCAATTTAATTCTCTTTCCTTTGTCAGAATTCAATGAAATCAGCTTGTCCAGTAGCCCAGTAGGAGGAGATTATACCAGACAAACTGCAGGGTAACAGATAAAGCACTTTTGTTTTGTGTGCGCGTGTGTGGCAGGACTCTTTAAATCAGGGGTGGGCGAAGTGTGACCTGTGGGCTTCATGTTGCCTGGGTCCCACTTCTGAGGTCACTGGAGCCTCACACCAGAATTCAACATTTTTTTAAAAAAAAGAATGGGCAAAATTTTTAGTGCCCCCCCCAAAAAAAACCTGCATCAAAAGACCACCAAACATACTGGAAGGCCCCCAGACACACATAGAAAGCATCTCAGAAATCACTCTCAAACGTGTCTATTTTCATCAGAGGCCTTCTCAAAATGGGGACAGGAAGTGGTGCAGTGTCACCTTCAGTTACCATTTTGGGAAGGACTCCAAAGTACAGCATTGTTAAGGGAGGGGTGCAGCCCTTGGGGGGAAATTTGGTCCCTGGTCCCTGCACAGTTGCCCGTCACTGCTTTAAAGCATCATTTTTTACAATAATGATTTTGCTGTCTGTGCAGAACTGGAAGTTTCCACTATGGAATTATTTAGTAACTGCAGCACAAATAAGTCTGTAACGACGAGTAAATGAACCAGGTACACAGGTGTATAAACCAGAGATCAAGATAAATTTACTGTAGGGAAGGTTATTTCAAAAGAACCTGCATTGTAATAAAGAGAAAAGCCAGGCTTAAAAAGCTGCTGAAAGGGTGAAATGGAATGCACTGAAGTGGGCCAGATTTCCAAGATTTCCATTCATCTTCAGTTAAACTCACCAACTAATAAGTTGAGGGGTATGCCTAGCATAAATGAGAAGTTACAGTAGAGATTAATTGACAGTTAGTTAGTTAGTTAGTTAGTGAGCAGTCAAAGAAGAATGGAGGTCTTAGAGACAGAGTGAGAGGCATGGCCTTCTAATCTAAGCTGATCACAGACTCCAGAGTGTGAAGTCTAGATGCCTCTGAGAATAACTTTAAATATACATACAGATTGACATTTAAGAGGCTATCCTGGCTAAAGAGGTGGGGAATAGAGAATGCTGTAATTTCCAACAGAAGTAATTTCAGAACCACTAGCAATAATCCTTGGGAGTTCCTGGAGATCAGGAGAAGTCCCAGCAGACTCAAGGAGGGCAAATGTTATCCCCCACTTCCAAAAGGGGGAAAAAAGAGGACCCAAACAATTAGTGCTTGGTTAGCCTGGCATCAATACCAGGAAAGATCCTAGAACTTAGCACTTAGAAAGAAATGCGATGATCGCTAAAAGTCAACACGGACTTCTCAAAAACAAGTCATGCCAGACTAAATTGATCTCTTTTTTTTTTTTTTTGATAGAAGATGTGAAATTTACTTCATAGGCATTTCATAGAAGAGAATTAGGTAGTATCCAAAGTTGGATGAAATACAAAGACCTCCTCCAAGAATACCATGGTGATTTGAGGTTAAAAATATTCAAGACTTGGAAAAAGATGGCCACAAAAATGCAAGGGTTAACTTGTTATCGGATCAGAGCAAGGTGGAAAGAGGATATGCAAAATTATACATGGGGTAAGGATAAATCAGAGACCATTTCTGCACTACCCTGTTATAGTGCTATTATTCCACTTTCAATTCCACTATTATTCTGTGGAAATCTGGGGTTTGTAGCTGACTGAGGCCAAAGAGCTCTCTGGCTGAGAATTCTATATGCCCCTCCCTAAACTGCAAACCCCAGGATTCCACAGGATGTTGAAAGTGGAATAATAGCACTATAACAGTATACTGTGGAAATGGGCTAAGTTACTGCAAAGCTAGAAATTTATGGAGTGGAAGGAAAATTTCATTTTGGGAGTAGAATTCTTATTTGGGGTGGCAGTGCCTTCATTTTGACACTCCCATGCACAGCCACAGCTGTGCCCCTGGCTGAAGGAAAGAAGAACACAGAGCAGAGGTATAAAGGGGAGGAGAAAGGCTGGAAAAATGGGTGGAAAGTTTAGACTGAAAGATGGGCAGACCTTCAGAGAGAATGCTGCAAATTGCATTAGCCTTCTCTGCAATTATTAGTATGAACTAATGCCATCTTCCCCCTTCTCCATGCTTACCGGTGCTTCTCCTTGTGGATTAAACCAGCCAGGCCTCTCCCATCCATGTCTCTCCTGAAACACACAGCCCTGTTGCAGAAGCTCCTGTAGGGTCAGGGAAAGCAGGAAAGAGAGAGAGAGAAGCAGAGTGTTAAAATAATTAAGCACCAATATTTTACTAATACAGAAGGCTAAACAGGAGGATTCAGTTTCTCAATTGTCTGACCCCCTGCTCTTCCTTCAGGGATCTTGTTTCTTCACTTCAGATCCCTGAGATCTCTCCTCAGCTGGCATCACAAAGATCTTCAAGACTACTTCAGGGGTTGTTCTGTCAGTCAAAGTGACAACAGGCCCATCATTCACAAACAATGGACTACAGATTTGTTCTTTAAATATCATACCTGCTGGGGCCAATGAGAATCAGGGCTCCTGTAATTTCAGTACTGGTCTGGAAGAATGAATTCCAGCAGGTCTTGTGCTAATTGCCATGCAAGCTTCACCTGCTGAAATTTCTTCTTCCCAAGACATTGTTCTCTTGTTATTCATGTGTCGAAAGACAAATAAATGGGTCTGAGAGCAAATCAAGTATGATCTCTCACTAGAAGTCAAAATGACCATCATACTTTGCTATCATACTTTGGACAGACAGAGCACTTGAATGGTGCTTTCTTGGAACAGATGACAAAACATTCAGAAAGGAAAGATGCAGTAAAGGAAGATTTCAACTATCCCAATATTTGTTGGAAGCCAAATTCTGCCAAGAGTTTCAGGTCTAACAAATTCCTCACTTGCTTTGCAGACAATTTCATTGTACAGAAGATGGAAGAGGCAACAAAAGGAATGGCTATTTTAGATCTGATCCTAACCAACAGTGATGACCTGGTTTGTGGGGTGGAAGTGGCTGGAGTGACCATGTTCTTCTGGACTTTATTATACAGAGGAAAGGGGAAACCAAGCATTCTAGACATGCATTCTAGATTTTACGAAAGCTGATTTCAGTAAACTTAGGGAAATACTGGGTGGCATCCTATGGTCAGGAATACTAAAAGAGAAGGGAGTCATGCTCAATGGGAGTTTCTTAAAAGAAAGATATCGAAGGCACAGGTTCAAACAATTCTAATGAGGAGAAAAAATGGGCTGTGTCTAAAGAATCTGGGATAGCTGTCTAAAGAACTTTCAGTGCAGCTAAGACTTGAAAGAGTCACATACAAGAAATGGAAAAAAAGGGGGAACTCCCCAAAGAGGAATTCAAACAAATAGCCAGCACATGTAGGGAGAAAATCAGGATAGCTAAAGCACAGAATGAGCTCAGGCTTGCTAAAGAGGTTAAAAACAATAGAAAGGGTTGTTGCTGGGGTTTTTTTTTTTGGCTATGTTTATAGTAAAAGGAAGAATAAGGAAATGGTAGGGCCACTACACTGAGAAGATGGCAAAATACTAGCAGGGAACAGAGAAAAGGAAAAACTACTCCACTCCTTCTTTGCCTCAGTCTTCTCTCAAAAGGAAAACAGTGCTTAACATGGGGAAATGGAACAGATGACGTGGCAGGGGAAATATAACAAAGTATAAGTAAAGAGGTAGTGCAAGAATACCTGGCAACTCTAAATGAATTCAAGTCTCCAGAACTAGATGAACTACACCCAACATATGAGAAGAACTAGCAGAAATAATTTCAGAACCATTGGCAATAATCCCCAATAATCCTCCTGGAGATCAGGAGAAGTCCCAGCAGATGCGGGGAGGGCAAATGTTGTCCCCATCTTTCAAAAGGAGAAAAAGAGGACCCAGACAATTACCGCCCAGTCAGCCCTGACATCAATGCCAGCAAAGGTTCTAGGGCAGATCATTAAACATAGTCTGTAAGCACTTAGAAAGGAATTCCATGATCACTAAAAGTCAATATGGGTTTATCAAAAACAAGTCATGCCAGACTTTTTTTTTTTTTTTTTTGGTAGAATAGTTCAGTTGATGAAGGGAATTTTGTGGACATAGCGTATCTTGACAACGTCCTCCATGATAGTCTTGCAGACAAGATAGTAAAATGTGAACTAGACAATGCTCCTCTTAGGTGGATTTGTAATTAGTTGGCCAACCAAACCCAAAAGGTGCTCACTAATCCTGGAAAGAAGTGACTAGTGGTGTGTCACAGGCTTCTGTCCTGGTCCCAGTGCTATTCAACATCGTCTATCTTCTAGTTAACAGCTATGACTCCAGAGGTCAGGATCAGAATTCAGAATGACCTTGACAGATGAGAGAGCTGGGCCAAAACTAACAAAATGTATTTCAACAAGGAGAAATATCAGGTACTACACTTGGGCAGAAAAAGTGAAACACATAGATATAGGATGGGTGACACCTGGCTTGATCACAGTACATGTGAAAGGGATCTAGGAATCTTAGTAGACCACAAGCTGAATATGAGTCAGCAGTGTGATGCGGCAGCTAAAAACATCAATACAATTCTAGGTTGCATCAGTAGGAGTGTAGTGTCTATAATGGTAATGCTCTATTCTTCTTTGGTCAGGCCCTATCTGGAATAAAGTGTCCAGTTGTGGGCACCACAGTTCAAGAAGGATATTGACAAGCTGGAATGTGTCCAGAGGAGGGAGATCAAAATAGTAAAAGGCTTGGAAACCATGAAGCCCTGTGAAGAGTAGCTTAGGGAGCTGGACAAGAGAAGGTTAAGAGGTGATATGATAGCTATGTTTAAATATCTGAAGGAACGTCATATGGAAGACTGAGCAAACTTGTCTTCTGCCGCATCAGAAACTAGGACATACAGCTACGTCTTCAAACTTCAGGAAAAGAGATTTCATCACAACATTAGGAAGAATTTCTTGATGGTAAGAGCAATTCAACAGTGGAATACACTGTCTCCTTCTTTGGAGGTTTTTAAACAGAGACTCTACAACCATCTCTTGGGAATGCTTTGACTGTGTATTTCTGGATGGCAGGGGGTTGGGTTGGATGGTCCTTTGTTCTCATCCAGCTCTATGATTCTATGAAGCAACATGACTTATTGGAAAAGACAATAATGCTTAGTGAGGTGTAAGGCAGTAAAAAAAGATGAAGACCACATTACAGATGGCTGACTCAATCAAGGAAGCCATAGCCCTGATTTGCAAGACCTGAATGGAGGTGGTTTCATAATAGTGTACCTTGGAGGTCTCCCATTTTTAGAGTTGCCAGACATCGAAACCAACAATCAGTCAATCAGTAAAAACCCACCACCTCCCATCCAGTAAAGAAGCATAATTCCAATCCTTTTTTCTTAAGTGGCTGCAAACCAATGCCATATCTAGTGGGGTGACAAACATTCAACTCGGCAATAGCTCTGAGTTCTCTTGCCCTTTTGAAGACTCTCAGTTCTCTTCCTCTCTGTCAAAATCTTTCAAAGAAAAGGTTTCATTTATAGCAAAGCTGCTTTGGCATCAATGGTTCTGTAACAGAACTCTCAGCTGCTGCCTTCTTTTTCTCTATGCATTTAGACCCATCTGTGCTGAAGAAGCCAACCCACATCATCCCAGTCATACACGTGACCCCATGGCTGCCAAACCATCTAAGATGAGTCCCTCTGGACGGGAATTCAGAGTTCTTTTCCAATGTCCTCAGTTTTTTAAGTTGGCAAGGAAGGCACATTCAGACTAGAGAGTGGGTGGCAGTCACCTAGGAAAAGCTTGACCAGAGAAGAGCATCTCTAAGCTGCACATTGTTGCAGCTAGGAGAGAGAACAATAAGCTAAGAGGTCACATTTCTGCTTGCATCTTTTACACAAGGTTGGCAGGCACTTAGAAGTGGCTCTTGTCAGGCCCAGGATTGCTAGATCTCTCTTTGCTTCCAGCTCGGACTCCTTGATCTCAATGGATAGGTTCTTCTTTGGAAGAAGAAGAACCCTGGCTCAAAGTTTTGATTCCATGCCTTCACCTCCTCCTCCTTTCCCTCCCTTCTCCTCCAGCCAAATAATTTCCTGGGCCTGATGAATTCAAATAGCACAGGGTAACTTGCAGGTGAAATCTGAGTCTGGAGTATCTATTGAGTGTTCATGATGCAAAGTTGCCTGGAGTCACCAACATGCAACCCATCTTAGAACACTCCTATTTTTGAAGTTCTTCAGAAGTCATGGCCACACTTCTGATTGCCTTTCTACCTAAGGTTCCTTTCCATTGGTAACACTTAAGAGTTCCACACAGAACCTTCTGGACTGACCTCATACAGGGGGTCCTTTCTCATATTGCGCCCTGCCAAAGGCTCATCATATGGGAAGACAATGGAGTAGTTTTTAGCATACGACTCATGGCTTCGTTCCCGGATCCAGCGGTTATTGCCAGTGAGAGAGTGGTGGAACCTCCTGGAAGAAACAAAGACATTGTGAAATTCTGGAATATATTTAAGGGCTTTCTTTACACATGGCCCCTAAGTGGAGGAAGATGCTTCATCCATGGTCAGTGGACAGAGGCTTGAATTGGCAGTCTCAGACAAGTGACCAATTTAAGACAAGACCATCATGATAGTGGATTGTGAGGCCTAGGCAGGAAGGAGCAGGGCTTGGAAAAGTGAATTTTTTGGTCATCCACTCCCAGAATCCTCCAGCCAGCATGGTCATTGAGGAAAGGAGGCCATGTTGGTGTTTTGGGGAGAGAGAGAGGAAGTTCCAATCAGAAGGAGTAAGTACAGGAGACCGGCTGGAGTAAGGGGTGCAAACATCAATTTATATAAATGGTGCAATTTATACTAACTGTACAATGTGGGTTTGGGATATTGACGGGTGTTAATCTTAGGACAGAATTCTAGACTCCCTTGATAAGTGATGACAGACATACTTTCACTTAAGAACTGCCTAGGATGTGAAGATGTATTTCCAGAGAAGAATCCCAGTGGCAACAGAACAAAGGGAACCTGTTAGCAGGTTTTGACATGGAGGTGCTCTCAGGACTATTAACTGAAAACATCACTTTTTTGACATCAGAAATACACGGCATTAAAATAAATTATACTTACTATATTATATATATTATATTATATTATTTAAATGACTCAGCATTTAATAGATTTACTCTAGGTAGGGCTCACTAATAGGATCCAGGCCCAAGTCTCTCTGGTCCTGCATAATAACAGAATCCTAGAATCCCAGAATTGGGAGGGACCAAAGGAGCCCCTCTTTCTACCCCCTGCCACCCAGGAATACACAGTGAAGGCACTCCTGAAAAATGACCATCCAGTCAAGATGGAGAGTCCACCAGTCTCTTGGCTTGGGATAATTGATTAAAACCAATTTATTTCTTGTAAGTGTTAAGTTCCAAGTGTTTTCAACAATGTTGCTCTTATTTTTTGCTTTGGAGCTCTTCTTCATCAATGGAGGATTGTCTATTATTCACTGAGTTACCTCTAAGGACATTTTCCCATGGATTTTGTGGATTCAGCTCTCCTGTTATTTCCTGTTTCACACGCAACTGAGTGTCAGCATATTCAGGTTCTGATAGGTTACTGCAGTTTGTCTGATTCTGTTTCAGTTTATTTATAGTTAAGCATGGTTGGGCTTTTATATTTCCTTTTCTGCTCTTTACTGTAGTTTCCAGGTTGCAATCACTTTACATAATTTTAAAAAGTTTTTGGTAGTTCATCTTAACCTTCTTCCCACGAAAGTATGAGTTTTCCTTAGGCTGGTAATATTTTTACTTTTTTGGGTAGAATTCTTTGTAGAGTTGCTCTTCTTTTTATGTGTCCTTTGTATAACCTTTTTTTCCGGCACCTTGTCGTTCCTTTCAGCATGTCTCTGTTGTTTTGCCCTCTTTCCTGACCGTATTTCTTCATCCTTGGGGTTGTCCCTGCTTGCTAATCTCGCTAAGGCTTCAGCAATCGTAGTTAACAGTCCATTCGATTCAGAAAGGTACTGCTTAATTGCTTGAATATCCTTAGACATACAAATGGTCTCTCTTCTTATTCTCTCTAAGGGATCATGGTTCTTTGCCATCTGTAATGGATTCACTCATCTATATTCCGTATCCTTGAAAGCTGCTCCTTCTCATCCTGATTCGACAGCCTAGAAAAACAGCTTATTTTGTCCTGACTTGAGAAACTGTTCAGAGTTTTCCCAGCTAATACAATTTTCTCAGCCAGATTTATTCCTGAGGCCTCATAAGGGTTAAAGAGGATTTGTTTATGATCTAAAGTCCATTCTAATTACTCTTTAGAAGGAAGTTCTGGTCCTGGGCTCTGTATTTCAATCACTGGAGAGAAATATGCAAGTATTTCAGTTTGTTTCTTTCCACATTCTTTTCTTCTCTTTTTAATTGGTGATGACATTCTGGGGGAGAATATGTTACTCTGATTTCTACAGCTTTGTCTAGTTTGAACCACCATGTTACCTTGTGTTCTTAAAGATTAATGCTACTAAAATGCCAGAGGCGTTGCCTATTTTAGCTTACTTCTAGGCTCCACTGTTGTACCTATTTCAGTTTATTTTAATTTGATATTGTAGCATGTTCTCTGCATCTGAGAAGGGCTTATGACTGCCCCTTTAAGAGCAATAGATGTTAAAGTGCTCAAATGCTCTTCCAATTCCACTCTACAAGCAAAGTTTTTGTTTACTCACTGTGTTAACTAAAATGTTTCTGAATTCCTTTTCCTGTTTATCTTTGTTGTATAAACACAAGCTGATAACTCTCGGCTTCCACTTCGCTTGCAATGATCTCCTTCGTGCTATTGTCTCACCTGCTGCAGAAGAGAATTTCAGAAGTTTTGTTGGTGGCTCCAGAAGCCTTGTTCCTTTCTAGATGAGTCTGATGAAGCAGTTGAACTACTTGGGTTTCCTGAGTGTTCCACAACCACCTCCTCTCCAACAGTGGTTAGTGACTAGTCCCTTTGAAACTTCACATAACAAGATTTTCCTTTAGCTGATTCGGCATTTAGGAATAAAAGCTGCTTGTCAGAACTGAGTCTCACTCTTGATGCTACTGATAAGATGCACAACTTGATGGTGAAGGTTATCTTGCACTGTTAATTCCTCAGACTCTTTCTTACAACTCTCTGAGGAGGGCTTGTCAGTTAGCCTACAGGAGCTCTCAACACCTCTGCATGGGAGTAATATATCTCTGTATATGGATATTTATGCTATACTAAGAGGATGCTGGATCGAAGCTGGAAACACCTTTTCCCCCAGGGAGATGGGGAAACATCCCACATCTTCTATGGAAAAAAAGCCACACATCAGTGTTTTTTTTTGTGTTTCATAATCAGGGTAAATCCTAGTTCCTTCAATATCCAACCTCTCTTCTCTTCCAGATGGACATATCAAGTATTTGCGATATATACTGCTAGCCTTTAGACCACAGCAACAAACTTAAGAAGATCCAAACACCTTATTGAGGATTCTAGCAAAGCAACTGCATACATGTCAGCATTGCCAATATTAAAAGCTTGCAGTACTTTATAAACAGTAGGTGAAAAACTGAATTTTGGCCATGATGGTATTCCATTTGTTGCTACACACATCACCTCATAGCTCCAACTCTCTTCTAATTGTCTGTTACTATGACAATTCTTTGCCCTGATTTTACGCCCAGATACCAAACACCTGCTTTTTATCTCAAGTGAAACTAATACGTCTTCTTTTCCTGCCAGGCCCCTCCTACAGCTATTTCTAGACTTTGCAGCTAGCAAAGCTAAGTGCTAAAAAGAAATTATAGCAAAAGTCATGCATCTTAATATAAAGCACATATAAAAAAAGCAATAAGGAATTCAAACAGTTCCTTCATGTCTCATAATTGTTGCAACTAGCCTTAGGAAAACAGACATAATTTAACATAGTGTGACAAGCCATTTCATAGGCAAAATATAGATGGATCCTATTTTATTAGCAAGGAAATTAGATGATCAGTAAGCAAATTAGATTTTATATGCATCATTTTCAGAAGGATAATCTGCAACCAATCTGCAACCATCCAGAAGTTGTTTTCGAGAATTCAGAAAAAAGTTTACAGAGACAAATAAACCATAGCTTTCAATATTCAAAGAGCATGCTTCAGGATTCCTTCATTTACCTTTTTGAACAATATAGTTTTTGGGGAGTATGTACAGTACATGAGAAAAGAAGTTAGCACTACATCTTCCTATCCTATTCCCCCTACACATCCCATGCCAAGCTTTGCAGAACACCTTACAAGACCTTTTATGACCGTGTTTCACTTGTACGCCAATGTCCCATTCATCTCATGCTCCTGGGAATCAGAACGGTGTTGCTCTCACCGGATATCGTAGCTGTGCATGTCCTTCTCGGGATACCCGTGGATGATCCAATGTGCCAGCTCCTTCCCACAGCCACCTCCAAGCATCATGCCTAAGGAAGGGAGGGCAGGAGGCTGAGCTTCCTCTTTGGGCAAAAAGCACTCTCTCAACCTACTTTTTAATAAAGTTCAGTTCTCCCCATGGACAAACTATGTCCACTGGACTTACTCAGATATTTAGTCTCTATTTATTAAAATTTACCAAAAATGATTTTCGATCTTTCTTTTCCTTTTTAATAAAATGCTACAAAATCAGAATATGGAAGCTAACAGAGAACCTTACTTTGCATTTTTGCACAATATTTTGCATCATCATATCATGAATAATTATGCCCATTCCTTACACAGAGATGACTGCGCTTTCACATAAATCACCCAGGGCCTCAAGTTGTTATTATTCTAAATATAATTTGCAGACAGGGGTGGGCGACTTTCTTAAGGCTTGGGACAATTTTCTGTTCTATTTGGGACCACGTGGACAACCAAAAAATCAAAAGAGAAAAATGATGAAGTTGCAGCAATCTACTTCTGTCTTCAAAAAACATGGTTGTTTTGTTTTTGAAAAAACAGTGCAGGATAAGATAGGGACCTCTAACTATTTGAAATGTGAACTTTTTGGGCCAGAAAAAGAATGTTCCAGGGAAACCAGAGACTCCAAAACTGTCCACTGTCCATTCTTTTTGTTAAGTATACCAAATTGTTTAAGTGTCACCTCTGAAAAGGTGCAACCAAGAGGAGGGCATACCCTCCAGTTGTCCAATTTGGAAGGAAAAGTCTTGATTAATCTGTTAGAAGTAAAGAGGCATCAGTACCTAAAGTGATTAGGCTGCAAATGCGTTTCACCTCTCTTTTATCTTTGATCTGTGCTGTTGCTGTGTGCATTTAAGTTGTTTCCAACTTATGGCAATCCTAAGATGAACCTATCACAGTTTTTCTGGGGCTGAGAATACACAATGCAGCCAAGGTCACCCACGGAGTTTCCATGGCTGGGCAGGGGATCCAACCCTGGGTTGTAGTCCAATGCTCAAACCACTACACCATGGTGGTTCTCATGATCTGTGTACTTTATTCTTTTTGCTTCCTGCCTGTCTGTAGACGTCACTTTCCCTTTCTTACAAAAGTTACTGAGTCCTTTGACTCCCTTTGTCTGGCAAGAGAGCATCCATAAGGCTCCTGCCTCAGGACAGCTTAAACCTACACATGAGAGACAGTCTTAGTGTCTCTTCTACTGAAATCTAGGTAATCTTCCTTTCCTATCCCAAGATGAATTTCCTGAAATGTAAACTTTCCTTTTTTTACCTTAGAAGAGCATCCTGAGTATGTTCACCTGTTTTCTACCTCAAGCTCATATGGCACTAGCTACGCTGCACTCTTCTTGATATAGATAACAAATATTCCCACATAATCCTCTGTCATCACACATTTTGAACTGCTTTAAACACATCCCAGTTTCTATCTCCTCTTGTCACTTTCCCCCTTTGCCCTCAATTTATTAACATTATTGCAATCTGAACTCAAAGTGGAAAACTTGTTTGCGCTCAGATCAGGGGAGATGAGAGGAGGTGGTAAAATCTTGCCCTTCCTATGGACTCAGGCAAAGGCAAACTGCTGTGGCCTCCCCTAGCTGGTGTGTTCTTCCTAATAAATCACTTTTGCCATCTTGATCACACTATGGTGTTGCTCGGGCACATGTATCCTGGTTTACATCTATGGAATTTTGGAGGGTATAGGGGGAGGATAACAAGGTTGCTCCAGGGAGAAATGCAAATGAGAAATTTAAAGAAGAGTAGGAGACACACAGCAATACTTAACAGAGGCTTGGTTTTTTAAACATCACAGAGACCCATATTTACTTCAGCTTGTTTGAATCCTACCCTTCCTAGGCCTCACTGGATATGATGCAGGGTGTGTGCACTGGGGAGTGGAACAGGGCAGAAGATGTTCAGTGAAGGCAGGAGCTGGTGTTTGAAGCCAAGACTGCTGGAAGCATGCTGGCATACTCCCTAATTGTCCCAATTTGGCAGGGATAGTCTTAGTTAATCTTCTGTCGTCCCACTTTTTCAGCTGCTTTCAAGATGTCTGGTTTCTCTTTCCTTCTCTCACTTTCCTCCTTATTTCAGTTGCTGCAAACTGAGTTCACAGGGCAAAAGTAGTTTGCATTCAATTAACTCAGACCAGGGATAGGAAAGGAAAGGGCAGAATCTTGCCCTTCCCAGTAGTCTCAGACAAATGCAAACTGCTACATCTTCTCCTAGCTTGCATGATCTTCCTCATTAATATTTTTTGCCATCATGACCACACTCTGATGATGCTTTGCTGCATGTCTCCTGGTTTTTACCTGTGAAATGTCAGAGGGTATGTGGATGCTCTCTAGCCTCTGTTTTGGGCAGAAAGTAACTTGTGTAGTGGTCCCCCTTTCTTCTAAAGAAGGAAGTGCCAAGAGGGCTTCCCATTTGATCCCCAGAGCAGCAGACAAGGGCATACCCCTGTTTTAAGGGCATGCATTCAAATTCACTCTCACTATATTGACAGGTGACCAGCCCTTTAGATGAAGGGGGGAAATGGCTCCATGCAGGATCCTACCCTATGGAAAAAAACAAGCCTTGAATGACTGACAGTCCTTTTGCTTTCACAGATACGTAGGTTTGCCTCTTACCTGCACTGTTGAAACCGCAGCCAAGGAAAAAGCCTCGGAGCTCTGGTGCTTCTCCCATGAGAGGCTTGTGGTCAGCAGTAAATGATTCTAGAAGCACAGAGATCAGTAGAGAAAGAGGGGATTCTCTCTAGTCCTCCCTTGTGGGAGGCATGAGGCATCTGTCTTGTGTGCTGGAATGCAAACAGGTTTGATATCTTGGATCTGGGATTGGATGGGATCTGGGATGTGGCTCCTGCAATTTTAGTCCCCAAGAGATCTCGGAGAAGGATAAGGTGCTATAAAGTTCCATCAGGCTGTGATAATGAGATCTCTATTATGTGGCCAACACAGCTGAGCGTTGTGAGTGCTCTTCCACATAAACTATTGGTTAGATATAACAGATTAGGTTGCCTTCACTGCGATCAGCATCATGTAGGATTGGTGGAGATCACAAACAACAATTGCTCAGTTTGGGATGCTCAGCTTCTGAGAAGCATGAAAGCTTTGAGATGCTTCCAGGATGAAATGTTATCAAACTTGAAACCACAAGATGTGTGACAGAGACAACTACAATATAATTACAATATAATTACATTTGCAACTATTTTGGGAATGCAAGATCTCAGTCCATAATAATAACTGTCCCATATTCTCACTTGAGTATCCTTACCTGGGCCACAGACTGTGGATTTAATTCCAGTTTTCTCCAGAACTGGGACGCGATTGATGGCACCTTCGATGTGCTGCATAAACACATCCCAATCCAGATCAAAGAGACCAAAGGAAAACTTGTTCTGCACCTGAAAGGGCAACAATAGGCATATACTAACACTTCAGAGGCTAGCGTGCGTGGTGTGCAGGGCTCACTCTCCACATCACATGCAAAATGCCTGTTATACTACAATGCCATTCTAGTCTCCTATCCAAAAGATTCTGCTGTATTTCCTGGCATTTCAAGCTAAACCAAGCCCCCACCAATATGGCAAAAATGGTTTTCCAAGAAGAGGGCTGATTGCTCTTGTAAATCTCTCCTCCTGTTTAGATCATCTTCAGAGAGTTTCACCTCTCATGAGGACAAACTGCAACAGAAGACAAGCACTTTTTAGTGGTGGTTATGAAAGAAACTTCCATTTGGAGAGCCAAAAGGTTGTGAATTACCAAGCTACTGCGTAGCTATCAAAGAGGAGTACACTGTATCTTGATGCAATCTCTACATCCTTATGAACTCTTACTTTCAAAGTGGCCTTGAGTTTTATATACTCTTTGGTAAACATGTAGATCCAGAACTGGTGAAAAACTAATTCAAATACCTGATTCAGCACATACATTCTCATACAAAAGAGAGATACTTCCAACAACATTTTTAAGTATTATTATTCCTTAAGAATACCACTCACCTCTTCCCAGAAAACTGGATTTGATTCATACCCGCCCACAGAAAGAGCATCTCCTTGGAGACGCAGATACACCGAGGCATCATGATCTCGAACATTCGGCATGTTCTAAAAATACACAGAGAGAACAGCAATCAAAAGTAGATCAAAAGGCTAACCAAAATGCCTTCTTGGCCAATGCATTCCCTTCCACCCCAAAAATAAGGGATAATAATCTCCAGGCCTGTTCAGCTGTCACTTTTTATAAAAACATCAATTAATGCAATCAATACACTTTGCCAAACATACGATCGCATAAATATCATGACAAGCAACTCATGATTATGTACACCTCAGTCTTCTGTTATATAATGTGTGAAGAGAAGCCCTTTTTATCTACAGTTCACCTGTTTCTGTAGATGAACTGGAAGATTCCTAGTTGACTTAGGTTTTAAATAAGCAAGTTGGTGGAACGCAAGTCTCCCCAGTGCCATTATGCTCTCATCTGGCAGATGGAGGTGCTTCCTCTTTTCCGTATTTTTTTCCACGAGTCTACAACAGCAGTTGTGTAGAGAAGCTGAGGATGGTGCTCAGTTACCAGTCAGCTACAGAGGTACACCTAAGGTGTCTTCTGCCTCCTCTTACATAGCCCTCACTCCTCACCATAATGCTAGCCCTTCCCAGCACATGAAAGTGCAACAAGAACATCCTATGGTACACCACTGAGCTGATTGGTGGCCAGGTCTATTTCTTGAACTCCTGAAAAAAGTATGATTGTGCTCTGTGTATTGTATGTCTTTTTACAGTTTACTGATGTACACCACTTATGAAATGTTGGGACACAGTCGGCATCTAAATATTTGGAAATAAAGTAATACATTTCCATTGTCTACCTCATTAAACTGATACTTTTGTACGAATAAGACATCATCCCCTTGTTTCAGTAGTTTGTGTCCCTTATCTGAAAGTGCCTGGATAGTAGATGGATAGCAGATTCTTTGGGTTCATTAGGGTATGTTGGGATAGATCTGTTTATTTTATGGGGAGAAGCCCCCTCAAAGACAGTTCGGGAAGTCTTTTTTAAAAAAACCCAATCAGAATTAATAACAATTAATAACAAAGATAAAACAACAGTAAAATATAAAACAGAACAAGCAACACTTTTTTACCTGTCAGGCAATTAGGAGCAATTACACACTAATTTGGTTTGCCTGGGGCAGAAAATACTATTTTCTGCACCAAAACACCACATTGAAAAAGTTCCTGACCACACTTTTTGTGCACATGCAACAGCCTTTTCTGCACAGGAAATAAATATCAGTGCAGGAATATTATTTTCTGTGAAGAAAATTATGTCTTTTCATATAAAAAACCTTAAGCAAATTTTGTGCAGAATAAGTCCTGAATTGTGAGTAATCTTCTGAAAACGCACAGATTTCAAAGCCTATCTTCTAGTGGGAAGAAAATTGCTAAAACTGCTTGTTGCTTCCTTCAAGAATAAAATCAGCAATGAATTATATGCTTAGTCTCAACGTCCCTTCTAGGAGATTTGAAAGAGACAATTATGTTAGTTTGTCTTAGTATAAAAATAAAAAGAAGTTGGGGAAAAAATCTAGTGGTACCTTTAAGTCTACCTGATTTATTCTGGCATGAGCAATAGATTTCTATCAACTTATTCAGATGCCTTGATGGTGTTACCACATCATACACCCCCACTTTGTGGGATGTGCTATTTTCATAACTGGATATATTTATGGTGGAAACACATGTTGGATTATTCCTGTTGGATGTCTCTATTAGATGCAGCAAATGTAGAGGTCCTTGACAACAAATTATTCTACATGACTACAGTGATTTCAAGCATCAGCAAGCCCATGAGGCAGTCTGTCCGAAGCATGTCCAACACACAACATTCAATCACTGCCCTATTAAGAAACTTGGAACTAGAATTGGAGAAAGATTCTCTGATTCTTGCGAGGAGCATGCAGTCCCTACAAAGGAACATCTTGTGAGCTTTTACTTGTGTCCAAATTTACACGGTTAATCTCATTACTATTATGTACTTAATTTGGCACGCCCATGATGGAAATATTCCAAAGGAGAACAGAGAATTATTGAAACCAAAACTGAAAAGGGAACAGATAGAACTAGAGGCTTGGTGGAAGCTTGTAAATGCACCTTTTATTCCACATTGGAATCAGCTAAAACAGTCGACTGTAACCACAAAAACTATGCTGTACATATATCCACTCATTTCCGTTGGAATATAGACAGTCTCAGGACACATCCTATATTCCAAAGATAGAAATCATTGGGCAACAGTATCAGGTCCCAACCGGCAAATTGCTAATATGAAAGGTTGCTAGCACAGGGAAAACCTAGGTTTCATTTGTGAGCATACACCTCCACTCTGTGCAATGTACTATTTTCATAATTGGACATATTTATGGCTGAAACACATTTTTGAAAGCATGCTGGCTGTATGTTGCCAGGTCAGGATAACTTCAGACATGGTCAGGTCACAAGTTCAGAGAGAATTAGATGGGAAACCCCAGTGCTAATGAGCTTTTGGTAATCCCTTCAAGACTGCAGGCTATGAGCATTCCCGAGAACAACGGAAGGTGAAACTGCCCAGGTAAAGCAATCGGAGACCATTCTGAAGTGTCACCCTAAGGAAATTTCCTAGACCCCCTGCTTGACCAGTCATTAAGAGATTGTTATGACTCCCATCAATATTTTGTCACCTAGAGCTAAGAAAATCAGCCCATTCCGGACTCTTTTGTCAACCCTCTGAGAAAGCCATTACTGCTTTGTCCATGCATCCTCCATCAGGCAGGAAACAGGGTATAAAAACTCCAGCTCTGGCCCCAGCAAATCATAGTATGCTATAGTACATGAGGTGTGTTATGCTGTATGTGGTACAGGCAGTTCTTCTGTGGTACCCTCAGATGCATTCTGAGCAACTCTGCTTTGACGTTCTGCTTCTGGACTGGTAACTATTACTCTTTCCACACAATCTCTCTCTATCCAGCCTTTCTTGCCTCACTTTCTGATAGCCTTGTCTGACTTCTTGCTTGTTTGTTAATTCCAAATAAAATACTCTGTTTGACTTTTAACTGGAGTCCTCTCTACAATTAGTACTGGTATACACAGGTGAAATGATCCTCCTATTACCCTCCTTTTGCAAACCTTCTTTGAGCCATAATTCCCTAAAATTTTAAGGAGACGCTGGCATTGTGAGTGGACTTCAAGGTTCCCCACCTCTCAGGGTAAGAGTAGAATACAATATTCAAACCACAGTTACTAAAGCACAGTTACATAATCTGATGTAATCCTATTCCCCTACTATGGATTTAAATCCACAAAAAATCACGCTAAAATAAATAAGTTAGCCTCATACCCTCCAACTGGCCCAGTTTGGCAGGGACAGTCCCAGTTAATCACCTGTTGTTTCACTTTTCCAGCTGCTTTTAAAATGTCTTGGTTTCTCTCTTCCATTTTCCCCTTTCAATCCTTAGCTTACTTGCATTGCTGCAAATTAAAATGCAAAAGCAGTTTGCACTCAATTAACTCGGCAAAGAAGACGGTAGCGTTTTGCCTTTCCCAGTAGGCCCAAGCAAAGCAAACTGCTGCGCCCTTTCCTAGCTTGTATGTTCTTCCTCACTAATATTTTTTGCCATCATGACTGCACTCTAATATTGTTCATCCTGGTTTTCATCTGTGAAATGCTAGAGGATACCTAGTCTTAAATTCACCACTGGATGCGTCCCTTCCTTTCTTTTTTCATACTGAACACTCTTCAGTGTAACAGCTTCTTTGACTTAGACACTGACGATCATGATTAAGCTGAGCTGCAGTACAAAGTCATATCAGAGAAATAATGAACGCAACTGAAAGAGGGAGAGAAATAATGAATGCAACTGAAAGAGGGAGAGAGAAATAATGAACGCAACTGAAAGAGGGAGAGAAATAATGAATGCAACTGAAAGAGGGAGAGAAAGACCAAGAGAAGAGAAAATCCAAAACACACAAATTTTTTGGGACTCTATTCCCGATTTGCCTCTCCAAAGCCCCAGCCACTCCTGGGTGTTCCTGAGAGGGTCTTAGAAGGACATCTAGTGTCAGCTTCAGGAATAAATACTTCCCAGACCAGCTGCATTAAGAGAACACTTTCTGATAATGAAAGCCTATTAGCTCAGAATTTATTTTGCAAAGGATATTTTGCAGAAGAGACCCTACAGCAGTGGTTCTCAACCTTCCTAATGCCGCGACCCTTTAATACAGTTCCTCATGTTGTGGTGACCCCCAACCATAAAATTATTTATTTATTATTTACAATGCCTCCACCCGCCCCCGGCAAAGGCTGCCTCTCTGGCCAGGAACGGGGAGGGAAAGAGGAGCTGTGTTTCTCCCCGGGAAAAACTCCGAGAACCCCCCCGGGCTCTGCTTCTGCTTCGCTCTCATTTCCGCTGGGTGGGGCAGTGTGGGAAAATTTTCCAGAGTGTCGACCCTGGCCGGGGGGGGGGGAATCCCAGCGCCTTTGTCTTTTGCGCTGGGCGCAGCTTGCCCCCCCCCGGAAAAGTACTGCCTTGCGGCTCTCCCAGCCCTTCCGCAGCACCCCTCTCCATGGCGAGCGGGGCAGGGGCTGTAGTGAGGAGGGGGCCTGCCTCCCGTGCTGCCGCCACCCCCCCAACTTGGCCCGTCAGATGGGAGGTTCTCTCGGTAGTGGAGAAGGGGAGCGATTTCAGTCCCTTCTGAACAGGGGGCAGGAGGACGCGAGCGTGTGGCTCATGCTTGCGCATCACCACTCCTGCTGTGGCCATGCTGTGGCCACATGCGTTCCTGCCAAAGGGGGCAGGAGGATGCGAGCACGTGGCTCGCGCTTGCGCACCACCACCGAGGAGGGAATGGAGCCTAAGACCATCAGAAATATGTATTTTCCGATGGTCTTAGGCGACCCCTGTGAAAGGGTTGTTCAACCCCCAAAGGGGTCGCAACCCACAGGTTGAGAACTGCTGCCCTACAGAGAAGCCACCACACATCCAAATCCCACCAGGCCTGCCTTGACAATAATGATAAAAATCTATCCATCAGCATTTCCCCAAGCTTTTAATATGCAAGACTCCACTCTCCCACTCTGAATTAAAAATAGAAGCCTGCTTTGCTCTATCCCATGGAAAGAAGGGTAGGTTGTGTGAGTAGAAGGGCACAAAATGGACGATGCTAACAAACTGAGAAGAAAGTTGACACACAGATCTTGCAGGCAGGTAGTTCTGCTTATAACTTATCTATCCAGTGGGATTCAAGTAAGCAGATCATTTATTTGCTTGTTCATTAAATCAACCAACCAATTAATTGCCTGCCTTTCACACAGTATGGAACCAAGGCTCTCCACCACACATATTCAGAGAAAATACAGATTAAAAAAATCATTATAAATGAAGATGATTTTATTATAATACAAGGGGTTTTATAACAAATATTTTATAATAAAGAGGTTTTTTTTAAAATCATCATCATCATCATCACCACCATCTTAAATATTGGTATCTCTACTAGTAGGAACTCTGAAGTAGATCTTAATCCCTAGGCAAATTTGTTTGAATGCTTGCAGTCCTTCAGATAACCTGGTCTCAATTTGAATTCGAAAGATGGGCTAAAAAAATTGTATTCATCTACATATTTACATGTTTGTTAGATTAATATCCCACTTTTCCTCCAATGAAGAAGAAGTGAGGTTGAACATGTTTCTGCAAACTTTTTATTCAAAGCTAGCATTGGGCACGCATGCAGTGAAATAGCCAAGTCCATTAAGCTTTGCATAAGAGGACAAAAACATTTTGAATTTTAGAGACCACTTGAAAACTTCTAAAATGCATTTTCTCTTTTAGCAGCTCCCACTTTTCTCATGATTTCGATTCTGGTGGCAAAACTTATCTATGCTTTTTCAACATGCCAGAGTAGGTGGTGTGGCGGACTAATCTGCTTTCCCCTTTTCTTTCTACTTTGTGTTTCTGGAGGCAGCTGCTGTTTATCTTGCCTGTTGTACATAAGTGCCCGCAGTGACAGCAGGATCACCTAGAATAGAATCTCATTCTTTCCCAGGTCAAGCTTTATTGTATTGTATTTGAAAGCTGCTTCTCTATGGTCTGAATTACCTCTCCTCACACTGATAAATGACACCAGCAGGGATCCCTCCCAGGTCTTGACAGCTGCCAGGTGGTGGGTGGACATGAAAGTCTGTGTGCATATAGGATCTGAGCCAACATGAGAAACATTGCCTTAAATCCACACGCCTCCATAGCACACTGACCTGGATTCCCTCAATCCTCTCTGTCACTACGTAGGCATGATGCATTGCTACGAGGGGTACGTTGACACACGCCATCTTCCCCAGGGCCTGGGACCACACCCCTGTGGGATAAGAAGAGTTATCATTGGGGGAATATGACGATCTGAAACACCTTCTGGAATTTTATGGATAAAGGGAGCTGATGCCAATGGCTGACTTGTTTGGAAAAGGAGGATTCAGAATTGGAGAAATGTTGGAGGTAGCATGGTCAACAAGATTTCTGCTCTTCCAAGAAATATCTTGCAGCAACAATGGGAAACAAGAGAGAGAAAAAAACCTTCCTAAAAAAGAAGGAAGATGCAAAGAGGCTTGCTTGGCAGCTTTTACCAGGTTGGAATTTTTTAAAACAGAGGTTGGATGCCCACCTCACTGCGGTATTTTAGTTGTAGGTTCCTGTACTAGCAGGGGTTGGACTAGATGATCTTTGGGATCCCTTCCAAGTCTTTGGCTCAATGGTTCTACAACAGTATCTAGACAGGTCATGCAGATTTAAAAGTTGTAGCAAGGTACTAAAGTGAAAGCCAAAATGTCTCGCTACAACATTTAAATTGTTCTGTTGGTTAATTGCACATATATGAGAAACTGTGCCCATTTTGTGGTTTTACACAAAATCCAAAACTGCAATTAGCTGCAGCCTTTTTCCATGTTTTTTTTTAAATAATAAGCATCAGGAATGTTATTTGTGATCAATCACCCTTCTGAACTCTCTTAGTGGATGGGCTTAGCTGAAGAAGAGAATATATGATAGCAAACCCTTCAACAACTGTCCAATTTGTCACAATACTTAAATTGTTCTGTTGGTTAAACAGTCTAATCAGTGATTCACTGTATATTTCTGGGATCTAAAACACTTGTCAGAAGTGCTGCTTGCTTGTTTTTAAATCATTTCTCTCTCTCAATTTATTTGCATTTTCTCATTTATAATGCATGGCTGAATCAAGTCAGGATTTGCATCTCTGTCAAGGGTTTCCTTCAGAGCACCAGAAAGATATACGCCAGGCAGGTTGACACAACTGTGGGCACTGCTCTGCATGGTAGGGGTTTGGACTGGAAGGCCCCATGGTCTCTCCCAACTCTATGGAAGGAGAGAAGAAAGTCTACTACTTGGTATGAAGGGAACGTGAGTGCCAAGCTGAGTGTGTGCAAGTGATAGACTAGTTGTGAGCAAAAGCAGACAGAAAGTTTGATCATAGCAGGGGAGTGCAATGGGTTTTATGAAGCTGTGATTTTTGTTTCATATTTTTATAACCAAAACTACTGGCTATGTCAAGGAGTGTATGGAGTGACTCCATGCAGCTATGGTGGGCCACACAAATATGCCACCAACAACAAGAAGAATACTATGTCACTCCTGCTACCATATGGGGCTGACTTTTGGCCATTTCTCCACAGCTGTAGAGGTTGAGGAGGGTGGGGAAGAGGGAAGGTCCTGCACTTATGGGGGTCTTTAATGTCTTTCTATCAGCTTGCAAAGACATTTTTATTCAGGCAGGCTTTTAGAATGGAAAACTTTTAAAACAAGTGCTGTTAAGTGCTGTATTGCTTTTAAACTGTTCTGGTTAAGTTTAAGAAACCTTTTTTAGATTGCATGTTTTGAGTATGGTTAATAGTATAATTTGGTTTTAATGCTGACTTTTTCTACGTTGCTCATTCAATTTTTTTCTACCGTGCAAACAACTCTGGGGAAAAGGCGGGATATAAAGTTAACAAAAGCAAGGATGATGTGGCGTGGGCCTGTAGGCCACATCTCTACCACGTTTACAGGCAGTCCAGGGGATGTCCAAATTCTCAGTGTAGGTCCTGAGTGTGGCCCAGGTGTAGGGGATCCAATACTTCCCTATACTTGGGAATTGATACAGAACACGATCCACTTGTACTTTCCCCTCTGTTGGGTAAAAACACGGAGAGCCATGCAGAGGGTTTATGAACACTTGATGGTACTTCGATTCTTCTTTTCTGACTATAGGTTCCTCAGATTGTGCAAACTATTTGATGCAAAACTGTGTTGTTTTCAATGGAGATTCTGTTGTGAGTTCATTCATTTCATTGGCTATTGGTGAGAACTGAGTGATACACAGGCTGGCCAAAGATGATGAAGGTAGGTATATTCTGAATTCCCTATTTCATGCATAAAAGAAAGAACTAATGAAGAATCATCTCCTCTCATTTCTGGAAGTGAATACAAAGGTTCTGCAAGGGCTGCTCGTGTTTCCACCCTATCAGAGCAAAAAGCTGTGGAAGGTCCTTTCCTACTGTGATGTTTTGGATTTATGTAGAAAATCTAGTTGCTTTTCTTAGGTAATGTAAGATAAAATACACACTGTGTCGTAGATGTTGGAAAGGGGTGAGAGAATAGGATGTTGTGAATGACGGGTGCCTGGCTGAAAAGGGATTTTTAAAAGAGTAGTGTGGACGACAGTTAGGAATGGGAATTATTGTTGTTAGGAGAGTTAAACGAGGTCAGAGACACAGATTAGTTAGACCCAGTTCAATTAGTTTAGATATGAGTGAGAGAAAGGGAGTGAGAGATACAAACGTTATTAGGAAAACGAGAGAGAAATATGAATTGGAGTTAGCTAGGATCAGTACTGATGTCGTGTGCTTCGAGATGTTTTTGATTTATGACCCTAAAGTGAACCTCTCATGGGGTTTTCTGGGACTGAGAAATGTATGGGACTGTGTGATCTGCCGAAGCTCACCCAGTAGGTTTCCAGGGCCAAGCAGGAAATTAAACCCCGGTCTCCTGGGCCACATACAATACTCAAACCACTAAACCATGTTGGCTCTCCAGGGAGGAGTCAGATGTATTAAATAAATAAGCTTTGTTGTTACTTACAATCAATCAGGATTTAGATGTGCTAAGTAAGTACATTTTGATGTTATGCTCAACTTCCATTTAATAAATCATGTTTTTTATTATATAGTTATTTCTCTGAGAGTGTTCAGCAAGGGATATTGGAAAGCTTAAATTCAGACCCACGGTGTCTGTGGTGGTAGAAGTTATTAAAGCGTGATGGTGTCCAATGGGGAGATTAGATGAATACACTGTTATACAGAAACCAAAAGGGCATCTAGAAGGTCCCCACATTTGATGGCATAGTGATGAGGAAATCCTCACACTGGTGATGAAGACAGGGATAAGTTGAAATCCACACACCAACCTGCGCAGTTGACCACACAAGGCGTCTGGACAGTTCCAGCATTTGTCACCACTGCTACCACTCTTCGGACTCCGAAGTCATCCACCCTAACTTTGATCCCTGTTACGGGACAGTTTTCAACCACCTAGAAAACAAGCACACATAGCACTGCCAGATTAGGATAATCTCACCCTGAGATTTCTGGGCCAATACCTGAGACTAAGGGGTGGTCCCTGGTGATGTCATGCAGTGGGGACTAGCAATATCCTTAAGCATTACATATTAAATAGCAATCAGTGCTGCTCACAGTTTGTCATTCAAACACACAGAGATACAGAAGATATTTTTGTGGTGGAAAATTAAGAGTATTTGGAAACTGCAACACTTGATTTAGTTAGCCTTTGCAAAGTATAGCAAACTGCATAGCCAGCTAGAAGGTTTCCTGTCTGACTGGATGTTTGCATGCAGCAGACTGGAACAGAACATGTGAAAACCAGAGAATCTGAAGTCCTGCTTATCACCCAGAAGTGTCCAACCATAACTGGGGACTGCAGGCAGCGCCATGAGATCGAGCAACCCAAAAAACTTAAGGGAAAAAAACAACAACCAAAAGGTCATATTTGAGACTCCTTTCTAAATGTCAGAATGGTTTTGGGTACACTCTCTTCTTCAAAAAACAACAACAACAAAAAAACAACAACAAAAAAAAACCACCATACAGAATTATTCCTGAACATTTAACTTCAGCATGAACCTCCTGACTCCCACCTTATTTTTACCTATCTTGTTCACCATAAAAATGGATTCTACTCTAAGAAACAAAGCTGGAAAGTACTCTATGGACTAAATCAAATGGCAGGGCCCAATTAAAGCAGATCCATAGAATTAAAGGGTATACATAACTATTGACTCATGATTCAACAGATAATGTACGGGAGGACAACTATGTTTGGTTTGAGGGCAATTTTCTGTTGCTGGTACCTTCTGAAAAAATGGTGATTTTTGAAGTTAAACAGTGTGGGGAGGATAAGGCTCACTCACGCTAATACAGTCAGCCCTCCACATTTGTGGGTTTCACTTTTGCAGACTTGATTATTCACAGATTATTTGTTGTCATCTCTGCTGCCTCCCTAGGCCATTTTTAATAGGGACTACAAGCCTTGTGAGACTAAGAAACTGTGAACGAGGCTTGTAAGCCCCCATTAAAAATGGTGTGGGGCAGCAGTGGAGGTGGCCGTAAGCCCCCCAACCCCCCACTTCCGCCTTGTGAAGGAACTCTGATGCCTCAAAGGAATCCACGGTGGGTTGAATGTGGCAATCATACTTTTTTGTGTGTTAAATATGGTTTGGGAGGGCCTAGAGTTATTCACGGTTTTTCCACTCTCATGGGGGTCCTGTGCCTCTAACCCTAGTGAACGTGGAGGGATGACTGTAATGACATTTTTTCACTTTAGCTTATTATGGTTCCATACCATAGAGGGGCATTTACAATTTTCAGCCAGAGTGATCTTTGGCCTCACTGAAGGATTCCCTAGGATGGAATCCTGGCAATTAAGGTGGAATAATAGTGCTATAATTGTGCTGTGTGAATGGGTCCCAGGTGAATTACCTCTCATGAAGGCTTCTGGGAGAGGCAATTTACCTTTTGGGGGCTCAGAAAAAAACTGGTCCAGAGAACAAGGAAACAGCCTTCAGGGGCTTCATGCAGCCTCAGAGAAACACTTTGCCCAAAACAACGTAATGGGTTTGCTCTAGTGGGAATTAGCAACTGGACTGAGACCTATGGGATTCCACCTTTAACTGAATGTAATATCCCCATCTGAGAGCAACTGCTGTTAGTACTGTTTATACTTTTATTGGCAATATATTTCTAGGGTTTTCTCAGCCTTCAACCTGCCACATTCAGAGCACAGCATCTTATGCTGACCTTTAACAGTTCACTCCCTAAATGCAAACTCAGGCTCACTTCCCAGCCTTCCATTTCATACCCTCCAAATGTCCTGGTCCAGCAGGAACAGCCTTGGTTAATGCTCTCCTGTCCCACCTTCCCAGCTGCTTTTAAACAACCTGGTTTCTCTCTCCTCTTCTCTTCCTTCATTCTCAGTTTATTTCCATTGCTGCAAACTGAATTCGAAGGGGAAAGGCATTTTCCACACAGTTGACTCAGCAGGATGGAGAAGAGGGGACAGAATCTTGCCCTTCCCAATAGGCTTGTTTGTGTATCTTTCTTCTTTTAGTCTTTCCTAAACTCAGTAAAAGAAATTTCATGGTTTCTCTACAGTTGGGGCCCCCCACATTTGTGGGTTTAACTTCCATAGATTTGATTATTTATGAGTTTCGTCAACTCTTGCTCCTGTGCCTCAAGTGCTTCTTTTCTGGGGGAACCTTCCCTCTCGGTGGCTCCAATAAGGCCACGCAGCCCTGGTCTTCCTCCTCCAGCCAGTGCCTGGTCAGCTAAGAACAGATCACAGCCCAATTTCTCAGCACAACAAACCCTCTCCCAATGGCCCCCTCACATCCAAAGAAGGAGATGGGCAAGAGAGGAAGTACAGGGCCACCGTGCTGAGCCACCCCCTTTCCCTGACCTGATTTTGAACTGAGATGCCCACTTTCCCCACCATACTTCAGCTCTCTTCCATGGACACACACACACATTTTGGTATTTGCAGTTTCCCCCACTTTTGTGGGGGTCCTGAGCCCCTAACCCTAGTGAATGTGGAGAGCTGACTGCAGTTTTACACATTCTTCATCAATATCTTTTAATTTCTTGCTGTCTTGCCACACCTTCTCAAACCCCCTCTGATGTGATGTGGCTCAGCTACACGTGTCCTGGTTTTCATCTATGAAACACTGGAAGGCATGTCAGTAAAATTTCCCAGTATGAAGTGGGTTGAGATCCCAATGCCAAAACCTTAGTCCTAAACCTGATGTGATCTTGTCAGTTACCAGAGCTCCTCGGGCACTGGCTGCCCGGGCAAGCGTGGTGCATGTCCCAGCGGGATCCATGGTGCCATCCTTGGGGACGTAAAGGGTGCCATAGAGATCATCGACATTCATCAAGGGATACAAGTCCTTTGTTTCTGCTGGAGACAAGACGTACGACTCGATGCCGTAAACTTTACCCAGCTACAAAAGAGATTAAAGCAGAACCTGATCAATAAGGAGGGATCCAAGAGGTTCCAGAAACCCAGGCTTACATTTTATAACAATAGAATACAAAGGCCATTACAATATGACACAGCTACTTGACAACTTCTAGCGTAGTATTTACATGTTACTGCTTAACTTCATCTTTTTCTAGCTTCATATTGCAGTTTTTCAAACAAAGCAAAACAAAAACTAGAGCCAGCGTGGTGTAGTGGAGAGCAGGGTTCGAGTCCCCACCAGTTTGGTGAGACACTAGAATTCTTTGACTGAAATTTCTAATACCTTCATTAAACCACAAATCCCAAGATTCCATTGGATGTTGCCATGGCAGTTAAAGTGGAATCGTGGCTGCTATAATTGTGTAGTATGAAAGGGCTACAGGCTGGAAACATATTCTACTTACAGACATGAGCCTCTTGTATTCATCGAGTCTTTGTTTGCTGGAAGCAATAAAAAGACCACCATTTTGAATCCACCCAGTGTGGAGCCCTGTTTCTTGTTCCAAATCTTGGCTGACCACATTGCGGGTGTGAGCCAATAGCTCAACTTCCACATCACTTGGGCGCAACTGCCACAAAAGACCTGAGGAAATGGGGCAGGGGACAGAAGGAGGGGAAAGCAAAGGTATTAGGAAAGGCTTCAAGCAGTCTCACATGCAGATTAATTATCACTTATCAGGGCTCCCAAACACTCATCTCCATCAAGGGAGGGAAGCATCTTTTCCTAGAATCAGCCTAAACGTGTTCAGAAAACAATTTTCTAAGATTTTTTTTTTTCATTTAGGTTGTCCTCGGGCTGTTGGATGAATTTTGATACCCATGAATATTTGGCAAACTGCCCCAAGTGCCCAGTTTCATTACCCATAAAAACAGGGGAGGATTTTGCCCAGGGGTCCTTTTACACTACAGTTCTAGCACTACGATTCTACTTTAATTACTATTAACTACTATTAATATTACTATTAACTACTACAAATGTGCAGTTTCACAGAGTATTTAGAATTCTCAACCAGAGAGCTCCAGGGCCTCACAGAACAAGAAACCCAAGGACTGTTTAGGATTCAGCCATGGCAGTTAAAGTGGAATCATAGCACGTGTGACAGGCTCCAAAATCTTGACTGCTTAGTTTCAGTTCCCAAAGGGAATGAGAACAAACTGCTCTATATGAGTGGGATTGGAGTTATTCTTAGAGTCAAATATTCATATTTATCACAGTCTGTTGAATGTTCAAATTTTACCATTCACGTTTTGAGTCCAGAATTTTAAATTCAAACTTCAAAGAAATTTAAATATTTAGCTCAAGATTTTGAAATTAAGGATCAGGGTCTCTCTCAGAGCCAAATATTCACATCTATCACACTGTGCCTACTGTTCAGTTTTTACCATGCACATATTTGAATCCAAAATTTAAAAATCACAAAGGTGAACTTTTATCTCAGGACTCTGAAATTCAGGTGGAATGCCAGCGAAAGTGAACATGTTTCTGGCAATGAGACCATGGAATCATGACATACTCTGGCCCATTCCAAAAGTTCCCCGTTCACACCTATGGCAGCTGGCAAACAGTGTGTTGGCTGAAGAGGGCAAGGGAGGAGGCCATCTTGAGTAGCTCACCAAAGCCTGTGAGCTATCTCACATGCCTTAATCACCTTCACACAGCCAACAGGAGGTACTAGGAATGTATTCTTGGATCCACATAGTATAATTGCATGTTTTTACCTGCTGTATGCCAGGTGGTCCCTGAAGTCAAGCGGTCCCTCTCAAGCAAGATGACATTGGTCACTCCCATCTTGGCAAGATGGTAGACAGTTTGGCACCCAAGGCTGCCTCCACCAACCACCACCACATCTGCCGATGCAGGGAGTGGCTTGGTGGGTCCTTGTCCTGCTGGCGGATGCCCTTCCTTCAGCGTCTTCTCATAGGGGACACTCTTTTCTGTTGTTTGGCCTGCCCCACTGCTGAAGAATCGGATGCCGTGCCCAGAGGATGGAATCTGGAAAGATGAAGCTATCCGGAAAGCATGCCTCAAGCTGGCCATGGTGATCTAGAAAGATTAGGGAGGAACAGAGAGGGAGACAAGGAATCAGCACAGACTGACAATTTGCAGTTCCTAAACATAAAGACTATATCATTTAGCAGCTGTGTCTTGATGTCTTCTGGGAAAGGATGACAAATAGAGCATCCAATGAGGTGAGCCCCATGGGTTTCTCAGGAGGCCGGCTCCAAGGCATGCTGAAAGTAACAGCTGTATGTCCAAATGGATATCCTGGCTGTTGGATGCTCAATGGAGAGAAACAGATACATACAGTTTAACTTGTCCGCCAAATGTTCCTCACCAGTTTTAATGATTTCTTCAAGTTACTTGAAATCAAAAACAAAAATAATCTCCAAATATATACATCTTTGGAGACATCACACACTCTCACCCTTGGAAAACCCCATGATAGATTTGTTTTAGGGTTGCCAAGGCACACAACAATTATATTATCTTTTACAATCCCAGAACAGTTATATTTCTAAGCTTCGGTATATTTTAAGGATTTTTCTTCTTAATTCAGGTATTTGCTGATGATGGGCAAGATAATAAAAATTTCTGGGATACTGATGGGTATAAATGTATGTGCACCTCTAACTGACTTCCTTTTTTCCTAAAATAAAAAAATTACTTTCACCACAGCCTAAATGTCAGGATTATATGTAGCAAAGAAGCTTCCACTCATGAATCTTTTTAATGGGAGAATGGACTCCAAGTAGCATTTCTTTAAACATGCCTGTGGAACTCTCTGATGTTACAAACATTCAAACTTCATACATTCTTAAGCTGGGATCCCTGAATCCTCAAGGCATTCGGAGGTCCATGAGCTGAATGCAAAAGTAATTTATTCTCCTTTGATTTTCTTTCTGCTACCGCAAGTCTTTTTCCCTCTCGTGTAAAACTTTAAGGTACAAATTTAATCTTTCCAGGTGTTATTTAGATTTTTTCTATTCCAGATGAGTGTATGTAAAGGAAATTATTTTCTAAATAAGTTTAATGTAAGATTTTCTGTGCATATGTATTTGTGTATTTTTCTGGGGAGGTGGTCCACAGCTTTCTTTGGATTCTCAAGTGGTTTCAGCAGGTTAAAAATCCCTTAAAAGGTTAATAGATTCTCAAAAGGTTGCTTCATTAGCTGGGGGCCCTACCAAGACAGGTCAACCATAGCCCTGAAAATTTGTCTGTGGTCACAATTGAAAGTTAAGATTTTTGGCCTGTTGTAATTCATTGAGAGAGGAGAGAAACCACATAGGTAATTAGCAGTCCAGAGATCAACAAGCAGAGGAGTCATTCATCAACTGGGGAAACCAAAACATGCAGAGGGACATGCAGGATACAGTTGTCTTCAACTAAAATAGCGGCAACAGAGAGAAGTATTTTTTTTTTAACAGCTAGCAAAATAGAAAGAGTTTTCTGAGGCACTGTTCCTGAGATTTCTGAGGCTGGGGAAAAGAAGCGAAAACTATATCTGAATGGAAAGGAGGGCCACACGATTTTCACTGTTGGAAAGAATCTGTTTGGAATATTATTCTTTCTATCTCCTGGCAATTCTAGGCTCTGTTCCACTCTTGTGCCCACCTGACACTTCCAGGGCCAGAGTCTCTTGGCACTTGTTAAAACACTTGTGACTTTTGTTTTACAATTCTTTCCTTGTTTTGACAATCTGATTTGGAGAAATGACCTGATTTTTCATTTCACTGAGTCTGGCTCTGGTGCCCAGTCTCCACTGGCTCCCTCCATGGTTCTTAGCTTTTAAAACGGTGAGCTTCTCAGCCTCCTGCAGAGTCAGCAAATTCCTCGGCTGTGCAAGATCGGATCTCTGCTTCTGCAGCAGAAGCTCATGTAGCCTCAAGACACCATTGGACTTTCCCTCCTGTGTTTTCAAAGTAGCAGCCCCGCACAATTATGCAACTATAACTAAACCTCAGGCATAAAGCAAATTTACATAAGACATTTTATTCCACTCCCACAATTATATAAATACACTTTATATTGGAAGCTCTAATATCACTCTGCACTACATCTGAAGAAGTGAGTTTATATCCATGAAAGCTCATGCTAAAATAAAAGGCAGTTAGTCTTAAAGGTGCTGCCACGTTTCTTCCCCCCCCCCACCCTTTCTTCTGCCTTTTTATTCCTCCTCCCTTGGAAGAGATGGTTCGAGATAAATCCCTTCCAGCATCAGTCCTAGTTGGAGGAAGAGGGTATTACTTCCTTTGGCCAAAGAGAGGGGGAGCAACAGGGCAAAGGAGAGAAAGCAGTTGGGAGGCTAGTAAATCATTACAAACATTTTTCACAAAGATGAATTCTTCTACGACATGGGGCTTTTTTAAATTAAAAGAAAATGTTATCACTTTTGCAATGGCAGCTGTCCACACTGGCCTAGATCCTACAGCTAGAGCTGATTAGAGCAGACCTACTAAGTCAATGAGATTTAGCTAAGTATTATCTCACCATTCTACAACCACTTCCATGATGTCTGCTGTAACTGGGACCACGGAGAGGTAGCTGAGAGCCAGCACCGTGCAATGGTTTTAGTGTTGGGCTATGACCCTGGAGAACAGGAGTCAATTCTCTGTTTGGTCATGGAAACCCACGGGGTCACCTTGGGTACCTCACACCCTCTCAGCCCCCAGAAAACCCCAAGACAGATTCATCTTAAGGTTGCCATACATCAGAAATAATCTGAAGGAGAAAAACAACAGCAAAGAGGTAAATGAAGCAGGCTAACTGAATAAGCAGATTTACCTAAGTGTTAATTCACCACTCTATACAGTTTACTTAATTGAGGCCTGATAGAGCAATGTGGTACAATGGTTTGGGTGCTGGATTAGGACACTGGGAGACTGTGATTTGAACCCCACTGGGTGACCTTGGGCAAGCCACACTCTCTGAGCCTCAAGCAGAGGCAATGGCAAAACCCCATTAACAAATCCTGTCAAGAAAACGCCAGGACAGGTTGGCTTTAGGGTTGCCATAAGTCTGAAACAATGTGAAGGTACACAACAAAAAGCAGACTTAGTGAATCAATGGAATTTAACTCAGTGATTGACTTGCTATTTCACAACCAACTCAGTGGGGTCTACTCTGAATCTAGACTAAACAACAAAAGTCAAGCCATGGATGTCTTCAGACTCCCTCTTCCAATTTGCACACTGATGTTCTGACCTAAAATGGGCCACCAGGAGGATATAAACGCTGTTAGATGAAATCTCGTTGACTGATGGTCAAAAGTCTGGATACCAAGACCTTTGAGGAATGACTTAGGGAGCCAGCTATGTTAGGTTTGGAGAAAAGAAGATATCACCAACATCTTTAAATACCTGAAACAATGCTATATACAAGATGGAGCAAGCTTTTCTGCTGCTCTGGAAACTAGAATACGAACCAATGGATAACAATTACAAGAAGATAGAGACTAACCACCACTCTGAGCAGCACTGCCTGACACAACTGTTATCACCTGTTCACAGTGGCTCCAGCAGACACCACAAGTACAATTATCACATGCACAGCTGTACCTTCTCAGATGATCCATAACTACTTGGCGTTGCCATCCATTTTCTCTTGATTCACTAGAATTGTAAGAAACAGTCTGAACCACAGCTTCACAACTACCAGGTTACCCTTGTGCATTCCCTATTGCATTATGAGAAAACAAGCAAGTGCACTGGCAGGCACTCAACTGGGCATGCACTGCTGGCGTTCACAACAATGATGGTTTACCTTAGTGTAATGTTGGATATTGCCCTGTGACTAAGATATAGGTGTTGCATATTTTAAAGTGCTATGGTATAGACACATAAAACAGAGACAAGCAAACAGGTCATCAGATCCCATGTGGTACATAAGAAACAAGTTTGGGTGTGCAGATACGACTTTGGGAGAGCAGGGTTCAAATATCCCCTCAGCCATGGAAACCCATTGGTGGACCTTGGCCAAGTAACACTGTCTCCCAGCTTCAGAGAAAAGCTGTAGTGAGCTCCTTCTGAACAACTCCTGCTAGGAAACCCTATGAGAGATCGACCTTAGCATAGTGTAAGTTGCAAACTACATGGAGGAACACAACAACAAGCCTACAGCTCTCTAAATAACAAGTTTTCATTACATTGTTCCATGTCCAACAAAAACAGCCCCTTCTCTAACTAGCAGCACTGAAAGGGTCAGCCAGTTTCATCTCAAACATTTGTTTTGGTTGCTTCACTGCTGGCACTTCCAAGTGAAGGTACCCCTCTGTTTCTCTTCCGTTATTTGGGCACACAGGTGAAGCTAGCTCACAGAGAACAGAAAAGGAGTAAGGGAGAAGAAGAGAGACAGAGCAAGAAATGTAATCTAAATTTACATTTTAGCTAGAGCAGACTTTGCCATCCTATTATCAAAGTTAGGTAACAAGAAAAAGGCACATTTAAGGATATGAGTGGCCATGCTTTAACAAATGAACTTTGCACACTGCAATACAATAAAGGTAAACAAAACAAACCTCTTTCACTTCTAGAGCAAAATTTTTTCCTTCAGTACTTATATCTTGAGCCAGAAAGTACTCTTTCCAGCTTTACTGTGAGTGGCTTACTATATGCAGGCAAGGTGTACACACATACCAGTATTTTTACAACACAGAAAATATGGCAGATATAGGTTTGAGTCTGTCTTTCTGGAGACTTTGACTCAGTTGGAGTTACAACATGTGGCCATAAAGACACAAGTGTGCACATACACACAGGTTAGGTCATGTGTTAGGCAGCTCATGTGTGATACATCACTATGACACCAAGCATATCTCCGCCTGTCTCTGTCTCACATATGCACACTCCATTAATGGAGTTCACATTCGATCATTTGCAAACACCAAAAGGTACATTCCCCTTGGGGCTGTTCACCTTTTCAGCTGGGCTGCAGACAGGCTGGCTGAGTCTTCCTTGTGTCTGCCAATTCTCCCCTTTGAGCCCCTCTTCCGTGTCCTGCCTTCCAACACATGACTGTCATAAAAAATATGAACTAAAGCTTGAAAGGGGAGACAGTGCAAAAGAGAGAGGAGGATTTGATGTGCCATCATTAAAAACCTATTACCAAGCATACTGTTCAGACCTTATCAAAGACTGGATACAAATAGAAAGCACAACAATTAAAGAACTAAAAGGAATAAATAATAGATTTGGATGGCACGGATGCTTATGTTATGATAAAATAACAGTGAATAAAGAGTTTAATAATCATTGTATTCCAAAGACATTATTGAAAGTTTGGTTACAAATAAAGCATAAATTTTATGGAAGGCTTCCGATGTGGCATATAATGTGATGCCGATGTGGCATCAAGAAGCATATAAAATTGCCCTAACAAAACAAGGAAATATTTTAACTTATCAAGAGTTGCTGAGATGGGAAGGGAACAAACCAAGAATGCATACGGAAGAAGAATTAAAAGCTTTAGGACATGAATTTAATTGGTTCCCATGGAGACAACTTAAAGAGAGATTTAAAACAGATCAAAAATTATATGGAATTGAAAGAAAAGAAAACGAATTAGATGTATTGATGAAGGGGGACCAGAAGAGAATCTTCAAATTTTATAAATTATTGTTGCCAAGAGAAATGGAATCAGAGGTTGTCAAAGATATATGGTTAGATGGGCACAAAATATTGGACATCCAATTGACTTGGATACATGAGTGAGGGACATAAAAGACAGACATAAAATTCACACCAAGTTTAAATTTAAGAGAAAATTTTTATAAAATGCTACACAGATGGTATATGACACCAGAAAGATTGCAAAAAATAACTAAAAATGGAAATGTAAGATTTTGGAAATGTGATGAAAAGGTGGGGTCATTTTTTCATATGTGGTGGACCGGTAATATAGCAAGGAAATTTTGGAAGGAAATACATGATGAAATTCAAAGAATTTATAGTTTAAATTTTGAAATGAAGCCAGAGTTTTATCTGTTAAATATTTTTGGGCAACAAAGAGAAATAAGGTACCATCAGAAGATATTGTTATATTTGATAACTGCTGCAAGACTGATATATGCGCAATATTAGAAAGAAAGGAAATATGTTGATATAAAAGAATGGAAATTAAAAGTCCTGGATATGATAGAGATAGAAAAGTTAACATTTCCTTTGAAACCGTATGTTAAAGGTAATTCATAAAGGAAGTGATTACTGTGTATTGCTGAGATATCTTTTTTTGATATTAAATTATATCTATTTAGTACTTAGTTTGCAAGAACTCTGTGTACAATTTTGTGGAAAGAGAAATTGGTGGGAACATCCAGATAAGGTTTTTTCTTTTCTTAACAAAAGATAAGAGGAGCACAACCAATGTTTACATTAATGATATATCGGAGAAATTAATCTTTTTTGGGAAATTTTTTTTTTCAGTTTCCCAATTAATATAACAAACTGTCTTTAACCTGGGGGGGGGATATCCTTTTTTTTCCTTTTTGTTGGGGGGGGTGGACACTCTAGTTGGGTTAATTATGAAAAAGTTTTGATTTAGCATTGATTCTATATCAGATTATTGTTAACAAAATTGACAGATATTATTTGTACATATTGTGAATACATTGTATGGGACAAGGGAGAAATATGGAAATATGCTGTTTTGGAATGAAATTTTTGTGTCTTTTTTTTCTAATATAATCTAATAAAAATATTTATTTAAAAAAATTCTTTGAAAAATAAACCTAGCTACAACTTTGAAAGGGAACAGAGAGAAGTTTTGAATTGGATAAAGATATAGCATAAGAAAAGAAAAAGGAACAAAGCGTTGTATGTAACGTAAGGCAGCAATGTGACAAAGCAGCGATGTAACCACAAGAGGTAACAATGTAAGATTATCTTTTAAGCAGAAAATATGTATGAATGGAATGAAAATAAGCAGACTCAATTGGAAAACAAGCTTGGAAGTGGGAAAGGTTTTTTTTCCCCAATTATAAACTTTAGTAAAAATATTTCTAAAAAAAGAAAGGGGAGATTGGCCTTGAAGTGCAAGTGGGAGAGCTCCTAGTGGCTTGGAGTACCTGGGGTGCATTTCTGGGAGTAACATGTCAACAGCAGCCGATGGGAAGGACCAATTTTGCTGGTGCTGGTGCTTCTGTGGCCCACAAAAGTTGTGGCTGGATTGCGATACTCAGTGCTCGCTTCTGCCATGTGTTCTGTGCCACATAGAATCATAAAATCATAGAAATGTAGAGTTGGGAGAGACCCCAGGGGCCATCCAGTCCAACCCCCTGCCATGCAGGAACCCACATCAAAGCACTCCCAACAGATGGCCATCCAGCCTCCACTTAAAAACCTCCAAGGAAGGAGACTCCACCACACTCCGAGGCAGCAGATTCCACTGCCGGACAGCCCTGACTGTCAGGAAGTTCCTCCTGAGGTTCAGGTGGAATCTCCTTTCCTGCAGCTTGAATCCATTGCTCCTTGTCCTGGTCTCTGGAGCGGCAGAGAACAAGCCTTCTCCCTCCTCGACATGGCATTCCTTCAAATATTTAAACATGGCTATCATGTCCTCACATTAGCTGAGCATCTCTGTCTGCTTTGGCACTTTACTGGCATTTCTTGGCATGGATAACAGTCACGGTTTATTCTCTCTATAGGAGCCATCAGTATGTGTATCTGTGGGGAGAACAGGGCACAAAAGGATCACAGCCACAACAACTTAGGGAATGTGTTGTCAGAAACTGTAATAGCAGAACCCAAAAAAGAGAATTTCTAGATTTTATAAAATATTGCTGCAAAGAGAAATGGAATTAGAAATTGTTAAGGACAATATGTTCAGATGGGCTCAAAATATTGGACACTCAATTGAGTTGTATACATGGGTGAGGGCATGGAAGACAGATGTAAAATTAAATCTAAGGGAAAATTTTTATAAAATGTTACACAGATAGTACATGACACCGGAAAGACTGAAAAAAACCCCCCACCAAAAAAGGGGATGGAAATTGTTGGAAATGTGATGGAAAGGAGGGGTCCTTTTTTCATATGTGGTGGATCTGTAAGGTAGCAAAAAAGTTTTGGAAAGAAATACATGATGAAATGCAAAGAATGTAAGGTTTAAATTTTGAAATGAAGGCAGAATCTTATTTGTTAAATATGTGAGGGCAACAAAGAGAAATAAGATCTCATCAGAAGCCACTGTTATACGTAATAACTGTTGTAAGATTGGCATATGCTCAATATTGGAAAGAAAGAAATTGTGTTGATATCAAGAATGGAAATTAAAAGTCTTGGATAGGGTAGCAATAGAAAAGTTAATTTTTTTAACTTAAAAATGAGCCAATCCAGAGCGTTGAAAGAGAATGGCAAGAAGGGATGAATTGGATAAACGAATAAGAAAGGGAAGAAATAAAGAAAGACTGCTGAAAAGGTGGAAAAGGTAAACTAAAGGTAATGTATAATGTAGCCATGTTAAAAGTAATAGTGTGTTGTTTGTTAAATAGAAACAATGTGTGTATGGAATATAAATTCAGATTCAACTGGGAAAAAGATGCTTAGAAGCAGGAGGGGTTTATTCTGTAAATTTCAATAAAAACTATAGATATATATATAAAGAAGTTGTAATCGTGGGAAAGCCCCGCCGCCACCACTGAGGGAAGGGCTAGCCTTCACTTTTGATGGCTACCGAAGGCACCTCGGCTCTGGCAACTTCCCAACGGCCTTTGTTGTCCCTCAGGGCTGCTGCTGCTGCTGCTGCTGCTGCTGCTAAATCCGGAGTGTTTCTTAGGGGAAGCGAGAGACTCACCTGCCGTCGCCCCAAACCGGCCTCCATGGTTCCTGGCACCCGAGGCCTTCGGGAGGCCCCACCGGCACCCCTTCTCCCTTCCAACCCCAAGGACCCAGGAGCAACAGGTGGCCCCGCGAGCAGGGCGCCCCTCTGCCTCTCCCCACAGACCCCTCTGGAGGTTTAAGGGGGGGGTTGTTCCCGTCGAAAGAAGGGGACCGAGGGAAACCCGTCCTCCTCAGAGGGGCCGCCAACCGAACTCCTTTCTCCCCTTCTCCCTTTCCGTCCCGCCACGGAGCGCAACTCTTCAGACGGCAACGCGTCCTCCACCCCCGCCCAGACCTCCCCGGCCTCGTGGCGGGACTCACGCCAAGGGCTCCCCGGGGCGGCCGGGACCCCGCGCGGCCGCCCCCTCCGCCGGCAGTCCCGGGGCGCACGGAGCGCTAGGCGCGGCTGCCCCGCGGGGCGCCCCCGGCCCGACCCCGGGCAAGGCGGAGGGGCGCGCGGCGGCGGCCCCTCCCCTCCGACCCGCGCCCCCTCCTTCCCCCAGAAGCCCCTACCTGTCCTCCTGCCTCCGCCGAAGGGGGCGCCGGGGGGCGCGCGCTCCGAGGCTGCCAAGCTGGCGCCCTCGCTTCCGGGGGGAGGGAGGCGGGGAGGGGGCGGGGCGCCCGGCGGGCCCTCATGGGCCGAGGGGCCGGGGGCGGTCCCAGGGCTCGCCCTCCGCCTCCAAGGCTGCGAGCGGGTTGCCTAGGGAGCGGGGTGGGAGCCCGCGCGCCCTCCTCCGCCTTCCAGAGGCCGAGACGGCCCTGCCGCCCTCCCCGCTGAGAGGGGGGAGGGGGGAGGCTGCCACGCAGCTCCACTCTGCCAGGATATCCGTGGTAATTATTTATGGCCGGGGTTAATAAATGAGCTTCCCCCAGAGGTCACGCAGTGGGATTGTTATTTGCGCTTCAGCCGCCCCCGGGTGAGAGCTGCCAGGTGCTGAAGGCGCCGATCCTCTCCGATTTTGAAGGCCAAGCGCGGGCCGCCCGGGTGACTCCTGGGATGGGAGACCGCCCACGAATACCGGGCGCCGTGGGCCGTCTTTCCGTCCCCCCTGCCCAAGAGGACCTTAGGAAATGGACGGAGTCGCCATCAGGGGAGGGGCGACCCGAGGACACCCACAGACGCAACTCATGGTGACTCTGTGGCTGTTTCCGCACTAGCCTGTTATAGCGCTGTGATTCCACCTTCAACATCCTGAGGAATGCTGGGGTTTGCTGTTTCAGGAGGGGCCGGCTGGCAAGTATATGTACACAACCCTCCAAAGGCGGTGTGTCTCCCGCTATCAGTTGCTGAGCAGCGTGAGCAGCAGCCCATCTCATGTTCTGCGGATGGAATTCCCCATTGGGACACCCGGTTGCCCCCAGTGAGAATGAGGTTGCCGGATGCCTGACTTAGCACGACTCTTTGTGCCATCTTGGGGGAAGCCGAAAGCCAATGCGTGTGTGTACTAACCAGTGTTGGCTGTACCAGCAGTCTTCCTCTTGTCTCTCGATTGTCCAGAGATCTCCTCTACAGCCCATCTCTGACCCTTCCCTGTTCTTTCTTGTAGCCACCTTTGCTATTTCAGAATCTGGCAGAAGAGCCAGTCTCATCCTCTGGGCAGGGCGGGCTCTGCCGTCAGACAGCAGCCCCAGGCATCAGGTCCTGAGCCCCTCTCATACAAACTGGTAGCTTTCAGGGGTGGTGCAGGACCATGTCCATCACCAGCATTTCAGGAATGGCCCAGATGCCAACCGTCAGGTCATAAGGAGTCTCTGGGCCACCCTGCCCACCCTCTGCCATGCCGGAATCCACAACTAAAGAACTTTCAAAAGATACCCATCCAACTCCTCCTGAAAAACCTCCAAGGAAGGAGAGCCCACCACCCTCCAAGACAGTCTGAGAGGTCCTACAGTCAGGAAGGCCTTCCTCTTATGTGGAATCTGCCTTATTGCCATTTGTGTCCTTTGGTACATATTGTAGCCTCTGGAACAGTAGAGTTCTGTCTGCTGAACTTTCCAAAGTTCAGTCCTCCAGGTGTTTTGGACTTCAGCTTCTAAAATTCCTGCCTTCTAGCCAAGGTGGCAGGGGCTTCTGGGAAATGAAGTCCAAAACACCTGGAAGACCAAAATTTGGGGACCACTGCTCTACACACCCCTTCAGGTGTTCACAGATGGCTGTCCTCTCAGTCTTCTCTTCATCAAGCTAAAACACCCATCTCCTCAAGTCTTTCCTCATAAAGCCTGGTTTCCAGACCTTCTGCCATCTTGATTGCCCTCTTCCAAATACGTTGAAGACCACCGAACATCCAACGGGGCAGCACAATGTCTTGTGACAGATGTGGTGAGGAAATTCTTCCAGGAGAACAAAAATGTGGGTTAGTCGGTGTGTCCCATCCAACAACTTGGGGGGAGCGTTGTCTCCTTTGTTCTTGCACTGCCCCCCCCTTTTTAAATTGCTATATTAATCCTTGGCCCTGAAAGAGCAAACCTTGCCCAACACACTTGCTGGTGGCTCAGAATTGAAGAGCAAGCTTGGTCCAACTGTCTTTCAAATGGATTCCCAAACATTTTTTATTGGCCATGCTATTCTAGGCAACGTTTGAGCCATCTTGCCATGTAGGTTTATCACTGCAACAGATTATTTCCAAGCTCTCAAACTGAAAAAAAAGATAGTGGATATTTTTTTCAGATAAGACAGAGAGATAAATCAATCAGGGCACAAAATATCATTTTGCACACAGAAAGCACACATCTGTCATTCTTTTTCTGCCAAACGAACAGATTTATTTGCAAGTTTTTATAAAAATGCTTTAAAAGGTGCAGGGATTTGTAACAAAATCACATAGCATTTCTTTGCAAGAGAATTGCCTCTGCTTACATTTTGTAGCTTTGGCAATTGGGGAAAACGTGCATATCTCTCATCCCTTTGGAGAATGAGTGTATGCGTGGATCTAATTAGTAGCTAAAAGTTATGGTTTGCAGCAAAAATAATAGCAAATGGATTCAGAATTTTCCCCAGCTATGAACTAGCCCTCCAATGACCCTCATCTCCCTCCAGCTCCTCTCTGGCCCCCATTTAGGGTAGTGCAAAAGAAACCAAATGAAACCAACAACTACAAATAAATCAAAGAATTTACATACTTTTTCCATTGTTACAATTAAAAAAAATTTTTTTTTGGAACATCAGCTAAAATATATGTACAATATTCTCACTATTATTAAAAAAACCCTTTTTTATTCACAAATATATATGGTGGTGACAATTAGGTAAGTAATTAATTACAAATCAATTCATGGGGGAGGGAGTTTTAACACTAGTAAGCAAAAGAACAGTCATCTGTCCAGTCCACCCTCTTCCAACCATTTCTGTCCAGAATTTTATCAGGAAGGATAGCCAAAATGGCAGAGGGAAATGCAATTTTCTGAAGCAGGTTGATGCTTGGGGAAGTGTGATTTCCTGATTTTGAGGAGATGAGGAGCTGATTGGGGTTTTTCTATTGCCTCCAGCTTAGGCTCTTATCCTGTGTATGCTTTCTTGGGAACAGACCTCAGGTGCTTCCAAATGCAGCTGCTTATTGTGTTACCACAACGTCCCCATAGCAGGATTATATAGAGGATAGCACTATCTTGTTGTAATCTCGCCTGTGTTTTCCTAAGCATTCATTGTGCTCCTGGAGGTCTGCCTGGTTTTGGTGGCTAGGAAAGTCTTTCCTTAGATTTAGTTCAGAATGCAGCTCTGGCTGTTTTGAGATTGGACTAACTGCTGGGCTATCATTATTGGGCTCTTCCAAAAGCTAGATTGCTGCAACATGCTCTCTGTAGGGAGAAACCTCTCCCTTGGGACTGGTCCAGAAGCTCCAGCTAGTTTAGAATGGGGTTGCTTGGCTCTTAGAGCAGTTTGTACTGAAGAACCTGCAATGGGTCCCCACAGGTTACTGGGCAAAGCTTAAACTGTTGCTGTTGTTCTATAAAGCCCTGAAAAAACTGTGAATGTCTTCGCTCTCTCTGTCCAGTCACCAGGTCCTTAGGATAAGCAGCACCCCTGGCATATCCGGATAAGTCCAGTTGACTGGAAAATTGGCTAACTCTGGAATTCTGAGCTCTCTAACTGGTTACTTTGGAACCTGTCAAATTCAAAAGAAAAATAAAACAAAGACCTCTGCTTCTTGCAAATCTTTCTTGAAAGTCTCTTTATAAGAGATGTCAGTTGCACTGACATTCCTTTTTCCAGAGACCCTCCAGTGGATGGCTCAGGGTAAAGAGACTGATGCTGTCCAATGGACAATGAACACTTCACAAGCTGCAGTTGCAAGATGTAACTCCTCAATGATTTCATCCTTACATGCAAGGACAAATAATGTTTCCTGCCTGATGTTGGGAGGAAACAAGTATTTTTCCACAGTATTATCTCCATATTTGACCATGGCAAACTGTTGTGTAGGAATTATATTCTGTACAGAAAATCATGAGTCTCCCCCACCACAAAACTGATTTCTGTGTAGAAAACAAGGTCTTCTGTGTGGGAAAGCAATTTTCTGCACAGAAAATATTTTTTATGCAAAACCCCATATTAATTTCTGCAGAATTTACACCTGCAGTTCTCAGTGTTGAACACCAGGAGGAAATTGTACTAAAGCCTTACTTTTCTATTATTTGTCCTTACAAGGTTTCCAGTTGTTAGAAAAACTATTTTTCAACCTGGGAATGAATAATTGCAATTATATTTGCCATCCTCAATTCTAGGAAGGAACCTGGAATGTTCTGCAGCAAGAACAGAGTGAAGGAACACTGGGAAAAGCCAGGAGGATTACAAATGGGTGATGATGTAAAACATGAATGAAGAGTCATGGCCTTTCCACAATAAATGTCTTGGGCTAAATCAGAAGTGGGCCAATGTGGCCCTCCAGATAATGTTGGACAGCAGCTTCCACAATTCTTCACCACTGGCTAGGTGAACTTTCGGGCTCATGGGAGTTGTAGACCAAAAACATTTCAAGAGTCATGGCTGGGTAAAACAGAGTAGATTAAATGAATGTGAGTAGTAAACTTGGATCAGGACCCAAGTGTGGAAGCAGCCCTAGTTTCCTAGACCTGGGAAGATGTGTCCCTTGCACTGGGATCATTCAGCTACAATTCATCTCAGCTGAGAACAAGCACCAGAAAAGGTGCAGTCTGCTGCCATCTCACCACCCCTTTCAGCCCAGTGTACTCTTGCTATGACTGAGCAACCAAAGGGAGTATGCAACCTCCTGACATCAAGAGCAACTTTTATCTATGGTCATCTTGCCATAATACACACTGGGTAATTTATTTTCCCCCATAAGCCAACATCTGTAATGTCAACCATGAGAAAGAAACTGAGGACAGCTGCAAGATTTAAGTGAGGCCTGTGGGGAAAAAAAGTGGCTTTGAAAGATCTCTTGAAAAGGAGCTGAAGGGGATATTTTCTGAGGCTTAATGGTGAAGGAAAACAAGAGGTGCATTGAATGTTTAGTATTATTTGAGGTTGGGTGGGGATGAGCAGATGTCCTGCAGACCTTCTGTGGCCACTGATCTCCAAAGCAAATGTTGAAGCTCCTCCTTCATTGCTGCATCCCAGCAATTTTGCAAAAAGCTGATAAAGAGTTTCCAGGAGGCTCATGAAATTTCCGGCGGTGGAAGAGTATGAGAATGGGGTCATACATGCTGCCTAGGAATCATGCCCTTTGACCAGTTCTACCGTTTGTGTAAAGATGACCAGTGTCTGCGTTGATAAAAAGTAGTTATGAAAATGGGAAATGAGATAAATGTACAGAACAAAAAATGGTGAAATAAGCTGATTTCTACGGAGGCAACAGAAGCAGCAACACAAACCAAAGTCACTGCATGAGAGAGAGAGAAGACCCTCTCAGAATAGAAAACATAATTTTCCAGATTCCTGAGTCAGGTGAAGCCTGGTATGGACAGTGCCCCTAAACAGGAGCTTCCAGTTGTCCCTTCACAATCACTGACAATTGAGTAGAAGCCATTTTCCTGGTCTTCCTTTCAACGGCTTGGGCAGCCTTGGTGGTATGATGACGGTGGGAACTTTCTAAGAGAGATCTCCGAAATGATAGAATGAGAATATCTAAGTTTAAGAAGGAACTGGATAACTGCGGGCCTGCCCTGGGGTTCCTTTGTGCCCAAACAACTGGCTGGTACATTTGTGGTACCATCCAAGTTGTATGTGTAATGCAGCACATCTTGTGTAGCTGGATTTCTCATGGTAGTGGCAGTCCATGCCTCCTGCTTTTCCTCATGCTCAAATTCTTACTTGGAATGGAGTTATCACCTGGACACAGGTGAGGGCCAAGAAAAATTCAGGTAAGAGCTCTGTGGTGCACTGTTGATTTGGCACGTGTGGTGGCATGACAACATGGGTGGGTAGGTTACCAGATAAAGCAGTTAAATGGTAAGTTTTCTTCTCTCTGGAGGATTCATGCTTAAGCAGATGACGAGCCAAGCCAGAGCAGGGAGGGAATGCATTTTGGGATTTGCCAGTCAAAGTGCCTTGAGAAACTCTTGACTTCCCTTGATGGGATTGGTACCATTTGTAATGCCATCATCCCCATGTCTCCAGAACCCAGGAGAAACCTGAGGACTCCCCCTTTTTTCCATATTCATTCCTCATACATCCTTCTTCCAGAAGAGGAGGCTCTATCTGACTTCATCTTCTGCTGCTTCCCCATAAGCAGGGGGTGTTTTTTAGTTCAGCCTCCACCACATGGAACATAAGTAGAACAGCAGTGAAGCCGCTGGGCTGGCAAGCCGGTTTCCCCTTGGAAGCTCTGGGGCTCTCCACATACATTCCCAACATCCCATATTGTTTTAACCTCTTATGTACAAACAGGGCTACCAACGAGAAGCAGTACCACCTCTCCCAACCCTCTGCTCACAGAAAACACAAGGGAGCATGTCCATATCACACAGTGTCATGCCTGTGAGCTCACTCCCCCACCCACACTTTTGCAAACTGTAAGAGGGGCCACAAGAGGCATCCTCCCTCGTGTCTAAGGTTAATGCTGGAAAAAGGACAGTCACTTTTCATTTGGTGCCCCAGAGGTGGGCACGGGACGCTTGAAGATGCACCTTTTCCTTGTGTCTGCTGGTGGTGTCTACTGATCTGACAGTCATTGCACCCCTTCCTCCTCCACATAGGTTGAGGGGAACCAGCCAATCTGCAATGGGAACAAAAGGAGAGAGCAGCACAAATGGGTAAGTAGGAATGTTAAGAGTCTACTCTTTCAGTCTCACAAGTGAACCTGAATAATTTCCATAGTTTCCTCCTCATTGTGGAGAGCAGCCAATTTTTTTTTTATTATTATTATTTTTTGCTGTTTTGGGCTGCAGCAGACTCAGGCTGAGGTCCAGCAAGCACATTGCTAGAATGCAAGTCTGTGCCACTATATTTAAGCTGCTGCCTGGGGATGGAGTCACCTTAGGATTCTTCTCTGGTTGCACTAACCACAGGGCTCATAGATGGTTGCATCCCCTGGGCTATTGATCAGATGTGAGGTGGCACTCAGGTGTGTTCTGTGTGCTTCTGTGCACTGGGCAAAGAAGGAGCAGGCTCCAGCCCTGTGTAAGGCTTCCCCTTCTTCCCGGGTTCCCTGATATGCCCAGCTTCCTCCTGCAGCTAACGGATGGCCAAGAGGACAGGGCTGTGCCCACAAGCTGCAGTTTGCCACTCCATTGTGTTAGAAGGTACAGGGCATCTCCTTTTGCAAAGTCAATCATATCATCATCACGACCGCCACCACCAAATAGGTGCAGTTGTGGGTGATGCCTGTGTATGTCACCAATAGGATTTTAGCCCAACATCGTTACCTCTTTAGAAGTAAACAACAAGTACAACATCCCTCCCTGCCCAGAAAAACCCCCATCAAAAGCAATTGCTGTTGCTGCTGAAGCATTTGATGGTTCACAACTCAATTCAGTAACATCTGGCAAACTGTGGAACTGATGATGGGACATGGAAGGTGATCATATGAACACTACTGATAGGATTCATGCTATTACTAGCAGTGATATATAACATGGTACCTTTCCATTAAAAAACTAACATTAAAAATGCAACCAGTTCAAATCCTCACCACAAACAGCAGAGACATTAAAATCAGTAAATGAACTACTGATAATTGATTCGTCCTCCCAGAGTTGCATGGGAGACTGAACACACCCTGCTTTAAATGTGAAAAGTTGGAAGCAGAAAGAACCTAGTTGTGCAAAGAGACAATCAACGAAGCAGCAGCAGGAGGAGGACTCACCCTTCCATTGGTCTCGCCTTTCCACCAGCCCTGGTCACCACCAATCCGGCTGTAGATCTTCACCACGTCCCCTTCCCTCAACGAGAGCTCTCGCATGTCCCTTGCAGCAAAGTTGTACCTTGCTATGGCCGTCCCGATGACCCGAGGTGTGAATACTGTGGGTGAGGATTGAGTGGGAAGGAAGAAAGATGCATTTGGGTTAGGATGCATATTGGAGTTTCAAGTCTGTCAGATGCCTGAGCTACACCTGAGCTCTCTTTGCTTCTGCCAGAATTCTGCAAGTCAGGCGTGGAGGACAAAGGCAACAACAGATCCCCTGTGGCACAGATGATCCACCACAGCCAAGTCAAGCTGTTTAATTGTCTTTTGCTCATGGTATAGTTTTGGTCATTGTCTACTTTGAACAGTCTGAAAATTTCATCATGGGAGTTTGTGATTCTGATTGAGTGGTTGTATCCTGGGTGCTCTTTGCAATCTAACGTTTAGGCAAGACAGTTAAGTGCAAATGCAAACAAGACAACTTCAAAGACCAAAGAAAAAGGAAAAAAGTTAAATGCACAATAGTGTTGTTATTCATACCCTTTCTTGTTGCTCTGTGCATTAATGTGTCTGTTACCTTCCAATGCGTTACAAACTGAGGTTGAACTAGATTTGGGTGCAGAAGAAAAGTGATCTCTGGTGAGGTTTCTGCAAGCAGGGATGGAAAAGATGGAAAGACTATGGCTTTGGAGTATGATGAACAATGCAGCACAGAACATGGGTGTGGGGAGATTTCCCACTTCTCGCAGGAGACATGATTGTTCAGGTGATAAAAGGAACAATCCATCAGGATGTTCTCCTGCACAGAACTCCACCAAATCCAATGGCAACTGTGCAACTGCATGCCAAAGAATGAAGGTCAGGGCAGACTATTTGCAAAGAGGCTGGTGTGTTTCCACATCCATCCCTGAGAAAGTCAGGAGCTCATGCATACTACACAATGACTTAGTGCCATGAGTCTACTTTAGCTGTTATGGCCAACATTCCATGAAATTCTGGGACCTGTAGTTTGAAGACGTCCTAAAGAGTTCTAAATGTCCCTCCCAAAACTCCAAATCCCATGATTCCATAGGATGGAAACATGGCAGTAAGTGGAATTGTCGTGCTATAACTGTAGTGTGACTTGGCCCCGATTCTCAGAGTGTGTTTTGTTCCACAACATATATCATAAGCCAGGGTTTTCCAAAGTTTGATCTTCCAGGTGTTTTGGACTTCAGCTCCCAGAATCCCTGAACATCAGCCAAACTGGCTGGGACTTGTGGGAGCTGAAGTCTAAAACACCTGGAGGACCAAAGTACGGAGAACCACTGTCACAAGCAGATGAATGATCAATGGCAAAGCCTATGGCTGCTGATCTTTAAATCACCAGCAGGGGACATCCTTTCCCCTCTTAAATAATGGAAGCAGGCTTCCTCTCTTTGCTTGCTTATACAGATATGCACACATGCATATGCACACAATTACATATATAAAAATATACAGATACACATGCATAGACAGACACATATACCTGACCAGAAAGGAGTGGAGGAATTCTGAGAAGTGAAGTTGTGGCCCTGAGGACTGAGAAAGGAAAAATTGTAGGAAGCACAGGCAGCTGCAGAAAGGTGAAAGAGAAATAAAGCAGCAGGAAAAAAAAAAAAGGCGGGGGAGGGTATTAAAATGGAAAATTTACAAAGAAGCAAAGAAATCAACAATGCAGTAAACTCAGTGAAGCAAACACAAAGCATGCATTGTTTCTATTTTTTTTTTAAGAGTAAAAAAATACAAACACCAAACTGTCTTGCTGAAACCACCTCCATGTCCGCCAAGAGTAGTGGCTGGCTTCCCAAAGGTCCCTCTATCGAGGGTCTGCACAGCAAGTCAGGATACAGAAATGTTCTTAAAAAAAACAACACAGAAACTACACCTCCCAGAATCTCCAGCTCAAGGATTCCCAGAGCTGTAGTCTAAAGAAAGGGGGGAGAAAGGAACATTTCCATGCTCTGCTTTGAAGGAACAGGAAAGGATTAACTGCTAGCTACCCAAACTCCCTCTCATCATTACTACCTGCTGGCCAACTGCCTCCCTTTGGTCAGCAGCCATCAGGAGCTAAGAGCTAGAAGGAAGGGCTACCATTCTCTGGGCTTCTCTCCCCTTCCTTCTCAGTTGCAGAACTGTGGTGACAGTAGAGTAAGCTTCTACGAGGCTCCCAAGTATAACATGAAGGTGAGGCATAACTAAATATATAATGTGATAAACACAAAAAGCATTCATTAAGAAAAAAAAGCATGCAAAATAGCATACAATATTTGGGTTGTCAGGAAATCTGACATTTGAAAACATCCAAAACCTAAATCTTTTCTCCGCCTGCCACTCACTTCTGCCTTGGAGATGCTCATCCATCTCTCAGATCGTCAGTCTCTCTTCAGCCTTGTGTCTCTACAGAACACAAGCAACGAACAAATGAGAAGCAAGGCTGGAGAAAGATGAGAGCATCTGTGAAATGGTGGGAATCCAAGAGTAGTGCTTGGCATGAAGTGGCAGCTGAGGCACTCTTGCTCTTTTGTTCAAAGGCCACCTAGAGATCTCCTGTATTTTTATGTACATGCATATATTTTATGTACATGTATATATTTTATGTACATGCAAATACAGGTATTCCAAAAGAAAAAAAAATCCAAACATGACTTTGGTCCCAAGTAGTTTGGATAAGGGATACTCAACCTGTACTAGAAAATACATCCCTGAAAAAACATGTATGCTATGAAAAGTGCATATGAAAGTGTGCATAATCTTTGGCACATGACCATGTGCAGGAAAATGTTCATGATCTCTTCACAGTAATCACAAAGTGATGCAGATATAGAACAGAATAAATATGCACTTGGAAAAATTGTGGAGAATCTAGGTGGCTTGGAGGCCAGATTTTTTGAGGGGGAGACAAGCATCCACCAGCATCACACCAACCTCCACATACTCAACTGCCTAGAACAATGTCAGGAAAGCCAGTGGTACTGGTATATTTGGCTCTACAGCAGTGGCTCTTTTGGAACTGGTCTCAATTTGCTTGGGTTCACAGGGCAGCTTGTCAAGAGGAACTGCAGGCCTAACATCTTGGTCTTAGTTCACCAAGTTCACCAAGAACCAGAGAACATGCCTAGCATCTTGCCAAGAGGAAGTTAATCAATTTAACCCTAATACTAACCACATCACTTGCCCTGCAGGGTCCAGAGAACTGCAAAGAAGCTGCTCTAGGATCCTTTCACACAACACAGTTACAGTGCTATGATTCCACTTTAACTGCCATTCTATATAATCCTGGGGTTTGTAGTCTGGTGAGGCACTAGTGCTCACTGGCTGAGAAAACTAAATTGCTGTTGCTGTTATGTGTTTCCAAGGTGACTCAGATTTATGGTGACCCTATTGGAGGTTTTTCTTTTGGCAAGGTTTCTTCTGAGGCCATTTCCGCACTAGACTGTTATAGCGCTATGATTCCACTTGCAACATCCTATGGAATCCTGGGGCTTCCAGTTTCGGGAGGGGCCAAGTGGCCCCTCCCAAATGGCCTGAGGAGGTTTGTAACTGCTGTCCTCTAAGAATGAGAGAGCAAGACTTGCTTAAAACCCACGCATTGATTTGACCCATGCTGTCCCACAGTCCTTGTGTTCTAAATTACAAATTGTTGTGTGCTGTCAAGTTGTTTCTGACTTACGGTGACACTAAGGCAAACCTCTCATGGGTTTTCCGAGGCTGAGAGTCTGATGGGACCAAGGTCATCTAGTGAGTTTCCATGGTCTCTGTGTCATGGTCACAGTCCAATGCTCAAATCACTACAGCACACCAGCTCAAAATGCTAAACACCTCTCCTTAAACTGAATATCCACAGAAGATTGCCACAGCAGTTAAAATGGAATCAAAGCACTGTAATTATGTAGTGTGAAAGAATCCTAGGACTCAAAACATGTTGCAAGCTTTCATCGACTTCATGGAGACTTAGAGGTGCCTTTCAAGATTTTGGAGAGGTGTATGGGCTCTGTCCCCTGCTTAGATGACATCCATCTCTGGTTGTCCACTGCCTTGCCTGGACATCTGCTGCCCTGGATGCTTTCCATTCTAGCTGGAGGCTGAGACCAGACATAGAAAGCCTGGCAGGACAATTTTATTCAAAGTGTGGTGGTGGCAATATTTGTAAATAAAAAACTTGTCAATAAATAGCACCCTAGTTCCAGACTTCCCCAAGATTTCATCTGATGCTGACACACATCAGTGCCATAAAGTTACTGCTAGCAAACTGACACAGCATCACAGTTCTTCCACTGATGTGTTCTAAGATCCGATCTCAGCACAACAAATTCTACCTGGCCCATCCCAAGGTTAATATTGGAGATCCTCATGGCTGGGTGATTGATCCAAGATCTAGAAATCAAGACTGATGAGGAATGCTTTGGAGGGATGAGCCTGAAGGGGGATATGATTGCCATCTTTAAATACTGAGTGGATTCACATAGAAGATGGAGCCAGAAGATGGAGTTTTCTGCTATTTCAGAGACTAGAACATGAACCTGTAAATTCAAATTACAAGAAAGGTGGTTTCAACTGAACATTAGGAAGAACTTCTTGACTGGAAGAACTGTTTGACAATGGAATGGGCTGCCCTGAAGGGTGGTGAACTCTCCTTTTTTGGAGGTCTTTAAAAGAGGTTGGCTGGGTATCTTTTAGGAGTGCTTTGACTGTGTATTCCTGCACACAATGGGTTGGGGCAGATGGCTGTTCTGGTCCTTTCCAACTCTGTGGCTCAACCCCTTGGGCTGGTATGCACCTGGAAACATCAGGGTGACAGAACTGGATGATGGATCCTTAAGGCAGAACAACACAAAGGAAACTGAAATGTGCAGGTGTGACATATTTTAAATCCACTGCAAAGTTGCTTTTCGTGGCTATATCGTGTTTAGATTTGTAAATCACTTTGAGAGAAGGTGGAGTATAAATCTAGAGGATAATATTAACACTGATGATGACGATAGCAACCCAACCCAACAGTAAAATCACATTGCTTTTTAAACGAGAAGGTTTTCTCCCTGTATTCCTTTCTTCCCAGCCACTTCCATATCCTTGCATCAGACCTAATAAGATCTACTGCAGACAGCACCATCTTTTCTATGCCATTGGACAGCTGGTCATTTGGCTGTAATGCTGACAAGGACCCCAGAATGCATCTGCTTGGTGGCAGGGGTTGTATCCTCTACACAGCCTGGTCAAGACAAAATCTAACATCCTTTTATTACCTGGTGATCGTGTCAATGTTCTGGAGGCAGAGCGTTCCCGAGACTTGTAGGGATACTTCAGTGTTGTGTCCAGTTGTTTAAAGCTCTCCTTCAATGAATGGGTTTGATAGTATTCAACAAGTTCCTACATGGGACAGACCAAAACCTGTGAGCCTTCTCAAGAGGCATTCCTCCATCTCAGCTAGCAGAATGAACAAATCACAAAGCTACACATAACAGTTCATTAAAACAGCATACCAGAAGGCTTTCAAACTTTTTGGCTTCTGTGATGTGGATCCAATTGTCCTTTTCAACCACCTTAATATGCTTCACTTCATCATTAAACCTGGGGAGGAAATAGATGGGGAATTCAAGGAGGTCAAGAGCAGATGGGAGAAGAATTTCAACTTTACCTCTATCCTCCAAATGACTGGAACATATTAAGCAAATGTGAAATAGCTGGCAAAGGTAACTGGGCAGCAGCTGATCAAAACTTGGCACAGACTAAACCTGACAGGAAGAAAACCAACTAATTTGAACTATGGTGCTGGAGGAGAGTTCCACAGATATCATACATTGCTAAAAGACAAATGAACAGGCCTAGAGCAAATCAGACTTGACCTCTCCTTGAAGCCAAAGCTGAGACTATCTGAGACTATCATACTTTGGACATATGACGAGATGGCATGGCCCATTGGAAAAAATGACAATGCTCAGTAAAATGGAAGGCAATAGGGCAAGAGGAAGACTGTATTACCAGTGGACTGATTCAGTCAAGGAAGCCACAATTTGCAAGACCTGAACAGGGCAGCTGAGTGGGATAATGGAGGCCTGTCATTCATAGGGTTGCCATGAATCAAAGTTGGCGTGATGATAAATAACCAGAAAAAATGTTTTGAAAGGAGAAATTATCTCTTTGTATGTGTGTGTGCATTGGCTGAAATTCAGGTTTCACCTCACGGACACAGAAAATGAAATAACATGAAAACCCAAAATGAGAAATAGAAAGTTTCACAATTTGCGTGAGAAAACTTGAGTTCCACTAATGAAAGCACAGAGAACTCTTCCTCTTTGTGTATGTGGATGTACCTGTTGCAGGTTTAAAAATCAGAATGTGTCTGCTTTGCTTTTAGTTACGTCCCCCCCAACATCCCGCAGGATTCTGTGATGTCATCAAATTTGATTTTCTTACCATTGTGAAATTCCCAGTTCTGACTTTAAAGTTCTAAACAATCTCTGTCCCTACTGAAACCATCCACTCACATCCCACTGACATATTAGGATCCAAACATGACGTCTTGTACTTTGCTATACAGGCAGCCCCAGTGGCTAGCTAGCAGGACCTTCTTTTGGTGGCATCATCCTTGAGTAATTCCCCTCTCCAAAGAGGCTTATTATATCACTGCAGCCACAGGTAAGCCCCATTAGCATCCATCACAGGGGAATCTTGAGAAGCGCATCACTGCTAAACAAAAAGAGCTACGTAAAGGGGTTGGAATAAGTTTGGCTGAACTCTAACTTGGATACCTTCTCTGTTGCACCAGTGGGAGCAACACACTGTGAAAGGCCATGGAGAGAACCGTCTGTGCTGTGGTACCTTAACTGTGGAACGCCCTCCCCTTATAAGTCTGGTTAGAGTCAACCTTGGTATTATTTCAGCATCAAATAAAAAAGTGCTTTTAGTAAATTCTTTGAGGCTCAGTTGATTTCAGCCAAGTCTGCACAGGTAGGTGGCTTTAAGTGGTGTTAAAACTGTTTTAGCTGGCCTTAATCTGACTTGTTTTAAGTTGCAAACTGCCTTGAGTCCCAATTTTGGTATAAAGTCAACAACAGCAATATTAATGGCCAAGCGTCTGCATTACAGTCTACATTTTGAACTTTACAGATCCATACCTATTCACAGGAATGCAAGGAAACTCTTTTAATAAATTACAAAGGTCTGCATCTGAGTACTGGAAAGATTGTTCCAGTGTGCACTGGGTACTTTCAATGTCCATTAGACACTCCTGATGAGCACTCAGCATTTCTGCTGTGCATGACACTTCTAACGCACACCAGGTATTTCTGTTGTGCTGTGGCACTTCCTAGCCAGTGTCTGGATGCACAGCAGAAATGCCCTGGTGTGCACTGGTGCCCTCTACACATTGGAGCCACGGCATATCAGCCACTCCACTGACTACCACTGTGCAAATGGACACCCATGCGTTGTCATGTTACAGCACTTCCTAGGGCAGCCATTCTCAACCTTTGATCCTCCAGCTGTTCTGGACTTTAGCATCCAGAAACCTCCACTGCCCTAGCTAAGGATGATAAATTCTGGGAGCAGAAGTCCCAAAACTAGAAGAACAAAAGTTGAGAATGGGTGCTCTAGGAGAATACGGACATTACAGAACTACTCACTTCCATTTCCCACACACATAAGTCCACTAATAATAAAAATAGTCTAAATCTTTAATATGCTGATAGCCATGTTAGTCTCAATCAGAAAAAGTTGGTAGCATAAGCATATTTAATTTATTTAGTCTATGGAAGCTTATGCTAGCAATTTCTTCCTCTCTCTCTTGCCTATCTTTAATACACTTTTGGCCTGTTTCAATTTTTTTAAAATTTCAAATTGGTATAATTGCCCTGAGAACTTTAGATACAGACTGGGACAGAATTGCGAAGGATCAGCTGCTGTGAAGTTACTTACTTAATGCTGATGGCGAAACGCTCAGCCTCTGCTGGCCTCTCACGGATCAGGTACGTCCCACTAGAGTGCAACTTGAGGAGGTTGTCTGTTTGCTGCCTTTCCATATTGCCTGCAAACCTAAGGGAGAAAGAAGACACTCCATGTTAAGAGGACACATGGACTTGTCAGAACATTTCCCATTCATATCACACGACTGGTCCAAGTTTGGACCCCAGTCAATTTTTGTGGCCCTTGCCAGATCTCTCATGGTGCTTTTTTGTTGTCTCCTTCTTCAATAAAATATTAACTACCTCTCCTGGAAGCATCAATTTGCCTTGTAAATAGCCTAGTTTTTCAAAACCGGAGAAAAGTTCCCAGAAAAAAATTCTTCAGTTTTCGGGGCCAGTTTTAGCAGCCTGTGCAGCCTCTAGAAGGTATCAGGAAGAGAAAATTGTCCTCCTCCGATTCACCACAGTTTCCCACCCCAATTTCAAGTCTATGAACAATTCTATACAATCAACATTTTTCTTATATCTTCACAATGGAATGGAGTGGTTGGGCAGACCACATGTAAGTCTACGGGAGGCGACATGACAAGTTAATGAGGCTAAATGAGCTATACCACTTGTCTCTACAGATGCAATTCTGCTGATATTTTCTAAGTTTCTTTGCAGAAATGGCTGATGTGTTTGTCTGATAACGAATGGCCATATTCCAGTTCAAGGTTGCAGAAGCAAAATTCTGCATGTGATGACATTGTGCACAGTTGTGTACTGTGCGCTAGTGAGCATTATATATCAAAGTGCAATGTCTGCTTGGTTGTGCCCCATTCCAATTCTCCAGTAAGGTGGCATTGTATAGCTAGTGTGTAATTGCATGACAGCAAACATACCTTCCATCTCATTGAAGTAGGATCTCAGCTAACATCTCCTTGTTGTCTCAACAAAGGCCAGTCTGAGGTACCTGGTGCCAGGGAGCAGTTTGATGAATAGTTTGTGGTGCCCCCTCAGTGGAGGCCTGGAGCTTGGACTGTGGTAGATCATCCCTGGCAACATGGTTGGTCTAAGAAGAGCCCTTCTGAGGACAACACCCAGTGCCACTTAGGCCCGAGGAAAGGGTAGTTCTGGGTTTGCAGCTCTCTATGTCACAGCCAGCATGACTGAGGGGGCAGTTGTAGCACTGGCCTTAGAAAATCCTTAGCCCAAGTTCTTGGCTATAACAGAGCCATGGTCATGCTCTCTCTCTGCTTTGGAATGTGCCAGCTACAGCAAAGGGATAAGACACACCAGCATGGGAATTTTAGACGCGGCTTAACTTTGGTTCAGGTTGGCTACACAACAGGTCTTAACAAATAAGGAAACACTGCAAGAACAAAGGAATCTCCCTGCTCAGTACATTGGGCTACACCACTGTACAACCTGCCTGGCAGTTTCCTGAAAAATGAAAACTGGATATAGACTGTGCATGAGAAAGGAATTAGCTACTGATTTGTTTGATGCTTAGTTGATGCTAAACGGTTTACTGTCCTTGAAAGTTCAGTTGAGTGAAGTTACCTGGACATGTGCACAATGTACATGATATTTAGGAAAACTATGTCAGCATGTGAGAGCCCCAAGCTCCAGGCTGTCACCTTGCTCAGTAAACTGTCTGTAAAACTGTGAGACAGAGTCTTTGGTTTACCAGCATGGCCTTCTGATCTATTCCAAAAGTACCCAATGGGGACTTTTCTCCTGCAGCATCTAATCATTGATGGCTCTGGAGCATTTGCTCCAACTCTCCATTTAATGATCCAGCCTTGGTTCTCACAGAATCACTCACCAAGGATAGGCTGTATAGTCCATCTCTCGAGATGAGGGCCGGGTGCTAGGAGGCTATAGCAAAGAGAAAAGAGAATATTACTGCCACAAAAGCATGCTAATTAGGCAATATATCATTTTTACTGGGCTTTGCTGGCAGTGAGTGCCTTTTTAGTAGACCAGATACTTTTTTTTGAGCTTATAGGTGCAGAGTGAGCCAGGACAAGAGAGGAAAAACTAAATCTCTCCCACTCCCCAGTGACTTTTTTTGGGAAAAAGCAGATCCATAGATTGGACCATGCCAATAAAGGAAATACTGGTATGTTTGGTTTCAAGATGCTTAAACTGAATAGCCTTTAGACACAAGGCTAGAGGACCTATTTCAGCCTGAGGGCCACATTTAAATTTGGATAAGTTCTCAGGGGCCACATTCCAGTGGGGTGGTGGTGGAGTAAAGGTAAAAGTAAGATAAAAAGGAGATAGGGACAACTTCGGAGTGCTTCCTGGCAATTACTAATCCACTGGAGAATCTTTGCACTCAGAGTGGGGAGGAAGCCCCACACAAAAGCTGGGAAACTGCACAAAGAAGGGGCTGTGATCATCTGGGGAACCCCACAGGTGTGAGTTGTGCCCCCAAGAGGATCAGATTCAGCCCCAGGGAGGGAATGCTGGTTTTCAGAGGTAATCTGCTGGAACTGAAAGCCAGTTGGCAAGGGGAAATGTGCTGGGGCTGCTATTTCTCTTCTAAGGGGCTATTCCCACTACAGAATCCGAGTGCTACGATTTCCCCTTAACTGGCGACGGTTCCGTCCTATGGAATCTTGGGACTGGCAGTTCAGGAGCGACTTTTAGGATTCTTAGCAAGAGCACTCTACAGATTACCATTCCCAGAACTTCATAGGGTAGGACTATGGCAGTTAGAGTGGAATAACAGTGTTATGATTCCATAGTGGGAATGGGCCCCAGGGCCAGTTGATGAGTCTTCAGCTGCTCTGAGAAGGAAGTTCTGGATCAGATGGACGTCTGGTCTGGCCCAGCATCGCCGTTCTTCCTATGTCCTTACTCTTGCATCCACAGGGCAGGGCTTCACCAACGAACTGGGGAAATAACCAGACTTTTTGGACAAGATAAGCCGTCCCTGGAAATAAAGAGGAGGAAAGAATCAGGGTCAGAGAAAGTATGACAGAGGAGACATTTTCATCCCAAGGAAAAGAGAACAGCTTGGGTAACTGACCTTAATTATTCCTGTGGAAAGGGGATTTTTATTATCCAGATTCTGCATTTTTAGCTCATTGACCTATTTTAAAAAATTTTCATGCTTTTCTTCATTTTTTGTTTTAATTGTACCTGTTTTATTTAACTGTAAGTTACTGTAAGACTTTCCAGAACAGTTGGCAAGGAGTGACACTTCAGCTCTCACATTCACTCAATACATTTGTTTGAGGGATGCATAAGTGGACATTTAGCGAAGTACACTGTAGACGACAACAACAACAATGACAATAATAAGATAAGACGAAGACAAAGACAAAGATGAAGAATTAGATGATGAAGATGATGCAGGTTTTGATAAATACATTTCTGTCTTACACCTGTGAAACTGATCCTTTGTTAGAATGGGATGATCTCCCTGGTTTGCCTGTGAAAATGTTGGAAGGATACTTAAGGATGCTTAAAAGATCAGGAAAAATCAGATACTTTTGGTCCTGCCCTGAGAGGGTGCATTTTTTTCTGTAGTCCAGCCGGGGAATCCGGCCGACTGCAGCAGTGTCTAGTTCTTCATGAGAACTCTGGTGAACAGCAGCTGTGACGAAGGACTACTTTAATCAGCTGAAGTGATGGGGTTTAAGTCTGCCACTGCCTTTAGGTTCTATTGTTACATCCCTCTTAATCCCTCCATGCAATCAGTAAAGGCCTGTTTAGGGAACCTGTGATTTTGTTTCACTTGGACAGAACTTCGAGCTGGAGTTGGCCTTGGAAATGAGCAGATCAGGGCTCTGGAATTGTTACGGTCACTTTAATATTTCTCCTTCTTGGGAGAAAAGCAGACTGCATGCTGAATGAAATGGATGAAACAAGAGAGAGAGGGAAGGAAAGAGAGAGATGAGTTCAAGTTTGCAGTCTTTGAAATATCAGCTTTGTATGACTTTCAGCCTGAAAAATACAGTTTAATTAGAGAAGAAAAGATGGAGAGGAACATAGAAAACTGTCTTTACATCGCGCCTGACCAGTGGTCCAGATCCATCGATAGTGATTGGCAGCCATGAGTTTCCAGAATTTCAGAGAAAATCCTTTCATCAACCTACTTGGAACCTTCCACATAACATTACAGGAGGTTGGGTCTGAATCGGGCCCAGCCTAGTATTGCTGATTCTGACTGTCTGCAACTGCTATCCCAAGTTTTGTGCAGGATTCTTTCCTAGTCCTCCCTAGACAGCTCTTGTATTCCCTCTTGGTGGTTATCCATCCCAGACCTTGTCAAGTTTGGCCAGGCTTAGTTTTTAAAATGGACTAAGAGCACTATCATTCTGTAATATGGATGGGCTCCTAGGGTATTCAGGGTGGTATTTTGGAGCCACTACTCCAGTTATCAGAGTGTTCTGGACCAAAACGCAGGTGAAAGCCACAGCTCAAACAGCTCAAATTTACTGAGGAACAAGTCCCTAGAGCAAATGTTCCCCCTGGAATGGTTAATTCTGGAATGGTTAATTCTCTACTGGGCAGAGACAGTCCTCTTGTCAGGCAGGAATTAACCATTCCAGGGGGAACATTTGCTCTAGGGACTTGTTCCTCAGTAAATTGGCAACTCCACAAAAGAGCCAGTTGTGGTGAAGTGTCTATGCTCCTGCTCTGGTGAACATCCTGAAGGCCTCCCCACCATGGCTAGTTAAAGGCTGTCCAAAGGGACATCTGTCTCTTTTCTGTTTTGGATAGGTAGGCATATAATCTCCACCAAGGGTGACTAAAAGCCAACCAGGACCTAATGTTAGACATCTGGGTAAACCTCAGTAGATGGGCAAAGATTTCACACTCACTCACTATTGTGAGTGTTCCCAAAGTGCTGGCTATGACCTATACAGCCCTATATGGCTTAGGTCTAGACTATCAGAAAAGTCATATCCCTTGACATGAGCCCACCTGAGTTTTAAGATGCTCAAGGGAGGACTTTCTCTGAGTCTCATCACCATCACAGGTATGTTTACTGAGAACATGAGGCACAGCCTCCTTGGTGGCTGCTCCTAGGTTGTGGAACTCCCTCCCACAAGCAGCAAGGTTGCTCCTTCTCTGTTTTGTTTTGGCTGGCAGGCAGCATTTTGGTTACCCGAAACTCTTGCAAACCGTGCATTCCAGAAGGTCTTTTACTTGGAGGGTATTGTGCTGTACTGCTATCACTATAATAATTATTGTTATATTACAACAGTCTTTTTACAGCTGCTGTAAGTTTTCGTTTTAATATGTTGAATTGTTTTTTAACTTATGCATTATCCATTGTTTCAACTGTATTTGAGTCCCTTACTGGGAAAAAGATGGAATATCAAATCAATCAATCAATCAATCAATCATACTCTCCCCCTTCTCTAAATTATCATGTTGATAGGAAGAAGCACAGCCCAGGGTGCAGAGAGAAGCAAGGATTTATTTTTTTGGTGATGGCATGATGACTTTAGTGCAATTCTGGTAAAGACAACCAATTCCCAGGTCCATACTTCTTTCATTCTAAGCACAGGTCTGTTGCTTCAGGTTGTCCTCCTAGTAGATGCCAATGCCTTCTCCAACCCTGCAACTACCCACAGTCTGCCCTTGGCCCCTACAAAGGTGTGTCCGTGGAAGACTGAACCTGTTTTGTTCCTGCCTGAACTATCCCTGAGGGCGTCACACTCACCTCCCACCACTGCGACTCTGGGTCCCCTCTGAGCAGCTCGATCACTTCACCTGTTTGAAATGTCAACACAGGTTTCCCTGGAGGAGCTGGGTTCCCATGATAATTTTGAACAGCCACCATTTTGGGACCTGGAATGGAGCAGGGAAAGGAACAGAAGGATCACTGCTTCTTTGAAGGACATGAAAAGGAGGAAGAAACATTTCTAGTTGCAAAAGAGCCAGCGAACAAACTGATATTGATACAAAGGGTATATCTGTACTATACAATTATAACAATTTCATACCACTTTAACTACTATGACTCCATCCTCTGGAGTCCTGGGATCTGAAATTCTCTGCAGGAAGGCCCAAGAGCTTGCTGGCAGAGAATTCTAAGTACTTCACCAGAGTGCAAACCTCAGGCTTCTGGAAGATGGAGCCACGGCAGTTAAAGTGGTATCAAACTGCTATAATGATGTTGTACAGACATACTCCAAGACCAATCTCTCACCCACTGATATTCCTGTAATTTTAGGACCATGTGGTTGCAGGGGGGTTGTGCAAAATGAGGACAATGCCCTGCCCATTCTGCTGAACCATGAATTTTTCCTTCTTGTTGTTGTGTGCCTTCAAGGCATTGTTGAATTATGGTGACCCCAAGGCAAACCTATCACAGCGGTTTCTTGGCAAGATTTGTTCAGAGGGAGGTTTGCTCTTCTCTTCCTCTGAGGCTGACAGCGTGAGATGTGGTTCTCCATGGCCAAGTGGGGATCTGACCCCTAGTGTCCAGAGTCATAGGCCATTTCCACACGAGAGTGTTATAGCGCTATGATTCCACTTTCAACATCCTATGGAATCCTGGGGTTTGCAGTTTCGGGAGGGGCCAGCTGGCAAGTACAAGCGGGAGAAAAATTCACTTCATGGATTGAAGCAATTTATTCTCAACAAACAGCAAGATTAATTATAAATGGAGAGCGTACTGCGCCGATTGAAGTTTTGAGAGGCACAAGGCAGAGTTGTCCTCTATCACCTCTGTTATTTATCTTGACATTAGAAACACTTAACAATAATATAAGAGAAGATGTGGCAATAAGAGGAGTCCAAATAAAGAAATTTCAATAAAAAAAAATAGCAGGAACTAACAAAATTATAGATTATTAACATTTTATTGCGATACGTGATATAACAAATAGAGGGAATATCAATAATTGTAATCCAGAAAGGAAAAAAAGAAGGAAAAACATTACATGTAACATTGCAGAAATTACTGTTTGTTTTATTTGTTGAAATCTGAACAAAATTATATATATATATATACACACATATATATATATACAAAAAAGAAAGTGGAATCATAGCGCTATAACTGACTAGTGCAGAAATGGCTATAGTCTAACCTCCCCTCCAACCCTACCCTCCATCATAATTAGAAGTGAATGTTTTTCATTTTTGACTTTTTTCCTCTTTTTTAAATAATTTCTGATGGTGGTGCTGTCCCTCTCACTCTGATTTAGGAGGTTCTTACCAGGGTAAGTATTATTCCGAGGGCTCTTTTGACAGCCAAACAAATACTTATACTTGCCAGAAGCTGTAGAAACAATGTACAATAACACATCTGTTTCTTAAGGAATTTGCTTGTCTGCAAGGAATCCTGGAATCTGCTTGCTGACAAATTGCTGGGCACAGATATTAATTTACTGAGGATCATACTCTGCTTAAATCAAGTAACAGTTTCTAGACAGCTTGCAAAAAAGAAAGAATAAAGGTGGGGGAGTTAGCAATGAAAAGTGAGGAGATGATAATACAGTACAGAGCAGAGGCCTTGCAAGGCAGTGCTTTCAAATCAGTATCACTGGTGACAAGCAAAGAAGGTCATTAAGCTGTCAGAATTTGTTAAAAATACAAAACAAGACAAAATTCCATTCTTTAAGTCTCTCTAATGCTCTGGTACCAACCCTCATGGGTCTTCTGAAACAAAACAGAAGAATTAATAATGAGCAAGATGATAATTATAACCTTACCTATATTCAGCAAGTCCTGCCAAGAGATAAAGAGGAGAATGCTTTAAAAGCCAATATTTCTGGCCGCAGATTACTTTTGCAGTAAGAACTGCAATCTATCTATCCATCCATTTATTTATGCCTCAATAATTCCCCAAGACTGGCACTCAAGAACAAGCAGATTATTCTCATGAACTGAGAGGAAATCAGTCAATCCATCCATCCACCCATCAATCAGAGCTATTATAACCCCATCACCACCCCCCAATTAAGATGGCATGCTAGAAGGCAGAAATACCACCTGTCCAGATCAAATTTACACCAAAGCAGTTATTTTTTTCAGAATAAACTCCTTCTTCCAGTCAACAATATGGGACCAGACCTACCTTAAAGGGATGTTTTCATATGTGAAATACTTGAAGATTTAGCAATGTTATAAAAGAGCTAAATCTTGTTCTCAAAACTTGTTAATTTAAAAAAGAGGAGTGGGGAGCGATACACAAACTGTGGGTGGGCCAGGCTAAAAAGAGCGTCTGACGCAAGGCAGCACCGACACCAGACCGCTGCTAAGAGCAAGTCTAAAAGTGAGAGACATGAAGAGATGACTGCACTGGACATGTAATTCGCATGCTCAGAAGATAGGAGCTTTCAGCCTTAAGTGTGGCCATTTATTCAACACTTTTGTAGCTTCGTTCCCTTTTCTAATTTTGGTTTGGGAAGGATGCAGAAGCCACTGCAAGTACCATATTTCTCGGCACATAAGACATACTTTTTTCACTGAAAAATAACATTTAAAAATGGGGTGTCTTACAAACTGGTGTGTCTTATATGCCTGCAAATACCGCCCCCTTTCCTATGCATTTTGCCTCTGTGCGAGTTCTCAGCGCACAGAGTTCTCAGGATGGGTGACAGATGGCTTGACTATAGTACATATGAAAGGGATCTAGGAGTCTTAATAGAACACAGGCTGAACACGAGTCAGCAGTGTGATGCAGCAGCAAAAAAAGCCAATGCTATTCTAGGCGACATCAACAGGAGTATAGTGTCTCCGTCAAGGGAAGTGCTAATTTCACTCAATTCTGCTTTGGTCAGACTCCACCCACAATACTGCGTCCAGTTCTGGGCACCACATTTTGGGAAGGATATTGACAAGCTGGAACATCTCCTGAAGAGGGCAACCAAAATGGTAAGAGGCCTAGAAATAGGGCCATATGAGGACAAGCTTAAGGAGCTGGGTATGTTTAGCTGGGAGAACAGAAGATTAAGAGGTGACATGATAGCCATATTTAAATATTTGAACGGATGTCATATGGAGGATGGAACAAGCCTTTTTTTTGCTACTCCAGAAACTAGGACCCGGGGCAATGGTTTCAAACTTCAGGAAAAAAGATTCCATCTGGAATGCACTGCCTCAGAGTGTGGTGGAGTGTCCTTCTTTGGAGGTTTTTAAATGGGGGCTGGATGGCCATCTGTGGGGAATGCTTTGCTGGTATATTTCTGTATAGCAGGGGGTTGTACTCAATGGCCCTCGTGGTCTCTTTCAGCTCCATGATTCTATGATTCTAGGTAGAGGAGACTCCTTCTCACAATGTCCTTGCAAGTCATTGTGTAAGGAAATACCCTCTACCTCCTTCCACAACGCCTTTCACAATGCGCGGACTGGCAGCCAAAGCTTCTTAAGTGTGGCCCCATTTCCCACCTGAGCCATTGGTTGGCAAGACGGACGTGCCTGGGAGCTGTCTTACCCCTCCCCAGGCACATGTTGGAATGAAAAAGCAGCATGCTGAAACTGAACAAAAAGAAGCTGCTCTTCCTTCTTTTGCACTGAGTGACTCCTAAGGAAAGTGGGTCCACCAGCAAGTTTCAGATTTACTGGAGGTTTGAATTTTAGCTTTGCTAACTCTCAGTCTGATATTCTATATACAGTAGTCCCCCTTCCTGATATACAGTAGTCCCCCTTTCTCCGCAGTTTTGCTTCTTGTGGTTTCAATCACCTGGGGTCAACTGCGGTTCTAAATATTAAAATAAACAATTTATAAGTTTTAAATTGCAAGCCATTCTGAGTAGTGTGATGGAAAGTTTATGCTACCCACCCATTAGTAGGCATCTTGGTTATCAGACTGACTGTTGCAGTATTATCGCAGTACTGCTGCAATATTGCTGCAATATTGCTGTTGCAGTATTAAGCCTTATACATAAGTACTTACAGGTGTGTACATACAAGGAAAAAAAAACATTGCAGATACCCATGGTTGCAAGCATCCACTGGTGGTCTTGGATAAGGGTATGTGTACATGGCTATTGTGTTGGCTTTCTAACTTTTTTTTTGAAGTACAGAACTATTCTATTATTGATATTAAACTCCCAGATACTTCACTACAGACAACTCAGTGACTAGGGTGAGGACAGAGTTGCATCCAGGAAGCTCTAGCTGTCCTTGTTCACTTGGGGGAGTAGACAAAGCTGTGTCCCCCGCTCCCCCAACCACCTTGTGCAGCTATGACGCTGGTGAGTTATGCTCTGCCAGTATAACTACTGGGAATTCAGCCTAGAAGGGGCCCGGGGGAAAAATGCAACTCTGGCTGCCCCATCTTCCTCTAAAAGCCTTTTTCCACCACTCCCTTTTGCAATTATGCCAATATACACACCAAAGTCCAAGGCCATCCCCCCCCCCACTGTAGCCTTCCCAGGGAGAAGATAGTAAACAACAGTGGAGCTTACCTGGTCTGGTGGAGAACCTAAAAGTTAAAAATTAAAATGGGAACAACTGGGTCAGTGCAGGCAGTAAAAGATAATCAGCTCAATCATCTGTTTAGCCAGGAAGTGGAAATGGTTCCAGTTATGCTGGTGACTGAATCGTGTGAGGAAAAGCTCAGACAGAATACCAGGTGTCCAGATTTTCTTTTTTCCAGAATAGCCCCTTGATCATCCCTGCTTTCCCCTTCTCAAATGCTTTCTGCATTAGGCTGTTATAGCGCTATTATTCCACTTGCAACATCCTATGGAATCCTGGGGTTTGCAGTTTGCCCCTCCCGAAACTGCAAACCCCAGGATTCCATAGGATGTTGCAAGTGGAATAATAGCGCTATAATAGCCTAGTGCAGAAATGGCCTCAGTTTATTGTTACCTGCGCAGCTCTTCCTTCTCACACTCTCCTGTGATTCTGACCCACCTTCACAACTCAGACTGTAAGGTCTTTGGGGCAGAGAGATTTCTTTAAAAAAAATTACAGAGCAATGTGTTTACTACTGACAGATTGAGGGAGTATGATACCTATATGCCCTTTGAGCAAGAAGAATTTGAAAGAAGCACTCAGGGCAAAATAATAGAGAAAATACTCTCTGTTTTGTGCTGTTAGAATGGCCTGAAGTGTGTCTTGAAAAATTACTTTTGATGTGCCCCTTGAAGTGAGAATGACTGACGGAGAACTGATTTCTCCATCTGCTATTGCTGATGAGAGGGCAATGGGATCAGCCCATAGAAAAAGTACGGGAGCGGAACCCATTCTATCAGATGCAAATATGTTCTCAATGAGCTCTGCTGCTTTTTGCTGCAAAAATGCTTGGGGAAAGTTACTTTTTAAGATAATAACTCAAACTATTGGCTGGGAAAAAGAACTTTCTGCAATTTAGTTACCTCTGGAACCAACAGATATTGTCTGAAAGCAGAGGCATGAAGCTCAGCCAAGGATTAAAATTGTTGTTCTGTGCCTTCAAGTCAACTGCAACTTTACAGGAGACCTTCTCTAAGGGGTTTTTTTTTTCTTTTGCAAGATTTGTTCAGAGGGGGCTTGGCATTGCCCTTCTCTGAGGCTGAGAGTGCGTGAATTTCCCAAGGTCAGCCAGTAGGCTTCTATGGCTGAGTGGGGATTCGAACCCTGGTCTCCTGGAATACTAGTCCAGCACTCACACCACACTGGCTCAGAGCTAAAATACACAGTTAAAAATACATTGCCTGAAACTGTCCATGTGCGTACACTATGAACCTATGTTGTTATCAACATAATAGAAGGAGGGGGAGCCCAACAGGCATCTTGAGGAGTGGAAGGAGGTTGTTTTCCCTCCCTGGATTGTAAACAGCAGCTTTTGATCTGGAGAGAACTTACTGATTTTGCAGGGTGGGATGACCTCCAAACATTCCTTGTGAGCACCAACTTTGCACTTCATGCACTGGTAGCCTTGGTAGAACGTCCCTCTGGGGAAACAGAAATGGGAGACTGACTTTGCTAGTTTGGCAGACAGCCTTTGTTCAAAAGGAAGCCAAGCTTGAAAAACGCAAACTGAGTCCTGATTAATTTGTTCTCGGGGTGGGCTTGTTCTCAGACCAAGCCTCTAGAGCAGTGGTTCTCAACCTTCCTCATGCTGCGACCCTTTAATACCGTTCCTCATGTTGTGGTGACCCCCAACCATAAAATTATTTTTGTTGCTACTTTATAACTGTAATTTTGCTACTGTTATGAATCGTAATGTAAATATCTGATATGCAGGATGTATTTTCATTGTTGCAAACTGAACATAATTAAAGCATAGTACAGAAGCCTACTGTACCTTTACGGGTTGTATAGAAAAGTGAATTTCACCAGGTGTTCCTTGTTACCTGGCAGCTGCTGAAATCCTCTCTTCTACACAGCCCTCTCCAGCTTTCAATCTGGCAATTTTAAGCCTGACACCCTCCAGATATTTCAGATTACAGGTCCCACAAGCCTCAACCACTGGCCGCTCTGAGTAAGACAGGTGTCCAAAATCCTCGGAAGGAGCCAAACTGCCTACTCTTGGTGTCCACTTAGCCCCAAATCAGTTTCCATGATGCCATTAATAGAGGGGAATAAAAGAAACCCCGGGCCTATGGTAGTTTAAGAGGTATCCAGGAATCCGCCCAATCGGGGGGGGGGTAGGTGCACGTTAGGACCAGCGAGAGAAGCCGAGGCCCTCCCCATCCCTCCATCCAGGCCAGCAGGGCGCCAAGCCACAGGCGGAGCCAAGAAGCCGCCCTCTCCTTACCAAGCGTTTGCTCCGTGGGGGAGGCAAGAGGCGCCGAGGCTGGGTATCGCCTCCAACACCCTCAGGGGAGTTGAAGCGCACAAAGGCTGAAGTCATCCCCGCGGTGCTTGCAGGAGAAGCCCAGCCCCACTCACTGTCGTTCCCATGCTCAAGAGAGGCACAAATTTCCCTCAGGATGCTCCTGCTGTGGCGATGCTGCTGAGCCCCCCCCGTCTTCCCTGGGTGGTGGTGCACAAGCACGAGCCACGTGCTTGTGTCCTCCTGCCCCCTTTGGCGGGAGTGTGTGCAGCCACACACGCTCCCTCCAAAGGGGGCAGGAGGACGCGAGCGTGTGGCTCGCACTTGCGCACCACCACCGAGGAAGGAATGGAGCCTCACACGCAGCCCAACGCCTGCAAAGAGGGCGGCAGCGAAACCACCCACCATTTCCTTAACTGTTAAGTAGCTGCTCTCTACACATGTGTGACTGGTCCGCATAAGCACATTATGACGCCAGCCCTGTCACATACACCTGTATTTGTACGGGGTGTACATGATGGGGTTGGCGCGATGATGTCATCATGCTGGGTACTCGTATGTGGGCGTATCTGCATGTGGGCGGACCCGCCTGGAGACGGATAGAGCAGCGGTGTCTTGGTTCCTAAGACCATCGGAAATATGTGTTTTCCGATGGTCTTAGGTGACCCCTGTGAAAGGGTTGTTCAACCCCCAAAGGGGTCACGACCCACAGGTTGAGAACCGCTGCTCTAGAAGTTTCCGTAGTCAATGCTGCGCAGGTGCAGACAACCCACTTGTGTGAGTTACAGAGACCATAAAGAAGAAGCAGCCCATTCCAATAGTTCTTACAGTAAAGTAAGAACTTACTTAGAGTAAGAATTTTTACTTACAGTAAAATGAGTTAAAGGTGGGGTATTTCACCTGATAAAAAAACTTGGGGTTATTAATAGTTTTCATATTCACTGGGGCAGTGAATCCAGTTCTAGTTTTAGACAAAGTTTAAATGAGCAAATCAAGGACTGAGGCTCTGCAATTTGGATACAGTCCCCTTAAAGTTCAGATTGAAGCCAGAACAGATTTGTTGCTCTGGTGACCTCCGTACTACCAAAATGACTGACAAAATCTGAGTTTTTTCTCTGCATTTCTGTTGACAGTGTTTTGGCTCAGCTATGTAACTGACGAAACCCAATCAATCAATGCACAGAAGGAGCAATGATGTTCCAAGGCTGCATTCACCTCTGCTTGGAGAGTTCACTCATATCCTTGGAAACCATGTGAAAGCAAACCCAAGTGTCACAATATCAGTATCAGTTGATCAGGCTGAACTTACAGCCAGAAGAGGTAAGCGTTTTTTTCTTACCTTAAAAACATCTTGCATGCTTTGCAGTTCGTTGTCTTGTCAAATGTATACATCTGGAAATTATGGTTGTTGGCCATGGCCTTCTCTGGCTTAATGTTGGACCTAAAAAGAAGAAAGAAAGAAAAAAGTTCAAGAGAGAAAAAAAACCAAACCATCTTTTTCCAAGACTACATTCAACTCACATTTCATGTTCTTTTTTTAATAGTATTTTTAATTAAAACTACAAAAGAGAAAAACACATATCATACAAAATAAAACAGTATAAAGAAAAAGAAAAATCCCAAAGCAATATATTACCGAACATTCAAGATATTAACAGAACACACACACACACAGAGGAAAAAACTCCTATAAAATCCATGTAATAAAAAATGAATACATGAATTAATACATAATATAAACTTCCCACTCCTCAGATCACGGTTGTTGTCGACCTCTGAAGGTTTTACTGGCTCTGATTATCATCCTTTTCTTATTATATTTACTCAGATAGTTTAGAATCAATAATATAGATATATTTTCAAGTCTATATGATAAATAAAAGAAAAAGATAAAAAAAAACAAGATACAGTTCTATTAAAAGTGTTCTAAATTCAATTTTCAATCAAATCCAAGTACAACTTGTCAGCTTTCTTCCAGTGCTTCTTAAATCCATTAATAGATTTAATTCTTATTAGTGTTGTCAATTTATACATTTCTGCCATATCTAAATGTTTCAAAACCCATTCTTCTTGAGAGGGCATTGTACTTATCTTCCAGTGCTTAGTCTCATTGCTACTGTCATGTATTTAATAACTTTAACACACTCTCTAAGTCAGCGGTTCTTGTTCAGAAATATTAATCAAGTGTTTTTTATGTTCTATCAATCTAAGTAGCCTGATAATTCTTGTGATGGTGATGAAATGCCTCATGTTACCACTTTACTACAGTAAATTTGTTATTGCTAATTAATATATATTTGCTATTCATACGGAAGTCAGAGTTGGACAGTAGAAAAACAGAGGAGTTGAAGTCGTGAATTTAAGGTTTGGGGTACTGATTCCACAGCCCTGCCTTTGAGCTGCCAAAGGGTTGATGCCACCATTAATGTCATGAAAGCAATGATCCCACTGGCCTCTCTGTCACAGGAAGGAGGAAGAGGAGGAGGAGACTTTTAACGTACCTCAGCCAGGCTCACAGTTTTGGCACTGCTTCCTTGTGCAGATGCCCAAACAAGAAAAAGGGAAGAAGGCATAAGAGAGACCAAAACAAACAACCTTTCTGGATTGGTTACAGCATCCTCATGTCAGAGACAGCAACTCTTTGCCTGCCTATACTCACTAACTGCTGGTTTGCATTTTTGAAGACTTCCTATTTGTCTGCCCATCCATACTCACTCTCTTCTTGTATCATTCTGACACATAGCCATTTTTCTTCTCCTCTGTCTCCTCCTTAGAATACTGAATTCATTATGGGCAAATGTAAGCAAACCTACTTATATATGTCTCCCCGCATAAAGATTAAGCTTGTTGCTTTTCTGGGCCCTCTGTGGGTGGGAAAGTGGGACTGGTTGTTGTTCAGCTTCTGCCTTGCCATTCAATTACTCTGATCTACTACTATTTCTACTACTGTTTCTCACACTTCCCAACATATCTATCTCTATCACTGAACCAAGAGACTCTCACATGGCCATTTCGAACTGCTCCATCCACTTCCTCTTCATGTCTTCCGTCTTGCAGAAGAACTGGAAACCTTGCTTGCCTTGGAGATGAGTGAGGTAGAAGCCATAGGACCACTACAGACGAAATGAGAAAGACAGAAAGGCTGATGTTGAAGCAACTCACAAACATGTCCCCTGCAGCAAGCACTGAAGCAACAACCAAGCAGTCCTGGAGAAAACCCAGAAACTCTGTCAGGATATGTCTAAGGGACTGGAGAATGCCCAGAGCTGGTGAACACTTTTTTTTTGTTTTTTGTTTTTGGCTACCAGCTGGGCAGCTGGCTGGCTGGATTCTGCAGTGATCCAAAACAGTGACACTTTCCATGTTCTGAGAAATTAATTCGTGAATTAATTAACATCCTGTCTTTCTCCCAATATGGAACAACAAAGATTAAAACAAAATACAGCTAGAAATAAAGAATATAATAAAAGGTAAAAAAACAAATTAACATATGAAAATAGTTAAAACACCAATGCAAAGTACAGCACCACGCACTGCATGCACATACACACAGACACACAAATACTTTCTGACAACAACCAGTTAATAGCCAAAAACCTGTCTAATTAGGTCTTTGCAGGCAGAAGGAGAGCAGAGAAGTTATAAGCCTAGTGTCCCGTGGAAGGGAGTTCCACAATCTGAGAGCAGCCACCAAGAAGGTCCCTTCAAATGTTTTCCCTAAGCATGTCTGGGATAATTGTGGGACTCGCAGAGAACCCTCCTCCAAGATTCTTAAAATTTGAGTAGGCTCATAGAAGGAAATGCAGTCTTTCATATCATCAGAAAGTCACAAGTCCTACAGCGCTACTCTTCCAGGTTTGCTAATCTGCACCTAATCCCATTCACACAAGCAGGGGACACTGCCAAAAATCTCTGCCAGGAATTCACTCAAGCAGCTCTCTTTGCCTCAGCCACCAACGACGACAGGCCTACATCACAGGGCTATTTATAAGGATGGCTACAACCACAGATGCAACATACTCCCGAAGATTCCACAGTGCTACTCATAAACACAAAGTGCTATGACCAATGCCGTGCAGCCATAAAACACCATTTGAGAGTGTAGATATCACTTACCATTTTTCCATGTGACTGGGAAGCATGAGAGGAGGGGGTAGACACAACTGGTTAAGACCAAGTATCCCAAATCCAAGTTCTAAAGCAGGAGGTTGGTATCCAGGTTTTGGCAGGTCTCAGTACATTTCCCAACCCACCCAACCCAACCCAACCCAACTCTTGGCCCACCCTAGAAGTAAATACAGAGGACCAAGAAGTGATAGACTAGGAAGAATGCAACCCATTCCTACGTTCTAGCAGAAGGGAAGAGATTTGTTTTTTTGTTTTCTGCTGCTCCAGAGACTAGAACATGAACCAATGGATTCAAACAAGAAAAGAGACTCCACCTAAACATTAGGGAGAACTTCTTCAGGGTAAAAAGCTGTTCATTAGTGGAACAGATTGCCTCTTTAGTGGTTTTTAAACAGAGTGTGGATGGCCATTTTTCAAGAGTGCTTTAATTGTGTGTGTGACAGCGGGTGGACCAAACAGCCTTTTTAGTCCCCTCGAATTCTATAATTCTCTATCTGTAGACTTCAGATTCACTGAACCATTTCTGGAGTGAAACTTCACACGGTTTTCTCTTCTCTTGCATCCTCTTCACCACATCAGAACTTACCAAAGCCTCACTCCTCTCATTTGCTTTGCCTCTCTTTGCTCCAGTTCCTAGCCCTGAAAGTCTTTCTTGAGCCCAGCTGACTCATAGCTGCCTTTTCGCCCTAGATGACTGTCTGTCATTGACTTTGGCTTGACCTTCTTTAAAAAGATTCTCGCAAATCCAAACATGGGCCCAAACAGAAGTAAGGAGCAGTGATAAAAGCACCAAGGCAGAAATGAGAAGTCTTGCCCAAATGAGGAGAACTCAAAGGAACATAAATTTGCACAACCTGAGTTGCTAAAAAGGATTTTGAGAAGCATATAATGCCAGTAACACTAAGACTGACAACAGAGAAGTTTGTACTGGATGACCTGATAAAAATGTTGTGGCAGTGCACAACTGCTGTGGAAGGGGAAATTTTCATTCTGAGGACCAATAATTCACAATTAACACTGTCATCAGAATGCCCTTCTGCAGATCTACGGTCCCAAATCATGCAAATTGCTATGAACAGTTCTTACATTGTTATAGTGCTATTTTTTTCCACTTTGAACATGCTGCAGAATTCTGGGGTTTGTAGTTTACTGAGGTCCAAGAGCTCTCTGGCTGAGAATTCTAAATGCTTCTCCCTAAACTGCAAACCCCAGGAATCCACAGGATGTTCAAAGTGGAATAATAGCACTATAACAATGTAGTGTGGAAAGGCTCTGAGTCTGAAACATCGGTCACTGAAGCCATGACGAGACCTCCGTCTGCCTTCTCTTTCCCCTATTGCAGAAATGCCCTCCTGCCAGTGTGTAATAAAGTGGTTTCAAAACCTACAGCCCTGGTGTAACCTTTATGAATTACTGGTTTGGCCCCATGAGAGAGAAGCCACCATGGGTGGGAAGGGGATGTACTTGCTGGATGACTCCTGAAAGAGAGGGAAGGAGGAGCTGGAGGCAAAGAGGAGCTGCAGTTGCCAGGACTAAAGAACAGACTCTTTTCACCCTGAATAAGATAGTGATGTTTTAAGTTGTATATTTAGGAGCGAATAAAAGGATAAATACTTTGCAGCATTATTTTTATATTGCATTTGCTTCTATTTCGTATTTGTTAGGGTTTTAAGATTGCACCCAAATGATGCAGAAATACTGAGCAGCACAGTCAGAAGAGTGCAGCAGTCAAGTCCTGTGCTGGCACCTCATTGGGTTCTCGGAGCTTTTGGGACAGTTCCGATGTGCCAAATTTAATATATAATTTGTTGTTGTTGCTAAAAATACACCCTGAGATTTAAAGTGCAATTGCGTTTGCAACATTCAATTATAGTTGTCCCCATAGAACCCACGAAAGGTACACTGGCAAAGAAAACGTCCTCTCTATGGACTGGAGTATTCCCTGCTCGGTCCCCTCACCTTCTTGATGTCCTTGTTGTTTGTGGGATCGTCAGTCATCTTGTAGCAGAGCAGCTCAATAATGTCTTTCTGCTCGTAGTTGTAGCCTTTCCTTTTGCAAACAATCACCACTTTGTCAAACAAAAACAAATACCTGCCCAAAAAAAGAAAAAGGTTAAAAGAAATGCAACTCCAAAGCCATGTCCGCACAGACTTCTAGCAGTGGAAGCATTAACTCTCAGCACTTACAACAAACCAGTTCCCAAGATGATCTGCAGGAAGCCACAAAACTGGTATAAAACTGACAGATTTTTTTTTTTTTTAAAGAAGGAAAGGAAGGGCAAAAGGACAGACAGAAACACTTCATTACCTTGTTTTAGTTCATAAGTGGGGAATATCTTTCATGTCGAGGAACAAATTTAATTTCTGCAAAGTTCCTGGGAGCCATGTTCCAGTTGTGAGAGGGGGCCAAAGGAAAAAGGGGTGACTTAAAGCTCTTCCTGCTAACAACTAAGCCTCAGGAGAGGCTGGGAAAACCTGTCCTAAAGCTGAGAACCCACCTGTCTGTCTGATTTTCTGTCTGCTGCCTGTCCCTCCATCCATTGATCCACTTGTCTGTCTGTCTAGCTAGGAGAGACAAACCACTATGGTATAGTGGTTTGACTGCTAGACTATGATTCTGCAGACTATGGTTTGAATCTCCACTTGGCCACGGAAACCCATGGGGTGACTTTGGGCAAATTACATTCTCTCAGCCTCAGAGAAAGGCAAAGACACTCCCGAAGAAATCTTGCCAAGAAAACCTCATGACAGGTTCCCCACAGGGTTGCCATAACTCAGAAATGAGGCACACAAGAACAACGACCTCGAAAAGGGTCCATTTCAGGCAGCAAAATGTTTGGGGATGGCAAACAACAACAACCCGACTGTCTATCCCTCTGTCTATCTGTTTGTCTGTCTGTCCATCCACACACCCACCCACCCACCTGCAATTCTATCCCCCTTCATGTAAGATTTCACATAATTTCAAAAGGAGACATCAAAAGAATATAAAATTATATATCTGGATGTATTTAGTAAAGTTATTAGGCTCCAAAGGCTTTTGGAAAAAAGGTAAGTTTTCACTCAGTGCCAAAACAGTCCAACCAGGCCTCCAAGAAGATGGCATCGCACAACCAGGGTGCCGGGTGTGATGGTGTCATGGTTAGCCAGGCAAGCCCAGAGGCAAGCCCAGGAAGGTCAGATTCAGCCCCAGAACCTGAGGTTCCTCACCCCTGGATTTACTAATGTTGTAAGCCACCAATAATGTGGATTACTGGGCCTATTGGGTCTAAAGGTACCAGACCTCCTCTGATCTAGGAAGCTATGCGGGGTCAACCCTGGTTAGTACTTGGATAGAAGACCACCAGTGTGCTGTAGGATATATTTCAGAGGAAAGAACTGGCGAATTGAGTATTTCTTGTCCAATAAAATCTGGCAAACTGAGTATTTCTTGCCGAATAAAATCCTGAGAAATTCAAAGGGTCACCCTAAGTCGACAGGTGACTTGAAGGCACATACGCACACAATGTGTATAATATCTGGTCTCTCTGAAATTAGCTTGTCACTCTTTATTGTTTTGCTTCCTCACTCACCTATCCTGTTTTGTGTGGTTTATTATTGACCGAACCTTCAGTTCACCATCAATCTTTGGCCTCCCATATTCCTCCAGTTTCACTGGCTGTAGGAAAAGGCAGGGAAGTGTTAAAAACAGACCAATGGAAGTTATAACTGTTGTAGGTAAATGCTTAAAACATGTCAGAGAGGGGAGAGGAAAGGAAAGGGGATGGAGTTACAAATGCCAAAGACGTGGAACAGCTACTAAGCATCTAAATATTCCCCAAATACATTCCTCAGTGACCACCTTTGAAAGGCTGTGTCCTTGGCTCCCCATCTCTACTCATGACACCCCCCCACCAAGTCTAGCCCTATGCCATGGCTATCCTATACCTGCCACAAGACTTTTCAAAGAGAAGGAAGAGAATATCAAGATGGTTTGGGGCCTTACCAGGTTTTCTATAGAACTCTGAAATTCACTTATTTTCTTTAATGTCTCTTTGTCCCGCTTGACTTCATTTATGTACATGGCCAAGTCCTGAAAACAGATGAAAAAGCCTGATTACAACATTCCTAGTTGGGAGTGTCATTTAGGGCAGGAAACATGTACATGGTTTGTAACCCCTGGTTATGCTAACATAACTTTAAGGGCTGCTGTGGAAGGAGGTTTGCTTTACCTCATTGCACAATGCCTTTATCTCCAGGTATGCAAGGATGAAAAACCAGCATGATGTAGCAGTTGGAATGTTGGACTAGGACTAGGACCATGGGCTGAATCCGCACTCAGTCATAGAAACCCATTGCATGTTCTGGGACAAGTCACATTCTCTCTGCCTCAGAGAAAGGCAAAGCCAAACTCCCTCTGAACGAATCATGCCAAGAAAACCCCATGATAAGTTTGCCTTATGGTCACCATAAGTCTGAAACTACTTGAAGACATACGAAAACAGGAACTAACATGAACTGGTATTCTAGCAAAAGCACAGCTTGGTTCTCTTTTTTCCACATTTTGAAGATCGGGACAACATTTGCCCTCCTCCAGTCTGCTGGAACTTCTCCTGATCTCCAGAAACTCTCAAGGATTATTGCCAGTGGTTCTGAAATTACTTCTGCCATTTCTTTTAATACCCTTGGATGTAGTTCATCTGCTCCTGGTGACTTGAATTCTTTTAGAGTCACCAGGTATTCCTGCTCTACCTCTTTACTTTTTCTGTGCTGCATTTCCCCTATTACGTCATCCATTCCATTTTCTCCAGGTTGAACACTAAGGCAACAGGCATTCAGTAGTTCTTCCTTTTCTATGTCCCCTGTAACCACGTCTCCATCTTCCCCTCACAGCGGTCCTACCATCTCCTTGTTTTTCCTTTTGTACAGACATAACCCCAAAAAACCTTTTTATTGTTTTTAACTTCTCTAGGAGCCTAATAACTTCTCCCCTATATTTGCCAGCCATTTGTCTGAATTCCTCTTTGGTGATTTCTCCCTTTTTCCATTTCTTGTACATGCACTTTTTACATCTTAGTTCCATTCAAAGTTCTTTAGACATCCATCCATTTTAGGGTATTTTTAGGGATGTTCTGAGAGGGGAGCTTTAAGCCATTCTCTCAGCAATCCTTAGATTCCCCTCCCCTCCTTTCCTCCCTCCTTCAGTTACAGAGCTAACTAAAACGTAAGGAGCGATGTAACAACACAGTGAGCAACTTTTGAAAATGTCGCAATAAACACTGACAAAAAGTTATTCCCTTTCAAAAAAAAATATCCCACGAAGACTATTACACAGAACAGGAATAAACTGCTTTTTAAAAGTAACTTCCAAAGCCTGGAACTGAAGCACATGTAAAGATTATCCTTTCTGCACATCTGCTACAGGAGCAAGTGAGCCAGAAGAAGAGCTGCTGCAATTACAGAGCTGCATTTCTCCTGATGAACAGAAGAGGGGAGCAAATGATGGAGGAGTGAGGAAGCCACATAGCCTGTGCCCTCTAGGGAAGCAATCATTAGATCCTAGGAGAGAGTTGTTGGCCTGCCCTTTAAATAAGTAATTAGGCACTCCATCCATAAGCCTCTCAGAGAAGAGGGCTGCCTATTGTGTCTCTGTATACTGTACTGAATCATAGAATCATAAAATCATAGAAATGTAGAGTTGGAAGAGACCCCAGGGGTCATCCAGTCCAACCCCCTGCCACGCAGGAACACCCTCAAAGCACTCCCAACAGATGGCCATCCAGCCTCTGCTTAAAAACCTCCAAAGAAGGAGCAGACTCCACCACACTCCATGGAGGCAGCAGATTCCACTGCCGGACAGCCCTGACCATCAGGAAGTTCTTCCTGAGGTTCAGGTGGAATCTCCTTTCCCGCAGTTGAATCCATTGCTCCTTGTCCTAATCTCTGGAGCAGCAGAAAACAAGCTCTCTCCCTCCTCTACATGGCATCCCTTCAAATATTTAAACATGGCTATCATGTCCCCTCTTAACCTTCTCTTCTGCAGACTGCTCTGTCTTTGCCTCAATTCAATCAGCGCCGGACCCTGCAGCTGCTCTGTGTCAGAAGGATCTGATCTCTCCTTAATGCCAAGTCTCAGCAAAATGGCCCAGCCTCAAAGAGAAAGAGAGCGAGAGAAAGAGACTGCCCATCCTGAGTTCCTGTTTTGGGACTGCTTCCTTCCAAAAGGGAGGCACCTTCAGAACTATGGTTGACATAGAAGATTGGGAGGGGCTGCTCTGATTCTTCCCCTTAATATACTCCAAATTCTTAACTCTGTCTGAATTGCAACCTTGTACTGGTTCAGGAGCAAAATGACCAAGAAGCTTCAAGTGGTGGCGGCAGCAGCAGTGGGTGGGCGGACAGAAATGTAAAATAAAATAAACACAGCTCCAAGTCAAAACATAAATAGAAAAAAACTGCCTACATACAAACTGTCCGGGTTCATTTGTATACATCATTAAACTCTTTTATTTATATTTCATCTCGGGCTTGCTTTTCTCACTTCCAATGATGCAAAAGACTATACAATAATAGTGCTTTGATTCTGGTTTAACTTGACATAGTGACAGCCTATAGCATCCTGAATTTGCAGTTTAGGGAGGAGTATTTAGAATTCATAGGCAGAGAGTGCTAGCGCCCCACAGAACTACAAACTCCAGGATTCCACAGGATGCAGCCAGGGCAGTTAAAATGGGATCATAGTGCTATTGTTGTGTAGTGTGAAAGGCCCCAGGAAAAGTCTGCCTCTTGTCAGTTTTAGAGCTCACAGTAGATTCACACTGCAGTATCCTATCACTATGAATCCAATTTAACTGCCATGGCAACATCCAATGTCACTGTGGGATCTGCAGTTTAGGGAGGAGTATTTAGAATTCTCCACCAGAGAACTCTAGTGCCTCATCAAATTACAAATGTCCAGAATTTCTACAGGATGCTGCCACAGCAGTTCAAGCAGGCTGTACCTGGGTGGGGTGAAAAGAAAAGGACAGTGATTATTTTACAGGTTCAGTGCTTAGGCAACCCTCAGCACTGAAGCAGCACACTCAAATCTAACATCCTGTGCTTGGGTTGCATTTTTAGAATAACCTGGGCATTGCAAGGGAAAAAGAAATACAGAGCTACAAGTCATGTGCCTGTTGCACCATCCCGGATGCCTTGAATTCTAATTGAGAAAATGAAAGCAAGCAAGCAAGCAAGCAAAGCTCTTTCACTGCAATGCTTCTGTACTGTATCTTTTCTATGTGTGCGTCTATGTGAACTGCATCTCTCAGCACAGTCTCCGCTTGCATCTCCTTTCCCCCTCAGCTCTGTTTCCTGTCAGTTTTGCATAAAACGGACACCGACTCTTCAAAGACGAGCCCCAGGCTCTGGACCTTCCACAGCAGTGCTCCAAACTTAACAAGGGCAAAGTGGCAAGTCTCATAATATCATGCTGTCCCCTGGTTTCCCAATCCTTCCTGGCAGCAACAGTTAGCAAGACAAACAAAGATTAGGGTCTCCTATGCCGAGAGCCTGTCCTCAGAGCCCTGCCTTGTGTTCTAATGCTCAGTCTTTTCAGTAAGGCTGCAAAGCCCTTCCTGTGGTGAGGGGAAGAGATGCATTTTGATTATGCTGGTAATTTTCCAATTGTGTTGCAAAGGACTGTGGGGGATTTTTGAAAACCTGTCAGGGGCTCATCAATCAGTTCTGACCAAGCTTGGAAAGGTTATTTTTCGTTAGATGACAGTTCCCAAAATTCCCAGCCAGCAGAGCCATGCTGGCTGGGATTCTGGGAATTTTCATCCAAGAAAAGGTAACATTTTCAGGTTCTATGAATGAAAGAAAATCATCCCTGAAAAGACAGTTCAACCTTCCCTTACAGTCTCTCTATGCCTGGAGCAGAGGGGGCTTGAGCCTCCCAAGCAGGTGAGTCCATCTCAAAAGATCTGACAAAACTGGATCACCAAGAGTCCTATGTAGTTGAGATACCTCAGTTATTATCCATCAGAAGTTTCCAAAATGATCAAGCACTAAGAACTATTAGGACAGCGATTGTCATTGAGCCCTCCCAGAAATACGAAATGCTGCCTGAAATTTATCATAGGTACATTTACTTGGGAGTAAGCAGCTCTGAACACACGGAGGGCATATTGCCCTTGCAAGAGTCTTCATATTTTGAAGATGTTCCAATGATATAATAGATGGCAAAATAATTTGCCTCCCACTGCAAGCAACTGCTACTACACAAATTTAATAACAACCTGCTTGCTGATTTTCAGACCGCATTGCACCTTAAAACAGCTTTGGAGTCCCTTGATGCACCTCATCAGGCAGAAAGGTGTTGGGGGTTTGACAGTGGAACACTGTGGAACGCTCCTTCTGTAGAAAGGATCTAGAATCTTTCTTCTTTTTCCTTTTGGACAGTGAAGGAACTATTAACAAGGAGTGAATCTCCATCATGCCTCGGGCCAGATGCAGATGAAAGGCCCTCTCCATTGCAACTGCCACTGCTCTGGCCTCAGAGGGAGAGAAGAGCAGCCAGGCCAAAGGCACATGGAAGGCTCTCCATCTATCCCAACTGCTACTATCCTGACCATGGAGGGAGAGGAGAAGAGGTGGGCACAGGTCCACCGTGCCTAGGCCCAGAAGCAGAGGAAAGGCCCTCCCTCCATCCCAACTGCCACTGCCCCGTCCTTGGAGGGAGAGAAGAAGAGTGCACTTTCCTTCACCCCTCTGGAGCTCTCCCCTCCCACTGCTTTGCCTCTGCCCTGGCAGTGGGAAGGAAGGCTCCTGCACCAGAGCCCTGGAAGAGAATAGAAGGGGAATCATGAGGGTGGGATAGCCATTTGCAATTTTTCCACTTTTGTGAGAATTCTGTGTCCCGAACCCTCATGAATGTGGAGGGGCCACTGTACTTGTAAAGTACAGTGGAGGTGCTCTATAAATAAATAAATGACGATGAGGATGATTCCATACTATACGATTATAGCTATTTGAGACCACTTTAACTGCCATAACTCCATCCTTTGGAGTTCAGGGATTTCTAGTTTTATGAGATATTTATAATTCTATGCCAGAGAGCTTGAATGCTGTGGTGCAAGGAAAGGCCACTGACAAATTCTAAATGTATCACCAAGCTACAAATCCAAGGAATTCATTAGATGGAACAATTATTTTTTTCAAGTTGCATCACAGTGCTGTACTTGTGCAATATGGATACTCTCAACATTTTCACCTCAAGCTCCTTCTTTTAGGGATATAATAGACTTGCCAGGTTTTTTTTTCTCATTTGCTTTTTTTTTAAAAAAAGTTTTTATGTGTTGCTTCTAATGGTGCTTTAAATTTTAAAATTTTATTTTACTGATTGTTTTTGAATCCTTTCCCTCTTCCCCAGACCAGGATGTTAACAACAGTAACAGGTGAACTGAGTCTACCCAGTGACATGTCCCCGAATCTTCTGCAACACGGAACCACGACAGATGTGCCCTCAACAGAGACACAGAGGCAGAAAGCATTCCTTGGAACTATAATATCTGATACACATGGTGCCTCAAGAACAAGAAACTTTACTGATGGTACCAGAAGTAATTCTGTTTATACACTATCAGGCCACTCTAGGGCTCCACCTGACATACACATAGAATTAGCATCCTTATAATCTTAGCTTTGATCACAGGTTTCCTGCTTTTGTTGCCATGTTGAAAGTTGTCAATACGTGGGCTCTGGTAAATGAAATCTCTAAGCTGGGGAGCAGGCAGGCCTTCCTGCAGTAGCTGCCAGGTTTTTGGACTTTGGAGCATCTCCCTGGGAAAAGGAAGTTGAATAGTTCTGCAGCCATCCATGGACGGCAGAATTAGGAGATCACTCAAGGGAACTGAAGGATCAGACACTGGGATGCAGCACAAGATCTCACCATTCCTGGATTAGACCTTAGGAGGGTCCTGGGACTAGACCCCTCTGGTTCCATCTCAAAGTGCTTCCTACCTGCATGGCCTCCAGTGCTTCCTTGAGCAACTGCTTCTCTGGCCGGTCGGAGGAATGGCTGAGGAGCTCCTGAAAGACAATTGTAACAGTACATTAGTAGTGTGCTGACCATTACTGTAATAACTTGAGCTCGGAGGAACAACACCATGTAGGACAATGATGTCTTCTGCCCTGCCCTTCAAGCTGCTAAGTATATCCACAATCCTGAAAACTGATGGGAAAGAGGCATTTCTCCAGCAACAATGCAGCCTTGTCAGCTTTCTCGGTTATAAAACAAGGCATCTCCTGGTCTTGAATGAGCAATTAGGGCCCACGAGCTCTATAAAAGACCTGCTCCTCCTGATGGTGATGGGAACTACTAAACTTGGCGTGATGGTGAAAGACCTGCAATTTTGCAGTCTCATTCAGAGCAAAGCTGTGGGAACTGAGCAACGGAAAACTTCAAACCTTGTCATCACACACCTCTGGTCCTCCTTTGCTGTTCTGCTCCATCTTACATTCAAGTCAGTCAAAGCAGCACAGGTTGGCTGTTTGGACAGAGTTTGGCAATGTTACAACTCCCAGATTCACACAGTCAGCCTAGCCGGAGGAATTTTTTCTCCAAAAAAGTAACATTTTCAAACTCTGGGTTGAAAATTGAATGGATGCAAAACAGAGGCCTATTGTCACCCACCATCACTTAATTATGAAATGTTGCTGGTGCTCTGGTTAATATAGAACTGACAGAAGAAATTTCACACATAATCAGATTGTTTGCAGACTTACTTCACAAGCACTAATTGTCCCTCATGGAAAACAATGTGGAATTAGCCAAGGTCACACTGAGCTCTGGAAAACTGCATCACACCAGTGAGCTGGAGTAATTATGCTATTAATGCTTAAAAAGAGGAGGGGCAAAAGGTGCGTGTGCGAAATTTATCTGGCAAACGGAAAGTGGGGGATTTACATATTATTTTCTGGGAGAAAAATATGGAATATCTAAGCACTGGAGATTCAGCTACGCCAAGGCTAAGCTCCACATTCTGTTTTAAAGAGATTTTCTCTCACATTGTTTCCTCTTGAAGAGGCAAAGCAGGAAGAGGCCTCTGGAGTGGACAAACGGAAGGAAACACATGTGGCTTTCTCTCCCCCTTTCCATTATTTTCTTTAGTGAAATTAATTAATTAATTAGATAGCTAAAAGAATCTGCAATACAAAAATTAAAAGCATCAAACAACAATCCAATTAAAAGCATCAATTTGGAACAATCAGAAACACATTAAAACCTATTCCATAATAGGAACCTATATACCTGTTGCATTGCCCCAACCAGTTAAAAGCTGAAAGCCTGTTTAAATATGAAGGTCTTTGCCTGCCAGTAAAAAAGGAGGAGAGAGAGCAGAGAGAAGGTCAAGCGAACCTCTCTCGGGAGGACGTTCCATAGCCTGGGAGCAGCTACTGAGCAGGCCCTCTCCCAGGACCAAAAGAAAGCCTTCCTTTGAAGAGTTTCAAACTAGAGTAAGCTTCTATAGGAATGCATGGTCTTTTAGATAGTCTAGACTTAAGCCATATTGGCTTAAGGAACACCCTCAAAACACTCCCGACAGATGGCCATCCAGCCTTTGCATAAAAACCGCCAAAGGAGGAGACTCGGAGTGTGGTGGAATCTCCTTCTTTGGAGGTTTTTAAGCAGAGGCTGGATGGCCCTCTGCCGGGAGTGTTTTGAGGGTGTTCCTGCATGGCAGGGGGTTGGACTGGATGGCCCCTGGGGTCTCTTCCAAATCTACATTTCTATGATTCTATGGCACCATTATACTCACTGATCCATCTCTTCCCTCCAGAGGAAGATATGTAATCCTACCCTCTGCCTTCTCCTGTCTTCCTCTACTTATGTCTGCAGAAACAGAAGTGAAAACCCCATTGTATCAGCCCAAAAGCTCATATAGTTAAACATTTCTAAGTGCTTCCAAGAAGCGCACACGTGGAACAGGGAGGCAACAACAGCACTTCCTCCCACCACTTTGGGAGGGGTGGGTAGGGCTGGTGTTCAGAGATCGACTGCTCCTGAAGGAAGAGTTTCTTAAGAACTGCTGTGGCTAACACCTGTCAAACAGACTCAGGTGTTGTATTTCATTCCCTCTTGCTGGTCAGTCAAGCCAAAAGGCTGTAATTAAATTTGGGAGGAGAAAATTCCACTAGCTTTGATTTATCATCTTTGATCCATCTGGATTCTATGGCCAATCCATTTCAGGGAGTGAGACAGTGATCTAGTCCCTCATGTCCCCATCAGCCACCTCCTAGATCACTGTTATTTTTCCACCATTTAACTTAGCCTTTTGTCTTTCTATATAGCTATAGCTTTGAGGCTCACTAGTTGTTTCCTCACCTTCAATAGAGCTGGGCTCCTAAGAGAAAGGCTATAACCCAGAAGCAGATAAGGTTGTCCTGTGGCTATTGTCTCTGTTACCCTATCCTGTCCCACTCCTACCTTAAAGCCAACGTTAGAAGCATCAGGCCACCAGAGCTGAATTCAGCCTTCTTGGGTTTCCTAGAAGGCCACGTCCCTTTCCTGATGATACCATTGTTTGGTGGTTTTCCACCTTTTGTATGGGCTTTCTTGCACATTGAAAGGTTCAAGTACCTCTCCTAAGGCTTAATCCTAGCAGGAAACTACTGAGATGAAATAAAAAAACGACTGGCAATTTTGGTCCCGCACTTTCTTACCTTTGGTTCCACCCATACCTAGAATGAGGCTCCTGAAAACTTATTGAATGTGGCCCTCTAGCTGAAAGAGCTTTGCTACCTTCGGATTACAGGTTGGCTGGCATGCAGATGCATACCCACTCTAGTATCAGACCAAGTCCCAGTTGCAGCCACAACAGTTGCAGGAGGCTTGTTTTTGCTGCTCTCTCTGATCTCAGTCTTGTGGAACCTGGACCCTCCAAATTCACCTGCATTTCCCATCTCAGAAATCAGTCAGGATCATTTTCTATTGCATTTTCTAGGTTGGTTCAAAAGGAAGAATCCTGGAGTTTGATGAAATTTACCTTTAATAAGAGGTGATACTTCAAGACCCTTTGCATCGGTACCACCAACAGGTCTTGCAGTTTGAACTTTCCATCCTGAACCTTCAAGGTGCATTCCTTAAAGCAACACAAAAAGAAGCAGAGGAATGAAATAGATCTGGACAAATTACTACTATTCAAGCCACCTTCCAAAATTTTCAATTTCCTCCTAAAAAATACAAAGCCCACGAATGCATGAGGAACAGGCAGTGCGCTAACAATGAATTAACAATGGTGAAAAAAGAAGACCATGTGGCCATTACAAAATGGAACTGGAAACCAATTGACATCAAGGAAACCCTCATTTGTCCTCCATAGCCACTGAGCTATTTGTCCTCCATTGCCACTGAGACAACAAGATGGAAAAGAGTGACATTGCTTCTTCCCAGAAAACCTACCTGTTACAAGATGCTTCTGGAGGAGATAATCTGCACTATCACATTATGGCACTTATGGGATTGAAGTGCCATTGTTCTGTGGACTTCTGTGGGATTTATATTCTTTGTGAGATGCCACTAGTGCTGTCATTCAAGGGAGTGGAACTACAATTCCCAGGATTCCATCAACTGGACCCACAATATTTTAAATAATATCCAACTGATGTTAGTCTAAATTGTAGACACATTTGAGGGTGTGAAGTTCCACCTCCAAGGGAAGCCCATTGTTTCACATTGGCCTTGTCTTTGGGTGTGCAGGATGATAGAAATGCTTCAAAGCCTTTGTAGGACTGTGAATTTGTCTGTATGGCTCTCCTGGGCTTTCCCAAACACCTGTCACTCTCCTGTATTCCTACTTGTCACCCCGTCTTCCCTGTCTGCCTTTCCCATGATTGCTTTCAAACTCTGGGGGAGGTGGGAAACAGCCTTGGAATTTTCTTCTAAAACATCCAGATCCTGCCTCAATCCACCCAGAACCCCTCATTAGCTAGACACGCTTTGATAAAAGTTGAACCTTCCTTGGCATTGTATCCCCATTTCAGAGCCTACAGCAAGCCTTTTATTTGGATTGCAAAATGAAGCTGAGATTAGTAAAATAAAGCTGGTGTCTGAATTGTGTTTGTGCTGGAGCTTCAGTCCCCTTATTAGCCAAGCAGTTGGCAGATGGAATCAAGAGAGAGGAGTCTCCCGAATCAACTTGGAAAAGCACAGCTTCTTGAATCAATGAACAGCAAAGGTGAGAAGAGGGAAAGAGGGATGGACCATAAAGCTCCAGTTGGCTGGCCTCTCATCCTAAATCCACAACATTCAGTCACCTCGACTTTTTGCCGAACATCCTCTCGATTGGCCATGAGGTGGTTGAGAGTTGTCTGGGCATTCTCCATCCGGCTGCAGTATTCCCCATATATCAAGAGCCTGATTAAAGAAGAGGCAGTAGAAAAGTCAATACTTTTGTGCAGAGACTAAAACATGAACAAAAACATGTATTTGAATGACAAGAAAATGGATCAACCTAAAATTAGGAAGAACTTCCTGACGGTAAGAGCTGTTCAACAGTCCTTTTGAAAGGAAAATCTTTGTGAGAGGTTTTTGAGCAAAGGTTGGGTAAGTATATATCTTACAGGTGCTTTAGATGCAGAGTTTTACATTGCTGTCATGTACTGGATAACTCACACTCCAGAAAACTCACTCTGAGGTAGACAGCCATTTATTTTTATGGGTAAGCCTGAGCAGCACAGCACACTTCCACAGAAGTTGCCGAAACTGATGGGTACATACAACATACATCTTTCGTAGGTAATCAGTACAACTTTAGGTGCATAAGGCACTCATGGTCAAAGCCATAAATCCCTTCATGTGTCGGCCCCACCTTTCCTTTCCCAGGCTGGTCCTTTCCACAGGTCCTTGACCAAGGTGACCCCACTGCATATTTCCCTATTCTTGTCACCACACTACCCTGTTCTCGTAACATCCTAGCACCACCTGTCTTAACTCTTTCCAGCCTCTTCCCACTCTTCCCTAACATGAAACACAGTGTAATAGATGCAACCTTTTGGTTGCAACAGCTACATACATGTTAGCAAAGAATATGCATTCAACAGGTTAGTGTTTTCCATGACAGGGAAGCTTAGCAACCTGGGGGTTGGACTAGATGGCCCTTGGGACACCTTCCCGATTCAATGATTCTATGATTTGCCAATCATGGGCTTCTTAGCCCATTTGTGTATTGCCTGCAGCTGAAGCCCAGACAACACTTGCCTTACAACCTTTTTTTAAAAAAATAATTTTTATTAAAAGTTTAGTTTTGAAAATAACCCCCGCTACACACTTCCAAGTTTAAGTCTTCCAGTTGAATTTGCTTGTTTCCATTGCATACAAACACAATTTCCATTTTTCAGAGAAAAGAGCAATTGCATTATTTCTTTCTTTGATTTCTTATACATTTATGTCTTTACCCAATCCAATACTCCTTTCCATTCTTTTTCAAAGTTCTGGATAGGTTTATTCTTCAAAGAAAATGCTAATTTTTCCATCTCTGCCATATCCAGAACTTTTAACCTCCACTCTTCTATATCAATATATTTCTTTTCTTTCCAATATTGCGCATATGTCAACCTTGCCGCAGTTATTAAATATAACAATATCTTCTGATGACTTCTTATCTCCCTTTGTTGCCCTGGCATATTTAACAATTAAAACTCCGGTTTCATTTCAGCTTACAAATTCTTTGAATTTCATCATGTACCCCCTTCCAAAAATTTTTTGCTATCTTACATGTCCACCACATATGAAAAAATGACCCTGTCTTTTCATCACATTTCCAACATTTTGCATTCCCATTTTTAGTTATTTTTTTGTAATCTTTCTGTGGTCATATACCATCTATAAAACATTTTATAAAAGTTTTCTCTTAGGTTTAAATTTAATATAAATTTTATATCCATTTTCCACACTCTAATCCCAAGTTTCTAATTCAATTGAATGTCCCAAGTTCTGTGCCCATCTAACCATTGTGTCTTTAACTACTTCTGATTCCATTTCTCTTTTCAACCAATGTTTACAACATTTAAACTGTAAGAAATGAAGGCTACCGTTAAGATTCTGCAACATCCATATCATGGACAGAGGCAGACAGCACACTAAATCCCAGCTTTGAGCTCTGCCATCTCCAGATAGGGAAAAAACCTGATCTGAACAGCTCTGGGAGGATCTGCCAATCAATACAGGTCATGGTTGAAGACCCCTCCCAGAACTGCAAACCCCAGGATTCCACAGGAGGTTGAAAGTGGAATCATCATGCTATAAGAGTGTCGTGCGGAAATGGCCTTAAGTCTCAGAGGTGCTACAGTATCTCTTTGCGCACTGATCCAAACTAACATTGCTTTATCTTTGAGTACAACCACCTAGAAGTATTCCTTTCCTGAGAAAACCTTATCAAATTCATGGGGGTGCCATAAGTTAACATATAACTTGAAGGCACATATATACACATGCACAGGTTGCTTTTCCCCCACCCAAAACGAAGAAGGATCAGTTTGTAAGGAACAGACTGAGAGAAAAAAAGAATGGATCCAAACTTAGTCTAACTTTTCCTTTATTCTGTCTCCCTAATGATCTGAATACCCTAAAACCAAATCCTGTTTGATCTCAGAAGCTAAACAGGGCCAGTCCTGGTTAATACTTGGATGGGAGGTCACCAAAGAATAGCAGGTACTGTAGGCTATATGTCAGAGAAAGAAACTGACAAAACCACTTCTGAGTATTCATTGCCTAAGAACATCCTATGAAATTCATAGGGTCACCATAAGTTGACAGGTGTTTTGAAGGCATGTATAAACACACACACATACACACACATACACATGCCCTAACCAATTTTTCCTGTCTTTTTACCTTTCTTTAAATTCTAGAAACACCTTGGCTAAGCTGGTCCCTCCAGACATCATGGAAACATCAATGGCTCTCAAGAAGTTGAAGTGCACTTTGATGAGGTCCTGAAAACAAAGGAATTGAGTTGAAAAGGGGTACAACTGCAAAGCTTATGCACACCTCGGAGAAAGACAAGGGAATACTGCTCCTTTAAAACAGGAGTTGGTGACGGGGAGGGAAAGAGAAAGATCAAGCCATAATTAACACTCAGCACTGGTGGTGAAAAATGTCTTTAAACCGCATCAAAGATTGTATGCAGTTCAGCTTGAAAGCCATCGCCAACAGATCCATATGTAGCTTTTGTGCATATCAAACAGCACTAATTGGGGATCAGCAGTGTCAGCACCATGCAAATAAATGGCAGATGGGATGATATCACCACGCGGTGATGTTTCCCTGTAGTTATGCCCATGGTTATAGCCCTCAGGGTAAGACTGGAATATAAACATGTGAAACATCTAGTCCAATTTTAAGGGCTGGGTTTCATGTGGGTTTGTTTCAATATGGAGGGATTTCAAGAAGAGACAGAGAGACAGCAGAGTGTAGTAGTTTGAGCACTGGACTATGACCCTGGAGATCAGGCTTGGCCATGGAACCCCACTGGATGATCTTGGGCAAGTCACATACTCTCAGCCCCAGAAAACCCTGTGATAGGTTCGCCTTGGGGCACCACAAGTCAGAAATGACTTGAAGGCACACAACAACAACCGAGAGGAAACAAAGGCCATTTCCGCACTACACTTTTATAGCACGATTATTGCACTTTCAACATCCTATGGAATCCTGGGGTTTGCAGTTTAGGGAGGGGCCAGTCAGCCCCTCCTGAAACTGCAAACCCCAGGATTCCATAGGATGTTGAAAGTGCAATAATCGTGCTATAAGAGTGTAGTATGGAAATGGCCAAAGTCTCAGGGCAGTGAAGAAAATGATTTCATTCTTTCAATGAGTTCCGTGGGCAAATTGGAAGAAAAAAAAAATCTTTTTCAATACCCTGAGACTTTATTTCATCTCTATTTTCCTTCTATTAGTTGTTACCAGTCCTCGTTGCTTCTTGTTTCCAGATGAACATGGGGATTTGTCTGAACAACCAAACCCATCAAAGGGCAAGGTCACTTTAAGATACAAGGCAACAACCCCACAGATTATACTGTGTAACTATGGGGGGTATCAAAATGAGGGCACTGATCTCCCAAATAAGAATTCTGCCCCCCAAATTTTCTTTCAGTCCCCAAATTTCAAGGACCACAGTAAATTAAAACTTCCATTCAGAATTCAGAACTCTAGTTTAGGCACCCAAAGAGGCAGGCAAAACCACCAAGGTAGCCGGACGGCCCCTCCCGAAACTGCAAACCTCAGGATTCCATAGGTTGTTGCAAGTGGAATCATAGCGCTATAACAGGTTAGTGCGGAAATAGTCTTAGTGACAGTAAGACCCATTTGACAGCGGAATCTGCTGCCTTGGAGTATGGTGGAGTCTCCTTCTTTGGTGGTTTTTAAGCAGAATCTGGATGGTCAACTGTCAGGAATGGCTTGACAACGTAATCCTGCATGGCAGGGGATTGGACTCGATGGCCCTTGTGGTCTCTTCCAGCTCCATGATTGAAAGACTTTTTTGCAGTGGAAGAAATTGCTGAAATTCTTCATTACCTCTGAGAACAAACTTAGTGAAGAGTTACACCCATCAGGCTCACCCAGCCATGGCATTGGTCAGTTATGACAATGGATCAAAGTGGAGTTGTAGAACCTCAGACAACTTTAGCTAGCTAATTTCTTCAGATGCAGTCTAGAATTTACCTGAGCCGTTGTAGATTTCTTAGCTTTCTCACCATTAGCCCTGGTTCCCCAACAATAACTGATGTGGCACTAAGGGGTACTTAGGAGAGTTCGGATTAGGGGTGGGCAAAGTGAGGTTGGGGCTTGTCCTTAAAGTGATCTACCAATGTGTTGGGATTTAACTTGACATCCAAGTTTCACACACCAGGAGGAGGAGGAAGTAATTCACGAAAAGGAGAAAAGACTGAAGGGCTCATATTTAAAAGACAGCATTTACCTCCAGGTTGATAAATATTGCTTCCATGTCTTGTGGAGTCAAGATCAACCTTAAAGGATTCATGTAATTCTGCAAAAGCAAAAGAGAAACAAATGAGAAGTCGAGGCAAGATTTCCTGGAACTGACAGGTTTCTGAATGACATCTTTTGACCAACATGTGCCTCTTGAGAGAAAGCACAGGCACAGCTTTCCTGGAGCTGTAGTGCTTCTGAATGCAGATGAGATTGGTAGCATGTTAATTCTTTCCCGCATGTAAAAATCTAGTCCACAGAGGTGAGAATTACAGCTGTTCCCAGTTCTCTTTTGTAAATGATGATACCTAATATTTTCTGAAATATTGGCTGACCTACCAATCCTGACATCATCCAATGGTACTTGATATTTAAAGCTAGTGTTTGAGTATTTTTAGATAGTTGCCATGCAATGCATTTAAACTATGAAATTTTATTTGCTTGCATAGGTCCTGGACTAACCGCATATGTGGTACAATACATTAGTGCTTCCTGAGCTATCTGATATGTCAAACCAGTACAATCTTTTCCCCCAAACGTGTCAGGGATCAGTATCGTATTTGTGTCTGCTGACTACAACTATTTCTTTCTTTCCTGGAAATCTTCTGCAGACCTACAGTCAATGCTTGTGGGCTGATAACTGATACACGGACCACTATTTTGAGTGGCACTCTTCTATATCATGGAGAAGGAGAGAGAGAAACCTATTCTGAATTTTAATCCAAACTGACAGAACTGTCCAAGGTACTGAATCTATTTTAGGGATAGTTCCTTTAAAGTACACAGGATGGACAGAACACAGCATGCTGGATCGTTCCTTTAACGTAAGGTCTAAAACCTGGAATGGGATCACTGTGTCACTGATACGGAAGTTACCACAGGATATTGTGCTGCACCATGGAACCAACAATGAGGACATCCTCACGAAAGGAAAGAGGAGGCTGGGGGCATGGCCAAGGTGAATGGTGGGGAACTCCCTATTCCATTTCAGATAAGTAGACCACATTACAGCAGTGGGCAGAGATTAAAGGGAAAAGGAGCAGGCTGCCAACACAAGCACATTTCAGCTTGTTGTTTTTCCCTTTAAGAATTAAGCCATAGCTGAGGCCATTTAATCTCTCGGAATGGCAAAAAAGATAAGCTGGGAAACCAACCAATGATGGTGTCATGGAGAAAGAGGTGTGGTCATCTGGGAAGTCCAGGAGGACCAGACTGGGAATTCAGGAGGGCTGGGTTTGGCTCCCAGTCCAGATGTTCCCCACACTGGCCGAGGTCTTTTTAAGAAAAACAGGTGCAGAGGAGAAACTAATTTGGGGAGTGATGACAGCTTCACTAATGCCTTCAGGTGAGGGAGGTCAACAGTGGTGGTTGTTTGGTCCCATGTTAGTAGGGTGATGGATACAGCTGTGAAAGGCACTATGTAAGTTGTCTGAACTTGCTTATGGGAGATGGTACAGTACCGTGGACAGATCCTTTAAGGCTATTGAAAACACGGAGTGGACTCCCCACCACACTGACATGGCACTCAAAGAAGAAGGGGAAGAGCCACTGGTGAAGAAAGTAAAGGGAAACAATTTACATATTTTAATTGCCTGAATACAAAATTTCTCTCTGTTCATCCATGCTTTTCAGTCACTTTTTCTTTTTGTAAACATCATAAATCATAATTCTTGCTGACTTTTTCTTCTAAAAACTGTTGCTTCTACTCAGTTGCTAATCAGTAAAGGGAGAAATAATCACTGCTCTCTGGCTCTGGACCACTGGACCGCTGAGGACTTTATCTTTAATTCCTTTCCAAGCCAGAACTGAGCACTATTTCCTCTGAATCGATTAAAAGCCAGGAATGTATGTGGCAAACAGTCCCTTTTAATCCAATTAGTTTCAACGACCAGCCAGTGGGGGCCAGAGCCCCAAGATAAACGACTTCTCTTGCTCATCATTTAGAGACCATCAAAGAGCAATAAGGAAATGACAGAAATGGTTCTTAACGAACCAACTGCTCTGCTGCCATACAGACAGCACTGGGAGTCTTTTGTAGAATGTTGTTGGACCAGACAGGAATCATATAATCATAGAAATGTAGAGTTGAAAGAGACCCCAGGGGCCACCCAGTCCAACCCCCTGCCATGCAGGAACACCCTCAAAGCACTCCCGACAGATGGCCATCCAACCTCTGCTTAAAAACCTCCAAGGAAGGAGACTCCGCCACACTCCATGGAGGCAGCATCTTCCACTGCCGGACAGCCCTGACCGTCAGGAAGGACAGTCTGGTGCACTGCGGAACTGAAGAATTGTTTGACTGGTGGGTGGGGGGTCTAAAGATGATGACGGGCAGATACAATAGGGGTCATAATCCAAAATACCCCAAAAGCCAGCTGTTTCTCCACCTCAATATAAAGCCTCCCCTTAACTCAATAGAGATCTGGTCAGTATCATGCCATCAATAGCATTCATCTGTATACGACCTGATGTCCTTCATTTACCTTAGGGGTCGGCCCTGGAACTCCATTTGCAGCCTCTGATGCACCCCCAGAAGACAGCCCAAGCCCCCAGACACCAATCAAGTTGAAAACTGATCAAAAATGGAGCAGGAAATGACATGGTCTACTTCTGGTCATGCTGGGAGCAACAGTGCTAGCTGCAATGGTGTGCGTGCATGCGTGCGTGTGTGTATGAAGTATGGCTCCCGGCTCCCTCACGGTCACTCAACCTTGATTCAGATGGACATCTATCTTGCTTCTCTCTTTTATCACCTATCCCCATTATTAAACACTGGATTTGCATCTCCTTGGAGCAAGTACCAGGCCGTGGGGACCAAGACATTATAACATACAGAAGTAACAACAAAGTGAGCATCTCTACTTGGCACTCACCTTTTCTATCTCTTCCAGTGTCTTGTAGTATTTGGCCTCCGTCTCCTGTATTTCTAGCAAACAGCAGTTTCTTTTATCATCTTCCGTCATGCCCATTTTCTAGGGGGAGCAAATCAAAATTAGCATCTTCCACACATAATGTTTCTTTGCAAAAGGTCAGTGTTCCATGAAGTGCAACCAAAGCCTGGGAAAGTTACTTTTAAGACAAAGGCAGAAAAATTCTAGATGCCTGTAACTCCTTGTTATATCAATATAAGTAGTTTTGAGGTTGTTGCAGAAGAAGGTTCTTGCCACAGGGTTCAGTCCTGGGCCAGTGCTATTCGACATCTTCATCAATGACTTGGATGAAGGAATAGAGGGCATGCTCATCAAATTTGCAGATGACGCTAAATTGGGAAGGGTTGCTCGTATGCCAGAGAACAAGACCAACATTCAAAATGACCTTGACAGATTGGAGAGCTGGTCCAAAGCTAACAAAATGAATTTCAACAGAGAGAAATGTAAGCCAGAAAAAAGGGAATGCACAAATATAGGATGGGGGACATGTGGCTGGATAACAGTACACGTGAAAGGGATCTAGGGGTCTTGGTGGACCACAAGCTGAACATGAGTCAGCAGTGTGATGCGGCAGCCAAGAAAGCCAACATGATTCTTGGTTGCATCAACAGGAGTCTCAAAAGTCTCAGATTGGATCATCCCTTATAATACAGGACCCCCTGTTAGTCTGATGAAGGACAAAGCCTTCCAGTCCTTTAAAAAAAAAGGGGGGGACACCTGGCAACCCCACCTGCCACTGGTTTCCTACAGTCTCTCTCAGGCAGTTATCACTTCTACCCATCCAGGAGATGGTAGGAACTGATTTTTTTTTTGCAGACAAAACAGATACTGTGTCACCAAGCTGTGTCCCCTTTTTCTTCTCAATCTGCAAATTCACTCCTAGTGCAGACCTCTGAAATTTCTGAGGCCCAACTAAAACACCAACACCAACAACAATTTTCAATTTTAAAGACTCTTAGAGTTTTTTGGAAAGCAGGTGTATAATGCTGCAATATGTTTTGATCATGACTCATTCCATCTCACACGTCTCTCTCTCTCTGTGTCTGTGCCAATCATCGTGTGTGTGTCTGCTGACTACAACTATTTCTACAGACTACAACTACAGACGAACAGCAAGTTATAACTAAACTGGATATTCCATGCTCGAGCGACCACAGAGCAAACCCAGAAACCTTAGGGATGCTCAACTAGAGCCCAATGAGATGTGGTGGTGGGCTCTGAACTGGTCTTGCTGCTAAACACATACAGATCTGAGATTCCCCTGTGTCAAAGATGGCTAAAGTGTAGTGGGTTTGGGAAGAAAAAGATACTATCAGGGAATGGGAAGCAATGAGTGGAAGACGCCATCTTCTGAGGATACACAGACTTTCTCAACACATCACCACATTCTACATGGTTTCACTGCCTGTGCCACTCATGTGTCTTGTGAGACAGGATTACCACGTGGGTTGAAACTAAGGTTGCCAGGCTGAAAACTGGAGGGGGCTCCTGTACCTTTAATGGCTTTGCAGGAGAGGAAATTTCAGCAGGTGCAAACAGGTAAACAAATGACACCTGCTGAAATTCCTTTTTCCACCCAACTATTAAAGCTACAAGAGCCATCACCAGTTTTCACACTGGCAACCCTAGTTGAAACAGATGCTGATCCCCGAGTGTCACCTTCAGTACCACTATCACCATGGACAAGCTGTCATCCTTAGGACTGCCTTGCAGGGCACATGATTATTATAATTTTTGTTCTGCAAACAGGGCATCTGGCAACTTAAAAAAATCAATTGCATGCACCTGCAGTAGAGTGGGGTTGGGTGTACAGGTTTAAAATTTGACCCACGAAGCAGAAGTAAGGATATTTAATTGTGATCCCCACCATTCCAGATTGTCTGCTTGGAAAATGGGCAGGAACACTATTAGTTATTTCTTATTTATTTACTATACTTGTATGCTGTTTTTCTTCTGAGAAATGCTCTCTCCCGTGGGTCTCTCCCGTGTCTCCACCAAATGAGCCTGGGACAATGGTGGGACCAAGAGCAAATTTTCCTCTGCAGATCTTAGGACTCTAGCAGGTTTGCATTTAGGCATGCTGGAAACTTCCCTTGCTGCAGTAAAGCATTCTCCAGACTCCTTACTCATTCAGCCAGTCCTTCTCTAGAGTCTTTTCAAAGCCAGGAGGAGCAAGGGAGGAATTTGACTCAAGTTAACCACAGGTTGGAATCTTGCTCCCTTCAGTTACCACGCAGGCTGCTCCAAAAACATGTGATTGATCCTAACACTAAAGATTCATTTAGTTTAACACATTTTATACTTCAGAAAGGAGCTTTCTCATCAGACGGCTTCAATGACGGATAGATCTGGGCAAACAATAGCCCAATGAGGCACAGAAATCCTGGGTGAAGCATTTCCCGCCAGGGCCAGAAACAAAGCTTTTTTCTGCACGCAGCCAAAAACTTACCTGCATATATCTGATCTGAAGCATGCAGAGACAACAAGCACAGATAAAAAGCAAATTCAATCATGGTTATGTATTTTGCATTCTCCTCTGCCCACTTTAAAACAAAAATGTATCTGGTAGACAAAGTTATGCTTTTAGAAAATAAAAGAAAATTGCATTTATCTTGTGGAGAAGGTACACCATGAAACCTGCAAAATAAATCCTGCAGTTGAACCCACTTCAGGGGAGCAAAACCAGCCCTCTCCCCATAAACGTAGTGGTACACATCCTAGACAGATTTGCTGAAAGGCAACCCTAAAAAAAATCTTTTAATCAGAGGTAAGCCACTGCAATGAGTCTGGAGGCCAATTTTATATCCCCTGAACATTTTTTTTTTTTTGGAATTTTAATAATTTTATTAAGTTTCCAAAAAAAGAAATAATAAATAAAAACAAATATGTACATCTTTCAGTAACACAGCATATAGTGGTAATATCTTCTTACAACAATTTCACATATTTACAATATTTCTTCCTAGCTTTTTTTGTAAGAGCTAATAAATATTATTATTTGTTTTATAACACTAACCCCCTATTTGTCATCAATTACCTCTTATATATTGATCCAGCATTCCGTTTATCTTGTCAATTAACTGTATTCTTACAACTTATCATTATGATCCTAAATTAATCTAACTCTAGTTTATAATTTACATTAGAATTATTTACTTGTATTATATTTATTTGTTTGTTTGATGTTCACTTTTTGTCATTTTTTTTTCTTATTTCTTTTATGTAGATAAGATAGCTTATATTATTCTCTATATCCCCTGAACATTTTGAGGGCCACATAGACAAAAATACGAAATGGAGAAGTCCAAGTGGCTTGAAATCCATTTCTGGTTTTGAAAAAGTGGAATGAGGGGTTAATGTTAAATGTTCCATTTAAACAGTCTCTACAACCTATCTAAAAGGGGAAATGCCACTCCTGGAAAGTCCCAAAAGAGGCAATTAATCCTTCCTGGGAGTGGAGGACAAGGAAAAAAAGAGTTCAGAAAGGGCAAAGGCTACATAAAGAATTTAAGTGGTTCACATTTTGCCTATACTTTACACCAACCAACAAAATACATTCATTCTTACTATAGTTCCACCAGGCAGGGTGGATATTAGGGATAGGAAGAAAATTCAAAAATATCTGTAAAATGGTCACAAAATATGTTTCTCAAGTGTCAAGAACCCTTGATGAGATGAACTCTGGAGTGATGAGCTTCTTCACAGTCCAGGATTTAGCCTATGCAAAATTCAGCCATGGTTATTCTGAGCAGACGATGGGGTTTTCTGAATAGGAAGCAGTATTTTCTGCACAGAAAATAATATTTTCTGCACAGAAAATCCTGTTTCTTACATAGAAAATGTTGCAGTTGGACCTATTCTGTGCAAAATGTACACAGAGTACAGCATCTTTTGTTCAGGAAACAGCATTTCCTGTGCAGAAGTACTATTTTCTACACAAACAAAATGCTGTTTCCTCTGCAGAAAAACTATGTGTGAATTTTGTGCAGAATACCTCCGGAACTGTGAACAGTCTTAAAAATTGATATATATAATAAACATATAATGAACTTTTTTTTGAATAGGGGGAAAATACATTATTACATGTGAAGGGTCTTAAGAAAATATACATTAAAGTTACTAAATAGATTACTTAGAAGTTAAGGTTCTGGAGCAAATGGTACTTAAAGACAATTATAGAAGTACATTGAAAAATGATAATATCTAAGAAAATACTAAGATTTTAGGTGGAAATGTTGGAAGACAAAGAAGATACAGTAAATGTACATGTGTAAATACTGATGGCAAAATTGTTTTAAAGTATTTAAATTTATGTTTCGTATAAAAATGATAATAATAATAATAATAAAATCAGGTGAACAAAAAAAATGGCACAGTTTTCGGAGACTTTGTTGTAACAGGAATAAAATTGCTAAAATTATTTGATGCTTTCAGTACTTGTTACTGTGACAGGTAGGGCTTTGACCCCAGGGAGAAATAACAGAACAAAGTGGGTCTGCCCTTCCTCAACTTGACTAATGCAGTTTTTAATGTAGTTAATTTCTGTGGTTAATAATGTAGTTAATGTGTTTTAGGGGGTTGGTTTTAGATGGGTTGATGGGTGGGGAGGATTGGTTATGTTTTAATGCTTTTAATGTATTTAATGTATTGTTGTAGTACCGCCTCAATCCATGGGGAGAGGCAGGATATAAATAATAATAATTATTATTATTATTTATTATTATTATTATTACTATTACTATTATTACCAACCCTCTCCTCATGTACCGGCCTCCTACTTTAGCTGGAATTGACCAGTGAACTAACTGAACTGACCAGTGAACTAACTGACCATTTCTCCCACTTCCTTGTGGAATTATGCATCTTGTCTGACGAAGTTCAAAGCCTGGAGATGCCAACTGAAACCTCCAGGAGTCACTGGAGACACAGAAAGCTCAGTCAGAAGGCAGAGAGGTGGTGTGGGTAAAGGGAGATCATCACATGGTCCCATCAGATCTACCTGGGAAGGTGATGGGACAGGAAGAAGGGCCTCTCCAGAAGATCTCAAAGCATGGTACCTGGATCTGAACCATAGATGGCTTTGTATGTCATCACCAATACTTTGAATTGTGCTCAGAAACAGATTGGCATTCAGTGGAGCTGCTGCAACAAGGGAGTTGTATGTCAGCCCTGGTTAACAGTCTGGGAAGGATGAGAATTCAAGATAGGAAGAATCCATCAGCTCCACTCTCAAGACTGGGCAGCATCAGAGCTTGAAATACTTTTTTTTAGACTACAGATCCTAGTGAGCACAGCCTGTATGGCAGCTTTGGGAGTCTTGGGTTGAGGAGCCTCTGAAGCTGTCCAATCCAAGAAGCATACTTTCTTTATCTTGAACCTTTCCCATTTTGATACTCAAATTCACGTCCATAAATATGAGGCCTAGAATTTTTTTTCTTTTTTAAAAGGAAACTTTAATTATTTGCAAATGGAATTCTGTGGCAACTCCTAGATTACAGAGAGGATTGCACCTTTCGTTCCCCACTGCCATTTGCTAGGGAGGACACTCCCATTGGTATTCATTGAAAAACAGATGCTTTGTGATACCAGACAATACAACGTAGTTTTCCTATGCCAGAGGTGGGCAATTGTGGTAGATTGGGGGGAGAGCACATTAGCTCCCTCAGAAGATCTTGAAAGGCCACCCCAACCCATTGCACCCATACCACCAATTTTATTTGTTAAAAAAATCATTAAAGACAATTTTTTAAAAATATAAAACAGCATGTAAGGGGAAAACCTAGAAAAATAAACAAACACAAAAAGAGTAGAAAGAGTACACATTTTACTTCCACCTCTCCAGAGAATAGTTGGTTATTTGTTCTATAGTTTGTTATACTTCTTCCAAATTCAGTAAAACTACTAGAAAAGAAATCTACATTTATACTTGTACTATAATTACTATAATTACTTTTATATTAAACGTAGTGATGCGGTAATATAAGTGTAACATTTTGCAGTAAGTTTACAAAAGATAAGAAGGTCCAGTATGGACCTAGTGTGGTAGCAGCAGGCCTTTCTTATGTACCCATCTCTCACCATAGGCTGCTGGACTTCCACCTTGATGATGTCCTCATAGATGTCATCACCTTCATCTTCACAGGGGACACAGTCGTAAATGTCCTCCCCCAAATCATGCTCACTGGAACAGAATATAATGGCATTTAATGCACTGCAATAGCATCACCGGCCGGCCCTTCCTGAAACTGCAAACCCCAGGATTCCAGAGGATGTTGGAAGAGGAATCATCGCGCTATAACTGGCTAGTATGGAAATGGCCTTGGTCTGGAGTTGAGTTTGAGTCTCGCCTAAATCATGAAACTCACTGTGTGACTCTTGGCCAATAACTCTCTGTGTCATAGCCTGACTTATTTAATAGAGTTGTTGCTGGGATGCCAAAAGTAGGAAACTGGAGAATCATGCATGCAATGTTGAGATCCTTGGAGGAAAGGTAGAATAAAATTATAACAAATAAATACGTTAGGGGGAAAAAACTTGATTGCCCTGACATCACCCAATAGGTCTTCTTATAAGGAGAAGCAGGGATCTGAATGCACCACAACTGTACACATCACATCATACAAACCCATGAAAAACATGACAAAGAACCTCAAAAACCCTGGTTCAGGCCTGTTGCCTCATATGATCATTGTGACACCATTATCACTACTTCTTCCATCATAGAGCCTACTCTGGTGTTTTCTCCATTTCAATCCTGAAACTCATAAGCAAATATGTAAACATTTGACTATTTCATCCTTCCTCATGAGAATGAATGATTTCTCTGGTTTTTTCCCGGCTGTGCAAGAAAAATGAACATTCTTTCTGCATATTCACAAGATTTCTAGATTTCTGGAAACAGTGTGGTAGGATTTTTTTTTTAAAAAAAACTGTTTTTTCATACAAGAGACACAATTTTCAAGCAAAAACGAAATACTGTTTCCAGAGAGACAATCAATTTTTGGGAGGGGGGGTACTGGGGGGGGTGCAAGATCGCCTTTTTGCACGAAAACACCTGATTTTTGTACAATCAGTCAAGTGGGTTTCTGGAAAATGTCTTTATAAGAAATCAGTTTTTCATGTAATGAACAATTCTTTCTAGATAGCCACTATGTTTTTTCCTGCACAATGGCTTTTTGGCACAAAACAACTTGCTATCTGACAACAGAGTTCTTTACTCCAAAACATATTTTTTACATTAAAGAAATTGTTTTCTTCCAACCAAGTTTCCCAAATGTTAGTAAACACATTTTTTGGCCAGGAAATGACAAAAAACGAGTACAGAAGGCCCACATACAATGCAAGGGATCTGTTTAAGGAACCTTTGTATTATGCAGTTTCTGCATACAGCTTTTAATTTTTTTTTTTATCCTTTTATCTTGTTTGCAAATGAGAAAGCAGAATCAGACCTCCCTCACTACCAGCCAGCCTGAGATTGTTGGCAGCACCTTTGACAGGGACACAGGAGCAGGGTGTGTGTGTGTGTGTGTGTGTGTGTGTTTGCTGATCTTGCTCTCTTGTTTGCAAACGAGTGAGCAGAACTGGCACTACCTCCCATGCTTGCTTGCCCGGGAGAGTTGACAATGGTGGTGCCAACAATTCAAGGCCGGCCAGTGGCTTCAGCATTGTGTGTGTGCATGTGTGTGTGTGCATGTGTGTGCGCGCACCAATCCTGCTCTTTCATTCCCAAACAAGTGAGCAGGTTCAGCATCTCCCTCCCCCACTGCCATATCCCTGCCAAATCTCCTCACATATAATTGAAACCAAGAAAAACAAAGTTATGTTAAACACAGGTTTAAGGTATTCTTTTTCAATGTAAGGTCCTACACTTAGGTAGAAAAATTGTAATATAGAAATATAGAATGGGGGACACGTGACCGGATAGTAGTACGTGTGAAAGGGATCTAGGAGTCTTCATAGATCACAAGCTGAACATGAGTCAGCAGTGTGATGCAGCAGCCAAGAAAGCCAATGCAATTCTTGGCTGCATCAATAGGAGTATGGTGTCTAGATCGAGGGAGATACTGGTACCACTCTACTCTGCTTTGGTTAGACCTCATCTTGAATACTGTGTCCAGTTCTGGGCACCCCAATTGAAGAAGGACATGGTCAAGCTGGAGCAAGTCCAGAGGAGATCGACCAAAATGGTGAGGGGCCTGGAAGCCACGCCCTATGAGGATAGACTTAGAGAGCTGAGGATGTTTAGCCTGCAGAAGAGAAGGTTAGGAGGGGACATGATAGCCATGTTTAAATATTTGAAGGGATGCCACGTAGAGGAAGGAGAGGGCTTGTTTTCTGCTGCTCCAGAGACCAAGACAAGGAGCAATGGATCCAAGCTGCAGGAAAGGAGATTCCACCTGAACCTCAGGAAGAACTTCTTGACAATCAGGGCTGTCTGGCAGTGGAATATGCTGCCTCCATGGAGTGTGGTGGAGTCTCCTTCCTTGGAGGTTTTTAAGCAGAGGCTGGATGGCCATCTGTCGGAAGTGCTTTGAGGGTGTTCCTGCATAGCAGGGGGTTGGACTGGATGGCCCCTGGGGTCTCTTCCAACTCTACATTTCTATGATTCTATGATTCTATGATTTTCGTCCCGTCTCTTAAGATAGCTGCATGCAGCTGAGGTTCAAGGAAGGACCTAGCAAGATGGGTAGGATTAGAACTCCAGCCTGTTAGCTGGGACTTTGGGGTATTTTTTTAAAAAAAGGAATACAGTAGGCCCTTCACATTCATGAGGGATAGGGACAGAGAACCCTCATGAATGTCAAAAAATCGTGACTAGCCCAGTGTCCTCCCTCCAGGCTCCTGCCTGCTGCAGGGAACAGGGGGGCGGCAAGGTGTGCAGGGAAGCTGTGATCCTGGCCCTGCACGATCCTGCTGGCCTCTTTTGGAGCGTCTGCGCGAGCCCTGGCTCCGGAGCATGCAGGAAGCGGTGACTGCTGGCCCTGGAGCCCATGTGGGCTTGCTCCGGAGCGCCCGTGGGAGCATAGGCCCCAGAGTGGCGTGCACACTCCTACCATCTCCGCAGAGGGCCCGTGAAGGCTGTGGGGAGGGGCTGCAGGAAAGGGGTGATCTTTCCTCCTTCCTGCTGGCCAAAAGGCCAGAGACTGTGACGGGGCAAATGGGGGGGCCAGCGGGCAACTTCTGCGAATAATGAAATCCGCGAAAGTAACACCCACAAATGGGGAGGGAGAACTATATTTGTATTTTCCCCATTACAAATATTTCTTAACTTATAGATATATTATAGCACTCAGCATCCTCCTAATTCTCAGTCTTATTTAATAAACCAAATATATATTGCTATCACTGTAAATAATTGTATTATATATGGTCCTCAGCAGTCAAAACAGGCTTTTCAGACAAAAATTTGATCTGATGGGGAGTTAAATCCAGAGTTTACATGAGTAACATAAGCGATAAAGGGCTTCCAAATTTCTTCAAATTTATCAGTTTCTCCTCTTGCAAATTTCATTTTATAGCTTTTCTGACAGTGCTGTAGACTACACTCTGTTTATTCACTCTTGTATGGAAGGATCCTCTAATGTCTTTCTGATTTCACTATTTCTAATTTTGCAGCACTTAGCAAGAGTGCTATAAGATCTTTCATTTACATTGTCAAACATGGAAATTAATAGTAATGGTCTTCTGTAAAGTACATTTTGCCCTAACTCAGGTTAAAAAAAATGATTCTGGGCTATTAGGTACCTTTCATTCACTAGCAAGCACAATTTGAGAACGGATGCTGAAGAGTATTTTTTTTGCAAGCTACCTTCTTCCTATTTTTTTTAATGAATCATTTCAAAACATTCTCAAAGCTCTGACAGCCAGAATTCAAGGCGTCCCCTCTTTGCCAAGAGAAAAAGAACGTTCCTTTCTGTGCTCACAGCCTCTTTAAACTCAGCTGCCAAGTCCCCAAGTTTGAAGCTGAGATTTGCCATCCTGCTACAAAGGATACACACACAGACACACTGCTGGTAGGGAAGGAAAACAAAGTGTAGTCAACGGACAAAGGATTCAGCTATGGAGAAGAGGACAGGACAATGAGAGCCAAAACATATCTACTTCCTGATCGGTGTCTTAAAAATGACCCTTTATGGATCTTGATGCATCCTTTGGATTCCAGTACACTCACACAGAGGAACAAAAGAAGCTGTTTAGACCAGTGCAACTCAAGGTGGCAGACCATGGACCTGTGTCCTTCCATAAACCATCAGTTGCTGGTCCCTGAAGAGTTTCCAGGAAAGAAAGCAACAACTGTAGCCAATAGGTATAAACGTGCGTGGAGGAAAAACTGATGAGTTAAGAAGCACTGGTTTAGACCGCTAATCCATCTAGCCTGGTACTGTTTGTTGTGACAGGCAGCAGCTCTTGGGGACTCCTTAATCCATTTCCAAACCAGGATTAAATAGAGATGCTACAAGAACTGGACAGGGGGCCTTCTAAATTCAAAGCATCCAGAGAACCAGTGTGGAGTAGTGCTTAGATTGCTGACATGAGATGCTCGAAATCTGGGTTTGGCTCATGAAAAATGCAACTTCCTCAATGACTTATGGCCATTCTCCCTCTCTCCCTCCCTTCTTCTCTGACTCTACCTCACAGAATTGTTATGAGGCTAAAGTGGTGAGAAGAACCAGCAACATCACCTTGAGTTCTTTGGGGAAAAGGCGGGATATTAACATAACGAATAAAAATCAATGTGTTCTAACACCAATCTATTGGCTCATCCTCATTTACACAGTGATTTCAATATCTGAGATGTGGAAAATCCCAGTATGCTCTGCTTTTTTCCTTTTATGACTGATCTGTGATCAGAATAAAGTTACCTGATTGATTGAGATGTGATGCTGTTTGGTAACTAACATCCCATGGCACCTCATACAAAATGTAGTGGCTACTACATCATTTAGTATTTACTGCAACCACTAGATTGTTGACAGGCTTTGCTAAGGGACATGCAAAGGTGTCAGGATTTATTGTTGGGTCCCTGTCAAAGCTACTGAGTGATGCCAAGTGGATGCATTTTTATGTGAAGCCTTCACAATGAAAATGTGGAAAGCCTGAAAAAAAAAATCTGTCAAATTTCATGATTCCAGCTTTGTCCCATAGGTACATGGATGCGATATTACTCATGGAAAGTCTCCAAGCCTCTTCAACTGTTATCTCCAATCAGTGACTGTCAATAAGACAATGAAAAGTTCTTTAAAGCCAGAAACCTGTTGCATGACATTAGCCTCATCTTTAAAGGTGCAATACTGTTGCACTGTGGGTTACTCCGAAGCAAAAATGGGTTGTGCTTTATATATTTGAATGAGAAAAATCTCCCTAGAGATTAAAAAAAGAAGATATTTGGCTCACCCATTTTTTTCTTCAGGCTCTACCTTCTGTCTGCCTTTCACCCCCTACTAGAATGCATTCCTTCCCTAAGACCTACCCAATTCGCAACTGGGCCTTGTGACAAAGTCTGCTTTTTCTCCTCATTGACTGGTACGGCAGCTTCCCTTCCCCGCGTCCACTAAAGTACCTTACCACTTTATACAACCCTGGCCTTCCCCCAAAACACCACCTTCATAAAGATAAAGCCTTTCCTTTGTTATTTAGAACCCACTGGAATTTATGACAATGTGGTTCTGTTTGGTCATAACTACTCAGAATCATTCAGCCGAGTCCAAATTTTATACAAATATACTATAATCTTTACTAAAAAAACAAAACAGAATAAAGTATTGGTTTTGTATGTATGTCCAAGCTCAAACAGATCTTCAGAATGCATTTAGAATCATAGAATCATAGATTTAAACAGCCTCTTACACCTTTACATGATTTGTAAGACAACTCTTAAGCTGCAACTAGTGCAAAATGCAGCAGCTAGACAGATTGCTGATTGGAAGTTCACAGAGAAACCAGAAAACACCAGTTTTAAAGCAATTGCACTTCCTGTCATTACAAGTCTCACAAACACAAGGCCTTGGCTACCCTTTTTGCCAAAAGCTCTGTTCCAAAATCTACGTCACTCTCTTTGGCTAGATTTAAAAGGGGGTTGATTTCTCTCTGAACTTCCTGGCGGTCAGAGCTGTCCGGCAGTGGAAGATGCTGCCTCGGAGTGTGGTTGAGTCTCCTTCTTTGGAGGTTTTTAAGCAGAGGCTGGATGGCCACCTGTTGGGAATGCTTTGATGGGTGTTCCTGCATGGCAGAAGGGGGTTGGACTGGATGGTCCCTGGGGTCTCTTCCAACTCTATGATTCTATGATTCTATTCTATGATTCTCTTCTGCCCCTCTCTCCAGGCTTTATTTGAAAAACCACCCCCTCTCATTCAATCCCTACCCCTTTGGTTGAGCAAGAACTCTCTGTGGCTGAAGAACTTACTCTCAACCCTTCCTTCTCAACCATCTCAATTCAGTGCCTACCATATATGCCTTTTTTCTGAGGCTTCCAACCCCTCCTTCGCACTATGGGGCTGGATTGCTGCTGGGCAGCTTTCTACCACTCAGAATACCACTCCCCCTAGGGTCTGTCACAGGCCCTCAGGCAAAAAAAGAATTCCCCACCCCATCCTACAGGGTAGATTTTCCCAAAATTTATAGGGGTGTGATGTGAAGGCAGCTCAGGCCTATGAAATGGAAGCCAACCCCCCAAGTGTACTCAAGAGCATACTAGACTATAGGCAATACAAGGAGTGTTCTTTGCTAAAGACAGAGATAAACTTACTCAGCCAGTTCCTCCAAACTCCGGTAGACGTCATCATCATTCTCTGTGGTCTCCTCTGAAGGGAACGGCCTGTAGGATGTGTGGGGAAGTGGTAAGAGAAGTAAAGAAAATGAAGGTGTGTTAACAAGATGGGCTTGCGGATGGGCATACCTGAAAGATAAATGCCAAGAAAGTTAGACACTCTTGCAAATGTTTTTAAAGTAATTTGGCCCAGAGTTAGCAGAACGTGGTGGAAATGCACCCCATGTCCACTGTGGACATTTTGGGGGATTCCAGGGCAGAAAGAAAAATGTTTTTTAACAGCAAAAACTATTTTTCACCCCTGGGGGGCAGGGGTGGAATTGCCCTCTACAACCCCTGGAGTGCATTTGGGGGCATTCTGGAGCAAAACAAATGCTTGCCAAAAAAAAAAAAAAAATACCCCTGGGGAGCCACTGGTGGGACACTGGTGGGACACTGGTGGGACACTGAAGCAACCCCCTTCATGTTTTATGCCCTGCCCAGGACAAATCCTGCCATTTCCGAGTGTCTGGGGCCAGCTTTGACTGGTGAGCCAGCTATAGACTTTCCTGGACAGGGACAGCTTAGCTCCAAGAGCCCATGCACTGATACCTTCCGGATTAAAACTATTGCAATGCACTTTACACAGGGCCACCCCTGTAAGGCAACTCTTAAGCTGCAACTAATGCAAAATGCAGCAGTTAGACTGCTGCTTGGAAGCTCACAGAGAAAACAGAGAACACCAGTTTTAAAGGAATTGCACTTCCTGTCATTACTCTTCCTATCTGAATTCAAGCTGCTGGTGGTGACATCTGAATGGCTTGGTGTCTCAACACTTGAAGAAGCGCTACATAAACCTGACCAAGGACTGATTTCAGAGGCTGGCCTGCTTCTTCTTATATGGCACAATCTATTTCCATCAGATTTCAATAGCAAGCAAAAATGAGTGAAGTAAGGAAAAAAAATGCTAAGGGTACACTTCTGTTATTGATCAATAATCCACTGATCGATCAACTCATTTGAAAGGTGGTGCTGGAGAAAAGTTCTATGCACACCTTGCACTGCTAAAAAATGAATGGGTCCCAGACCAAATCAAACCTGAACTCTCCTCTATAAGCCAAGATGACTAAACTGAAACTGTCATACCCTGGCCATAACATGAGAAGACATGACTCGCTAGAAAAGACAATAATGCTTGGTATAGCACATTATATACCATATATTATAGTAGGAAAACAAGAAGACTGCATTAAAAATGAATAATTTAGTCTAGGAAAACATGTCTCTGAATCTGCAAGACCTGCACAGAGTGGTTGATGATAGAGTGGCTTGGAGCAATCTCATACATAGGATTAATGTAAGTTGAAATTAACTTGTTGTCAGTTAACACCAACAAGCATTATTGATGTAGGAGAGCCAGCTTGGTGTAGTGGTCTGAATGTGAGACTGCAACTCTGGAGAGCAAGGTTCAAATGCCCACTAGGCCACGGAGGTCCATTGGGTGACCTTGGCCAAGTCCCACTCTCTCAGCCTCAGAGGAAGGCAAAGGAAAACCCCTTCTGAACAAATCTTGCCAGGAAAAACCTATGATAGGTTCAGCTCAGGGTCACCACAAGTTGGAAGTGACCTGGAGGCTCACAACAACAACAATATAAATGAGGAGCACACTAAGAACAGGGACAAAATTCCAAGATGATGGCAATGTTTTATTAAAAGTTAAAAAAATGCTAAAGGCAAAAAGGGCCTTTTCCAGGAACTACCTAAAAATGTTATTTTGAAATGCCTTGCAAAAGTCCCTGAAAGACGGATACTTAAATCTCTCAAAAACAGCCATTACGATCATTTAAAAAGATAACTTAGTGAAAGTTACAAAAATGCTTCAGGGTGGGAAACATCTTGTTGACAGCACAGGCATTAGCCAGTTGGTGCTGTCCACAGCAGGGCTTCAAATGTGTAGAATCTCTTGTGTCACAGACTCACTTCTGCACCCGCCTCCCCACCATAACCGTAACCCCAACTGCCTTCTCAGAAATAAGGGTGAGAAGTGGTTCAGTGCATTGTTGATGGGAAATGATGACTCCATAGCTCCTCTTAACACCACTTGGTGGCTGCAGACTGCAGCCATGATGCAGCATGTCCAGTAGGAAGTGGGCTAAGTGGACCCCTGCTTCTCCCTTGCCTCTCATTTGGAATCCACAAAGCTCTGTTGCAGAAAGGAAGAAGAGTTACTTGATGGACATCTTGGATACCCACAGAGCAGAGCACACAGACGTTCTCTTTTCTGGTGACAATTTCCAGAATCTCCCAGCTACTTTACCCGGAGAATTCTGGGAGTTGTGTCCTCAAATATAACTTTTCAAGCCACTCTTCTCTCCCATAACATGGGGAAAGATGTACGCAAACAAGAGCAGATAACAGGGGTCAGTGGGATCCTTCATTCCATCTTTACCTCTTTGGCTTGCCTCTTTGATCAGATTTCAGATTTCCTTCCTCCAGACTCCAAGGACCTTTTGCCAAAAGCTGAGCAAAGGTTGGAAAGAACCCAGTGAGGATGTGTGGGTAGGTGGGGGGAACTGCTCCTCACAATGCAAACGAGAATTTTCAAGATCTGTCAGTCTCACTTGGCCTGAAGAACACGACAGCTTCTTTTTAATTATTGAGCAGCTGGTTTGTGATGCTTCATCCCTGCTGGCCAAGAGAGACCTCTGGGGCCAAGCCGCATTCTCAAATCTTTGCTCAGAGAAATATTCACAACTGTCAAAGCAACCAGGCATAAGCAGACGTCAAAAAAAAAAACAAGCTCTCCTCCACAAAAAAGCCAACTTCAGAGCTGTGCTTCCAGTAAAACACTCCAAATAATCTTTTTCACATACACACCCCAGAGGGGCGCTTATTTAGCCACTGCCTCTGGCATTTTCTTACACCAGTGGAAGTTGCTAAAATCCACAGGACGGCCAAATGCTTTGCAAGGAACGAAAGCCCCCTTCTTCAAGAAAAACAATGCATGGGCTGGTTTTGTTTAATGCATCCAAGCAGCTTCCAAAGACACCCACTTCTTCAAGCAGATGTCAAATCTGTCATTTCTTTCACAGACAAGAGCTCCAGAGCTCCAGAACCAGCCAGCCTTGTCTCATTTTGCTAACACAAGCCCTCCTCAGTGTGAGAAAGCAAATGTGCTCAATCCACACGCCATGTAAGTGCAGAAGAATAACAGTCTTTGCAAGATAGCACTCCTGCCCTCCAGTCACCAAAGAAAGGGATCAGACTAGACCAGACACCCAACTGAAATCAATGAGAAAAAAAGAGCAAAAAAATCAAAATCACAACAACCAAGATTTGATTGATGTGTTCACTGAACACACTTCTGTCTTGTTTATTTTCTGACAGACACGAGGTTGCAGAAAGCTCCTTTACCCTGAGTTGGAACTGTGCCCTATCTGAGATCAGCACTCAGTATCCACAGAACCCACAGTACACCTTCAGTTGCGGTCCTTTCTTTCCAAGAAAGCCAGTCTCCATTTCTTTCCCTTTGTTTAACATTCCTGCTGCCTTCATAGCCAGTGTGGGTGGAGAGCTGATGCAAGCAGAGAGCAGCAAGCCAGAGAAGACCTGCAGGGGGTAAAAGCGGCACCCAAAGAGGGTGACAAGTCAGGTGAGGTCTCAGAATGACATTTGTCCTCAGAGTCACAACTCTGACACAGTCTCACATTTAGAGGTGCTGGCACTCTTGCTACACAAAGCAGCTGGCCGTGACTATCTGCCTTGGGAATGGCAGTGGAATTAGCCGTGCATTTCTGCAGGGGGCTATACCAGATGGCCCTCAAGGTCCCTTGCAACTCTGATTCCATCATGCATGCCACTCTTTGCATCATCTCCACTGAGGACCACTCAAAGGACTTGGCAAGAGGAATTCCTAGCTTCTTAATCTGTTGTTCGTTTCTCAAACCATTTTTCTGTAAGAAATTCAAGACAGTGCTGTCTCTTTCTCTCTCTTTCTCTCTTGCTCTCAGCAAATGTGTGAGGGAGATGAAGATGGCAGAAGATTATTTATTGTGCTTTGTGGCTCACCTGAGACTCCAACACTTCCCAAAGTTCAATGCACAAGCAGGGCTTTTGTAGAAATGCACTGAAACTCTGAAATGTGAGGAGCAAAGGGGCCAGATCACACCCTTTCAATGGGATGGGCTCAATGAGCACAGAAGGAAAGTCCCTCTGTAGCAGAGTCTATTTGCGGCGTAGTGAAAGCACAGCCTCTGTTTTCCAGTATTAGACATTACAAGGGAATAATAGTGGGGCTGAAGATGCATTGTTGGAAGTTATTTATACCCCACGCACTCCTAAGAGCTAGTGTGGGCCTCTCAAAATTTAGACTAAGGAGGGAATGGGGGGTTAGTGGGCCATACTAGCTCCTCAGAAAACTGAGGAGGGCTATTCCACTGCTATACTCCCCTGCAAAATAAATCATTTCTCCCTTCAAATGCTTCTAACACTTCTAGGGAGCATTCTAACAATTTTTGGGCTTCCTTGCACTATTTCAGCTTCAGGAAAGGCCTTTTTTTTTACAATAGAAAGTGACTCAAAAGTCACTTCTAGTTCACTTCTTTTTTTTTTAAAGACTTTTTAAAATGACCAAAAATGGCTCAGAGAAGCCAGAAACATGGTGAAATTGTCCCCAGAAAATGTTTGGAAAATACTTGGGAATTTTTTTTTTTTTTAATTATACCTGTGGGGACCCAGGACCACATCTTGCTCACCCCTGGTTTAGACGTCAGCTCCTTCTTGACAGAGGCCATTTCCGCACTAGGCTGTTATAGCGCGATGATTCCACTTTCAACTTCCTATGGAATCCTGGGGTTTGCAGTTTAGGGAGGGGCTGGCCTCTATAGAGTTGCAAGAGACCTCAAAGGACATCCAGCCGGCCCCTCTCTAAACTGCAAACCCCAGGATTCCATAGGAGGTTGAAAGTGGAATCATTGCACTATAACAGCCTAGTGCGGAAATGGTGAAAGACTTTTCTTTCAAGCACAAGTCTATCTTAGTTAAGAAAATAAAGGTGTTCCTGAGGAATTACTGATACCAGAGGTACATGGATTCGGGGTGCACACGTTGTTTAATGAACCGTACAGTTGCAGTGGGTATAGTGTTACAGTCAGAGCACTTTGTCCAAATGGATCTTAGTGGATAAAAGGAGCTTGGTGAGACATCAGTCGTCCCCCCAGTTTACTTGGGCATGGGGGACCATTAGGAAACTATATAACTTGTCTAAAAATGGAAATACAAGATGTTGGAAGTGTGAAAAAGGTGGGGTCGTTTTTTCATAGGTGGTGGACCTGTAAGATAGCAAGGAAATTTTGGAAGGAAATACATGATGAAATTCAAAGAATTTATAATTTAAATTTTGAAATGCAGCCAGAATTTTATCTGTTAGATATATTAGGGCAACAAAGAGAAATAAGGCGTCACCAGAAGACACTGTTATATCTGATAACTGCTGCAAGACTGATATATGCACAACATTGGAAAGAAAAGAAATATGTTGATATAGAAGAATGGAAATTCAATGTCCTGGATATGGTTGAGATAGAAAAGTTAACATTCTCTTTGAAAAATAAACCTATCCAGAACTTTGAAAGGGAATGGAGAGAAGTTTTAAATTGGATAAAAATATAGAATAAGAAAGAAAAAGGAATAAAGTAAGATTGTATGTAATGTAATGTAACAAGGTAATACAACAAAGCAACAATATAGTAAAGTAAGATGCAATAATGTAAGATCATCTTTCCCTTTGACTTTTTAGTAACAATGCATGAATGGGATGGAATAAGCAGATTCAACTGGATAACAAGTTTGGAAGTGGGGAGGGTTTTTTTTTATTTTCATATATATATATATATATGGAAACTATATAACTTGTGTTGGCTCACACAGCTAATTACTCAGTCGTACTGGGACTGAACTGGCTCCAGTTCCACAATCAGCATTTGAAATGGAAGACTGGAACCATACGTTTAGCCTTCGGAAGGTGCAAAGGGCACACACAGGCAAACAGCTTGAAGCGGGGTCACAGGAGGACAGACACCACCACTAAACAGTTGAGGGGAGTAATGAACTTGACTGTTGGGGAAACCCCAGCAGAGGTGGGTTAGAGAAAGAATAGGACATCCTTCTCCCCCATGCAATCAAACTGGAGATGGGAGCAAAGCTGCCTAAAACCAAACTGGATTCTATGTCTCCCAAAGAAATGGAAGTGTTGAAGGAATATTGGCAAGAACTTACACTGGGGGTTAATTTGGCCAAACAGATCTGTCATGGCTGCCCCAGTATTTTTTGGTTCCAGGTTGGTTCCAGGACTGATTTCTTCGGGTTTACCTGGAGACCAAGATCCTAGAGAAGAATGAGGGTCAGGTAGATGTCCTGCTACAGCATGGACTGGGAGGACAGCACCAGGAGCCAATCGTCGAGATACGGGAAGATCTTGACTTTGTGAGTTCTGAGGAAGGAGACAACCACTTCCACTAGATTTTACTCTTGGCAATGGCCAGAATGTACAACTGTTACTCTACTGTTCTTGAATAAAGTTTTGCAAAATTCTTAGCCTATTTTCTGGGATTAGAGTTATCCTATATACAGCAGAATAGGGATAGGTTCCTCCCCAAGAAAAAAAAGGAAAAAGAAAAAAAAGAGCAATCCAGGTTTCAGAAAATTTTTGTTTAAAACAAGCAATGTGTACACATGCAGGTCAACTGAGACTTGCATAATTAAGCAAACATATCTTGACCGTTCTAGAGACCATCTGAAAGTTTCTTCCAAAATGCATCCTGGGATGAATTTTTTAAAAATCAACCTCCACTTTTTAAAATGGTTCCCATTTTATCTCTCACAAAGTTGTTGCTTGCAGAATGCAATCCAGCTTTCAAATTAAGTTCAACAACAAATTGCTCAAAGTGCAAAATATAACCAAGTCACTCCTGGACTCTGCACATGGTTCCAGAAGCAATTTTTTTTTTTAAAAAAATGTTCCTTTGCAGAAAAAAAAAAAGACTTCTAATTTTTTAATAGAAACTCTGAAACATCTCTTGATCTTCCTGGGGGAAAACAAACATATTATGCAAAGAAATTCCTTTTCCCCCCAAACAATGTAACAAGAAAACTATTTGCTATCTCTTTTCAGCATTTCCAAGTCCAGCTACAGTGACCTTCTTCCCAAGGCTTGCAGTTGTCAACCAAATTACCTTGCAGAACAAGAGGCCATAGAGGCTGGATTGAATCCATTATCTTCAGTTAGAACAAACAAGCTCCCAACTGTGGTAAAAACGGAATTCCACACCAACTTCAGACACCATGTAATGTCTGCTGTTGCAGTCAATAGACAAACTCACTCCAACAGCAGCAGAAGCAACGCTTATTTCTTCACAGATTCCAGCAGAACCTTGTGCACAAGGTTTGACAAACAGAGGAACCTCAGCCCATTAAATACCATGCAGCTGGAATTAAAATAGATTTGCTTTAAAGCAGTGGTTCTCAACCTGTGGGTCGCGACTCCTTTGGGGGTCGAATGACCCTTTCACACGTATTTCCGATGGTCTTAGGCTCCATTCCCTCCTTGGTGGTGGTGCGCAAGCGCGAGCCACGTGCTCGCGTCCTCCTGCCCCCTGTTCAGAAGGGACTGAAATCCCTCCCCTTCTCCACTACCAGGAGAACCTTTCAGCTTAGGGGGTGGTGGTGGCAGCACCGGTGGCAGGCCCCTCCTCGCCACAGCCCCTGTCCCACTCGCCACGGAGGGGGGCGCTGCGGAAGGGCAGGGGGCACCACAAGGCAGTGCTTTTCTGGGGGGGAGCTGCGCCTGGCACAAAAGACAAAGGCGCTGGGATTCTTCCCCGCCCCCCCCGGCCAGGGTCAACACTCTGGAAACTTTTCCCACACTGCCCCCCCAGCAGAAACGAGAGCGAAGCAGAAGCAGAGCCCGGAGGGGGTTCTCGGAGTTTTTTCCCGGTGGAGACACACGGCTCCTCTTTCCCTCCCTGCCCGCCCTCTCGTTCCTAGTCGGCGAGGCGGCCTTTGCCAGGGGGGAGGCATTGCAAATAATAAATAAATAATTTTATGGTTGGGGATCACCACAACATGAGGAACTGTATTAAAGGGTCACAGCATTAGGAAGGTTGAGAACCACTGCTTTAAAGAAACATTAATACAACAGCCAAAGAGCTATGCTATTTTTTTATATGCTAGGTGTCTAAATCAAGCAAGAGCCAGTGAGCTGTAATTGTCTAAGCACTGGACTATGACCCTGGAGACTAGAGTCTGATTCCCCACCCAGTCATGGAAACCCACTTGGTGACCTTGGGCACATTGCACACTCTCAGCTCCAGAAAACCCTATGATAGGTTCGCCTTACGGTTCGCATGAATTGATAGCAATTGGAAATGACTTGGAGGCACACAACCACCACCACCACTTTCCCTTCTTCTTTCCATTTTGCTGTTCACATGTGTTCAATAAAGGTTTCTGTGGGTAGCTACTGTTTACTATGCTTGCTGTAAACAAGTACATACAGCTATAGTACGATCAGCTAGAGCAGGATCCCACTTTTTTCCCAGCTCAAGGTTATTTGCACTGTTTATGCCAGACATACTTCTTAAAATCTGTGTATCCTCAGCCCTCCTTCACCGTCTTTCCAATATCAGTGCTGCTAAAGCACTTTCAGCTAGAAAGAAGACAACAATGAAAACAGGGAGATGAGAATCATAGAATCATAGAAATGTACAGTTGGAAGAGACCCCAGGGGCCATCCAGTCCAACCCCCTGCCATGCAAGAACACCCTCAAAGCACTCCCGACAGATGGCTATCTAGCCTCCACTTAAAAACTTCCAAAGAAGGAGATCTCACCACACTCCGTGGAGGCAGCAGTAGATTCCACTGCCGGACAACCCTGACCGTCAGGAAGTTCTTCCTGAGATTCAGGTGGAATCTCCTTTCCTGCAGCTTGAATCCATTGCCCCTTGTCCTGGTCTCTGAAGCAGCAGAAAACAAGCCCTCTCCTTCCTCTACATGGCATCCCATGTAGAGGATGGCATTATGAGGGGGCATAAAAAGAACTCGTAAAAAAGAACAACTTTTTTCAGAGGCTTTGTTAATTGAAGTACAGTGGCTTCTCTACATTTGTGAGGGTTGGGGTACAGAACCCTCATGAAAGTGGAAAAACCATGAATAACCCCCCCCCCACAATTCCCCTCCCATTTCCTTCCAGAGCTCCCCCTTCCATTCCTTTGCCTCTGACCCGGGATTCCAGGTGGAAGAAAAAAGATGAGCTAAAAGGCTTACTGATAGTTTCTCCCCAGACAGAGAAAAGGTTCTAGATTTCTGGTTGCAATCTTGAGAAAGTAGGGATACGAGCAAAGAGGGCACCTGACCAATTGGCAGCCAATACACAGCAGAATGCGCAACCACAGGGCAGAGAACCCACGCATTCCTCAACGGGGGCAGAGCTTTGCTCACCCAAAAAGGAAAAATGTCCATTTTAAACACAAGCCGCTCAAGTTGGGTGAGGAATGCAAAGGAATGGGAGGAGGAAAAGCACCTGCCTCCTGAATAATCAAATTTGCAAAGGTCAAACCAATGATGGGGGGGGGGTTGGGGCTGTATACGTACTCTACCTTCAGAGTGGCATGCATACTCATTTCCTAACAAAACATTGCCACGGTACAAGCCCATGAAGGGCATGGGAGAACAGTGAGGCACGGGGACTAATAAGAAAGCCCTCTTGAAGGATTAGGAAGGAAACAGTCAGGAGCCACTGCTTTGCAAAGGTACAAAGGCCCTTCTGTAAAGCAGAGTTATGAAACATGTCGGGTGCATCCTTCTCTGTCTTCCCCCTGCCATGAACATCTAAATGAGGGCAAAATCTTGCTGGTTATTTGGCAGCGGGCATCAATGTTCATCAAGCACGCTTCTTTCTTTTTGCACAGCAGCTCTTGCGTGCCAGATCTGTTGCCTGTCAGAAAGCATTGCTGTTCAACTTGAGATGTGTTGTGATACTGTCTCAAATACACACACACACACAACACTTAAGGGGAGAGAATGACATGACCTCCCATGCAGTTGGAAGATTGTACAGGCTGCAGCCGAAAAAGGACAATGATCCAGCTCCACCCACAAGCCAGAGCATGGAAGCAATAGGGTCCAAGTAATTCATTATTTATTCCTCTTTTGCAATAACGAAAGCACAACTAAGTATGATTATAATGTTAATAAGAATGCTGATATGATTGTAAGGTAATGTGATTAAGAATAACAATACAGCTATAGAGTATGTCTTCCCTCATTACTTTGATCTGTGGTCTGAATGATGGATATGACCCTCGACACTGCGGTTGAATTCCCCACCCTGCTGTGAACCCACTAAGTGACCTTGGGCACGTCACATACTCTTAGCCTCCGGAAAACCCTGTGATATTATTTGGTGGCACACAACAACAACAGGGGCCTCTGGATGGTTGCCCCCAGGCTCTGGAACTCCATTCCTAGGAAAGCTAGAATGGCCTCCCTTTTTTGCTGTCCTTCCACCACCAGACAACAGACTTTTTATTCCAACAGGCTTCTGAAAGCAGGTGGTTTTTTAAAGGAAGGGCTTTAAAGATGTGCTATATTTTCATTGCACATTTTAAAAGTCCATTTTTAAAACATTTTAATTAACCTGGCTTTAGTGTTGCGATTAAGTTAATTCTGTTTTGGTGTTGAGTTTTTGAATTTAATTTGTAAGGTGTCTTGATATCTGTTTATGTGAGAGAGAGTGGAATGAAGAAACGGAGAGGAGGAGGAAGAGAAGGAGGACCACCTGTACCACCACTACAGGGGAGACAGGGGCTTACAGCATTTTGGTGTTTTTCCCAAAAAGAAACCATTGTTGTTACCTTTGTGGAAGAGTTACTTTTCAAATATAACTCAAATCATCCTTTTTTAAAAAATTTTTTAAATTTATTTATACTAAAACAAACAAGATTTACATTCGTGTATCTTATACAAAATCATTTCCTCTTATAAATAATATTGATCATACACTCATACCTTATCCGGCCGGCCCCTCCCTAAACTGCAAACCCCAGGATTCCATAGGATGTTGAAAGTGGAATAATAGCACTATAACAGTCCCGTGCGGAAATAGCCAAGGAAACCCACTGGGTGACTCTGGGCAAGTCACATTCTCTCAGTCTTAGAAGAAAGCAATGGCAAACCCCTCTGAACATTTGTTCAATGAAACCAAGAAAACTTGCCAAGAAATCTCCATAACAGAGCCTCTGTATAAGTCAGAAATGACTTGACGATGGCACACAGTAACAAATATTCCTATTCTGAGAGACAAAACTGATTTTGAAAGAGGATTTGTGACGAATACACCTAGTTTCTATTTTTTCACCTTACAAAACAGTTTTTGCGGGTTTTAGTATCATTCCAAAAACATGCAGAACCTGATTGACCAGAAAAGCCAGGAGGGCAAAGACATATGGATCAACACCGTGGGAAATGGAACGATTTTCAAATTTTGCCATCCAGAAATCACGTAAGGAAATAACAGTATGCAGTGGGAGGGGAAGATTTCAATATGCCCTTGCTCCATGCTCTATTTCAGCAGGGGGATATGTGGCCCTTTGAACATGATTGGATTCCACTCTCTATCAACCTCTATGAGATTGCCCAGTGGCATAAGATGCTGGGAAATGTAGTTTAGAGAGCTTCACATTCTCTGCTGTTGCAGCACTATGTCTGGCATTATAAAAGCCATTTTCATTATCAGGGACAGATGGGGGAGATAATTACTAGGAGCTACAAATAACAATAGTGAAAGAAAACAGCACTAGGAAATCAAATTGCTTGGAGAGTAAGGAACCTATAATATCCTCTTATGAAATTCCTTCATGCAGGGATCCCGTAACTGGCCCATTAGGCATACTTTAATTGCCTATCAGTTTTCAAGTATGGATGCAAAAACATCTGAAGCTAAACTGATCTTGCTTCTTTTTGAGGCACACATGGAAAAATGAAAAGGGAAGGAACAGGGTTGGAAAGAGCTTGGAGGACATGCTGAAATGAGGCTCTTTCTCTTAGGAAGCAAAGCTGAATAATCCAAGCTGGATAATAAAGGACAAAATCATGCATGGTGTGGAGAGAGTCCAGACTGCACAGTTTGATACCACTTTAACTGTCATGGTTCATTCCTGTGGAATTCTGAGGGTTTTAGATTCCTGAAATGTTTAGAAATCTTCTCTACAGATCTGTGGTGCTGCAGTTCAAAGGACCACACAAGAGAATTCAAAGTATCTCATGAAACTATAAATCCCAGCATTGGAATCAATGACAGTAAAAGAGGTTATAATTGTATTACCCAGGGAGAGATTTTTTTCCCGTTCATGTAACAGTGCAACTTCCATGGGATCATTCACTAGAATTAAATGCCGGGAAGCTCAGGAGAGATAAAAGGCGGTGTAGCTGCGGAGCTTACACCCACAAAACATAGTGATGATTGCAAATTTGGATGGATGGGGACATCCATAGCTACGACACAGTTTGGCTACACATCACCTTCACCATCAGAGCAAGTATGCTTTTATAGGTGAAGAACACTGGAACATACAAGCCCCTTACATGAGTCAAGACCCTTGGTGGTCCATCTAGCTCAGCACTGTCAACTCTGGCTGGCAGCAATGGCCCTCCAGTGTTTCAAGTGAGATTTTTTTTCTTTAGAGCTCAAAGGGCCTAAATTTCCCAAAGACCTGTTTGATCTTGGAAGCTAAGCAGGGTCAGCTCTGGTTAGTACTTGGATGGGAGACCTGCGACAAATACCAAGTGCTAAATTCAGGTGCTCTGCTTCCAGAGTAAAGAAACTGCAAAACCCTCTCTGAGTATTTCTTGCCTAAGACAACCCTATGAAATTAATGGGGTCAGGCAGGTGACTAGAAGGCACACTTGGAGGTTCCCAGTATTCCCTTCCAGTTATCTTCCATCTAAATGCTAACAAGGGCCATTTCCGCACTAGCCTGTTATAGCACGATGATTCCACTTTCAACATCCTCTGGAACCTGGGGTTTGCAGTTTTGGGAGGGGCCAATTGGCCCCTTCCGAAACTGCAAACCCCAGGATTCCAGAGGATGTTGAAAGTGGAATCATCGCGCTATAACAGGCTGGTGCGGAAATGGCCTCAGCCTGCCTGACTCTGCTCAGCTGTAAAAATCAGATCAGATCAAGAAATATTTAGAGTGCTACACCTAAAGGGGAACATAAAGTAAAGGGTACAGTTATGTCCATCTCTGGCTAGCAGGATTCCCAAAGGCCATGGGTTTGGCCACTGTGGGACCACACTGCTGGACGAGAGGGGATTTAGGTGTGTACCAGTCCGAAGGCTCTCCCTGTGTTCCTGTGATCAAACTTACACCCAGTGAATCTGCTGAATCCATCTTTGAAGGGAGCTGACTGAGCCTTCAAAACATCTCCTGTACTATTGCTGGTGGTCTCTACAGAACTGGCTGCTGTTTCGTTCTGGAAGTTATTTAGCAGAGCCAGAGAGACCTTTGAAATCACCGCAGCCGAAGGAAAAATAAAAGGAAAGGGAATCTCTATTTCTACAGCTGCTCTCTGTACCTTGTAAGAATAAGAAAAAAGAAAAAAAGACTGACATCTCCTCCAGCGTGAAGCTCAAAGACCGTCACACATCTGCATTTTGCTCCTAATTAGCCAAGCAAGCCCCCCTCTATAATCACAAACATAGGGTCACTGTATGTAATTCTCTGCCCCTTTTGTTTGCCTTCAGTAAACATTAATCATGCTGCAGTGAACAGCAGGCCTAGAGAGTGAATGCCATTGGGAGACAGGGTAGGCTGGTGACCCCACTCTTTCGGATTCACTGCTGTTCATGAAACCACTTCCTTGCTTTCGGAGGACAAAATGGCTCCTCCTCATTTAAAAGAAATCTGCAAAAATAGTTTCAGGATTTTGGAGCACAATCAAAGCACTCCCAACAGATGACCATTCAGTCTCTGTTTATACACCTCCAAGGAAAAAGCCTCCACCACAACTTGAGGCAGCATATTCCACTGTCAAACAGCTCTTACCATCAGGAATTTCTTCCTAATGTTCAGGTAGAATCTCTTTTCCTGTAGTTTGAATCCACTGCTCCATGTCCTAGTGTCTGGAGCAGCAGAAAACAAGCTTGCTCCATCTTCAATATGGTGTCCTTTCAAATACTTAAATTTGGCTAACATGTCACCTCTGGACCTCCTTTCATCAGGCTAAACACACCTAGCTCCCTAAGCCATAGGGCTCATAGGGCTTCATGGTCTTCAGACCTGCACCATTGTGGTTGCTCTCCTCTGGGCAACTTCCAGCTTGTCAATATCCTTCTTGAATTGTGTTGCCTAGAACAGGACACAGGAGTCCAGATGAGGTCTGACCAAAGCAGAACCGAATGGTACTATTACTCCCCAATTCTAGGGACGAGAGTCTTCTCTCCACATTTGCTGGTTTCATTTTCACAGATCTGGGAGTTTCTCCAAACCCTCCCCCTCCACTTCAAGTGCTTCTTGTCTGGGGGAACCTTCCCTCTAAGCAGCTCTGATCAGGCCACACAACCCTGTAAAAACCTGAATATGGCCCCACTCCTCCTCTTCCTCCAACCACTACCTGGTCAGCTAAGGACGGACTGCAGCCTGATTTCTCAGCACTACAAACCCTTTTTCCACTTCTGCGGAGGTTCTATGTCCCTAAATCCTAGTGAATGTGGAGGATCAACTGTACTCCTAATGATGCAGCCTAGAATTGCACTGGCTTTTTTAGCTGCTGCATCACACTGTTTATTCCTCTTGTGGTCTACTAAGACTCCTAGATCCCTCTCATATGCACTGTGGTCAAGCCAGGGATCACTCATCCTATACCCGCACATTTCATTTTTTTCTGCCTAAGTGTAGTGCCTTACACTATATATCCCTCGGTGGAGGTGAGTGGTGCTGTGCTTGTCATACTGGGAACTGAACCTGGGATCTTCTGTCTCCAAAATCTGTGCTCCAGAAGTGACATGCAACCTTTTCTCTAAGGCTACAACCCATCTACATCAATATTCCCTTCTGAGCTGGCATTTCTACGTCGGCAACCCCTCTCATTTGGCTACTATCGGCGAGATCTTTTTTTTCCCAAAGTGAGCATTTCACATTTGATCTTTTAACTCAAGAGGAGCATGTAAGTGAGTCTTCTGCATCCAGGCAACTTGCTATGGTTGTGAGCAGAGCAGAGAAGATGTTCTGGCTGGCAACACTCCATCATATTGACTGCCGTCCTGCAACTTGAACAAACAGCATGAGACAGGAGGCATGGCCCGTGTAATTGGGTGCTGTTTCTAATTAGCAGGAAAATGAAAGCAGAGGCCCAAAGAGGGGGTGGGGGAAGCTCTGAAGGGTGTGTAAAGCAGAATCCTTTGGAAGACACAAAGCAAGCTCCGTGGCAGTAATCAATGAAGTCACCTCTTTGCTGGGTGAGGAAGTCAATACTGAGTCTGACGAGCTTCATCAAAAAGCTGCTCTGTATTCTATGTACAATCCAGGCGTTGTGTGCCAGAAGACAAGGGGAAGACACGTGCAGTATTGTGCGTGGCTATGGCTGACAACCACGAAGTCTAATCTTCGCAGTGTGGAACTGGCAGTGCATTTCAAATGTGCTTCTGCTATATTCTACTATTTATGTATGGTTTACACTTTGGAACATGACACTTCCCTGTTCCCCACGCAGACACCTGAGTAAACTATGTGAATGTCAATTATTCCACAAAGTTTCACTAAATACTTTTGGAGAGGGGATTACACACTTACGGTATATTCACATTCCATAATTATAACAGTTTGATACCATTTTAACTGCCACAGTACTGTGATATGAGATTTGCAGTTTGCAGGGGCACTTAGAATTCTCTGCTAGAGAGTTTGAGCCTACTCATTTGAACTGCAGCTTTAGACCTCTCTGGTGGAGAATTCTAAGTCCTCCCCCACAAAATGGAAAAAATCCAGGATTCTATAGTAGCCATGGTAGTTAAAGTGCTACCAAACTGCAGTAACTCTGTAGTGTGGACATACCCCAATACAGATAGCTGAGCAGGTGCAACATTTTGTACCAGTGTGGTTTTCGTTATCAAAGTCCAAGGAGCTCTTCAGAAAAAATACGTTTCTGTACTTCTTCTGGTCTCTGTGTTAACACTGTTTTGGTTCTGCCTATAGTACGACCAAGTGAATATAGAGAAACAAAATGTGGCCTGGCTGCTCATGTGCCTTTAACAGTGGTGCACACTCCAGAAACCAGCTGGACGAGTTTTCCTATTAATATGATCTGCTCCAGGAAGTTGATGGGTCTGGATATTTACTGATGGCTCTTTGGGATTCATCTTAGGAGGGGATTTGGTTGAAGCTCTGGACCTCTGAAATGGGGTTACTTCTGTGAGGACTACAACCCTCTTATACTCCAAAAAAGTAACTTCTCCAATCTGTGTATAAAATTTGTGACTAGAGAATCAACACCAAGACTCTAGGCTGATCTCAGTCCTCTTTTTCTCCTATTCTTCTTCTTTCTCTGTTTGCTTTTTTAAATTCAAGCTTTCTTCTATATTGCCACTTAATCTTCAAGTCTGCCCAAGACGCAGGCAGATCTTAATGGTCCAGTGGCCATTTAGACCTCTAAATATCTAAATATCTATGTCTAGATACGGGACATAGCCAGAAACTTCTCTTAGCCCTCTCTAACCACCCAGCCACAGAGACTAATGCACTAAAACAGTGAATCCTGGGGGTGGTGAGTGGCTGGCTATAGCAGAAATCCAGCTGCAGAATTCTTAGACTTCACTGGGCAATATACAGTCTTAACCAATATCTGTGGCTTCATGTTTAAACACATCAAGAAAGAGTATTTCTCATAACAAGGGGGAGGAGATTCCCTTCCTAGCAGGCAATGCAACCCCTGCTGCTTCCAACCCCAGCTGTCTGTCCTAAGCTGCTTCCTTAGGCCAACTTTCTTAGTATTATTCATGTTTTCATACAAGGGGAGGGTTTGGAGTGCTCTGATGGTTTTGGCCTATGATGGCCAGTCTTTGAAGATCACAGTAAGAACAAAGGATGCCACACTTGGGTTGTGGAGGGCAGGTAGGGAGGGGAAGAAATGCTTTCCTTTTGACTCCTCTGGCAGCAGATCCAACAAGGCCAGCATGAATGTTTGTTCTGGGGACAAAGGGTGAAGCACAGTTGTTGTTTTTTTTAAAAAATCCAGAATTGCACAAACTTCCCTTCATTGCAAAATAAACTTTGGAGGTTTCCAGTCTCTGAAATGAAGCTGCATGAAGAAAGAAGAAAAAATTCACTTGATCCCAGGAGAAAAATGAGGACTGTAAAAACCCTTGAGATCAGCCATGATGGCAACTGTGCAGCCTTCCAGATGTTGTTGGACTATAACACCCAGCATTCCTCATCACTGGCTATGTTTCCTAGGATTGCTGAGAGTTGCAATCCAAAAACCTCTAGAGGGCTGCACAATATCCAGCGCTATAGCTACATGAAAGTATATCACCAAATACTAAAGTTAGGATCATCCATGCCACTGTATTTCCAGTTTTTAAGTATGGTTGTGAAAACTGGACAGTGAAGGAAGCCGAGAGGAAGAAAATAAACTCATTTGCAATGTGCTGGAGAGGCGTTCTATGGATACTCTGGGCCACTAAAAGGACAAATGAATGGTTCTTAGAGCAAATCAAGCCTGAACTCTCCCTAGAAGCAAGATGACTAAACTGAGGTTGGACTTGGCCATATCATGAGAAGACACGACTTCCTAGAAAAGACAATGATGCTTGACAAGGTAGAAGGCAGTAGGAAAAGAGACCACATTACAGAGGGATAGATTCAATCACATCCCTGAATCTGCAAGACCTGAGCAGGGCTGTGACTGGGGTGTGTGTGTGTGTCTCTCATTTATAAGGTCACCATAAGCTGTGGTCGAATTGATCGTAGTTAACAAAAACAAGCTATGGGAGGAGACAAAAGGAGGGTACTACCTTCTCCCATGAGAACCTAATTTTGCTTTTGTTCCCCAGGTCCCCACACTGCAGAGAGTGAGACACTGGAAATCTTTCATACCTAGCACTCTTCTGTTTGCTGTGTTCCCATTCCCTTGGTCACTTTGCCTGCCATTCTTTCCTGGATGCCTAAAATGCTCACCTGAAATTAAAAGTTTTGCTTGGAATTTGGAGACTGAAGAAAAATTTCATTGGGGGAGGATTATTTGGGGGGTAATAGCCTCATTTTGCCACCACCCCCATAGCTACAGTCCTGACCTAAGTATCTGCATCTCTGGCTGAGAAACTGCAGATCCTGTGACCTCTCTCTCTCTCTTGCCTCCTGAATTGTATAACGTTGAGGCACACCTGTTAGGGTACCTACCAGTCAGAAGATACGGCTGGCACCTCAATTCATCCTTCTGGAAAATGGTTTCATTTGGTTCAGCTAGATTTGGTGGCCACTCAATTTGACTCAGGCCCCAAACCCACATCTGATTCACAACTGAAAGGAGTATGGTTCAGACAGGATTGGATCTGGGATCTGCTTTTCATGGATGGATGGACCTTGTTCATTAAATGAGCCTCTACCTGACTTGAGGGACTGACACACCCCTACATCACCACTGGTCCCCTTCAGCAGGCTTTCTTGACTCTTCCTTGACTCTTTGCATAGTACTGTCAGGCATCTGGAGGTCCCATGAGGAAGAAATGGGTGAACAGGTCTGCTTCTATCAGTTTAGTTACATGTTCCAAGATACGAATCCAACTCATAGGCCGTTTCCGCACTAGCTCTGTTATAGCGCGATGATTCCACTTTCAACATCCTCTGGAAACTGCAAACCCCAGGATTCCAGAGGATGTTGAAAGTGGAATCATTGCGCTATAATAGGCTAGTGTGGAAATGGCCATAGAAATGAGGTATAAAATATACACAATATATCCTTCCACTCCCAAGGAATAATAATAAAAATAATAAAATCATAAAAATGGAAGGCATAACTCAAGGATGCGAACCACATTTTCCATCAAGAGCCCATGGAACTCTCAACTCAGGGACATGGAAAACATGTTGCTATTTACCCTCATCTTTAAAAAGGAGGTCATTTTTCTCTTGAAAAAATGTTTTTATTTGCCATTAGGTCAATTTTGACCTATGCTGACCCTACAAATGAGACTTCCAAGAGCATTGGTCATCAACTGCCCTCCTCAGGTCTTGCAAACTCAGGGCATCCTCGGCATCCTAGATTGAATCAATCCACCTGTAGTGTGGTCTTCCTTGCTCCTACTGCCTTCCACTTTACTGAGTGTTATTGTCTTTTCTGATGAGTTGCGTCATCTCATGATATGTCCAAAGTGCAACTGTCATTTTAGTCATCTTGGTTTCTAGTGAGAGTTTACACCTGATTTGCTCTTGGATCCATTCAGTTGTCTTTTTAGCAATCCGTGGCATCCACAGAACTGTCCTACGTCACATTTTTAATTAACGTGTCCAGAGGAGGGCGACCAAAATGGTGACGGGTCTGGAAGCCATGCCCTATGAGGAGCAACTTAGGGAGTTGGGGATGTTTAGTCTGCAGAAGAGAAGGTTAAGAGGGGACATGATAGACTTGTATAATATTTGAAGGGATGTCATGTCAAGAAAGGAGCAGGCTTGTTTTACACTGCTCCAGAGACTAGGACAAAGAGCAATGGATTCAAGCTGCAGGAAAGGAGATTCCACCTGAACCTCAGGAAGAACTTCCTCACAATCAGAGCTGTTTGGCAGTGGAATCTGCTGCCTTGGAGTGTGGTGGAGTCTCCTTTGGAGGTTTTTAAGCAAAGGCTGGATGGCCATCAGTCAGGAGTGCTTTGATGTGTGTTCCTGCAACAACAGAAGGTTGGACTGGATGGTCCCTGCGCTCTCTTCCAACTCTATGATTCCATGATTCTATCTTTGCACCTGAAGATTTTAATGAGTTCCTTCATAGCTCCCCTTCCAAGTCTTGGTCTTCTTCCTATTTCTTGACTACAGTCTCACAATTTAAAAGAAAAAGAAAACAGTACTAATCTTTCAAAAACAATAAAGCCACCTCAGCACCAATCTTTCATAAAGAGGTAGAACGATTAAATATAAGGAGAAAGTAACACATGAATGCAATGTATCTTACCTAATTCCTTTGTTTTGTGCAATGTGTGTGTCCCCAGTCTGAGATGGCCGAACACCTGACAAAGAGAAAGAAACTGATACTTAATTTTATTTTTAAAAAACTCCAGCCTTTTTGGACTTCGAAGAAAAAAGAAAGAAGCTATTAACATAACAAAATATATAACCTAAGAAAGGAAGATGACATACATCGAACACCAGAAAGTAACATTATTTTATTCACACCCAGTGGATGTAAACATAGTTATCCTTCTGATTTTTAATAAGTTAACTAGCATGATAGTATGATAGAACTCTCCCATGTAGCAGTAATTATTTCATGAGCGACTCTGTGTAGCCTAAAATTTCCATAGTTTCTCATGCATCCAAGTCTAGTTCCTCATGGACAACTCCTATGACGTTCATAACCAACCAGAAAATATAACATTTAAAAATCCATTAAGGGGATGAAGCTGCAAAACCAATGGTTGCTTCCCAGTGAATACAATACCAGTGGAGTCCCAAGGTCTGTGTGTGTCATTCTACATACATTATTATATCAATCCCTGAAACAACCCTGCAGGGTATCTTTTCATTTTCCATTTAATTTTGAAATAAAAACATATATTAATTCAGTACATCTAGATACAGATAAAAATTACTATTTCTGCAAGTTGGATTAGATGGCAACATTTAAATTAAACGTTGACATATTAAACTTGAAACTAAACTGAAAGTAATAATAAATCCATTAGTAAACCACAGAAATTACTGGGTCACTGGCTGGATATCATACTGTAAAGGGATCTAGGAGTCTTCATAGACCACAAGCTCAACATGAGTCAGCAGTGTGATGCGGCAGCCAAGAAAGCCAATGCAATTCGGCTGCATCAACAGGAGTATGGTGTCTAGATCGAGGGAGGTACTGGTACCACTCTACTCTGCTTTGGTTAGACCCCATCTTGAATACTGTGTCCAGTTCTGGGCACCCCAATTCAAGAAGGATATTGACAAGCTGGAGCAAGTCCAGAGGAGGGTGACCAAAATGGTGAGAGGCCTGGAAAACATGCCCTATGAGGATAGACTGAGAGAGCTGGGTATGTTTAGTCTGCAGAAAAGGAGGTTAAGAGGGGACATGATAGCCATGTTTAAATATTTGAAGGGATGCCACGTAGAGGAAGGAGGGGGCTTGTTTTCTGCTGCTCCAGAAACCAGGACAAGGAGCAATGGATTCAAGCTGCAGGAAAGGAGATTCCACCTGAACCTCAGGAAGAACTTCCTGACAGTCAGGGCTGTCCGGCAGTGGAATCTGCTGCCTCGGAGAGTAGTGGAGTCTCCTACCTTGGAGGTTTTTAAGCAGAGGCTTGATGGCCATCTGTCGGGAGTGCTTTGAGGGTGTTCCTGCATGACAGGGAGTTGGACTGGATGGCCCGTGTGGTCTCTTCAAACTCTACATTTCTATGATTCTATATAAGGAGAAAGTAACACATGAATGCAATGTATCTTACCTAATTCCTTTGTTTTGTGCAATGCTGTGGTGTGACAGTCTGGAGATGGCCGATATCACCTGACAAAAGAGAAAGAAACTGATACTTAATTTTATTTTTAAAAAACTCCAGCTTTTTGGACTTACGAAGAAAAAAAAAGAAAGAAAGACTATATAACATAACAAAATATATAACCTAAGAAAGGAAGATGACATACATCGAACACCAGAAGAGCCTTAACATTATTTTATTCACACCCAGTGGATGTAAACATAGTTATCCTTCTGATTTTTAATAATTTCAACAGCATGATGAGTTCTCATCGTATACAACTCTCCCATGTACAGTAATTATTTATGAGCGACTGACTGTGTAGCCTAAAATTCGTATCCTAGTTTCTCATCATCCAGTTCTCAGTTCCTCATGGACAACTCCTATGACGTTCATAACCAACCAGAAAATATAACATTTAAAAATCCATTAAGGGGATGAAGCTGCAAAACCAATGGTTGCTTCCCCCAGTCAATACAATACCATCTGAGTCAAGGTCTGTGTGTGTCATTCTACATACATTATTACTATCATCCCTGAAACAACCCTGCAGGGTAGTTCTTTTATTTTTCCATTTTATTTTGAAATAAAATACATATTATTAAATTCAGTACATTTCTTATCGATACAGATAAAAATTACTATTTCTGCCAAGTTGGATTAGATCAACATTTAAATTAAACGTTGACATATTTAAACTTGAAACTAAACTGAAAGAATAATAAATCCATTAGTAAACCACAGATATATTTTACCCTTTGTCAGTCCTGGAATATATTATTTGATCTCTCTGGTTTTCCCATAACATTTATTTGTTACTCTCTAATCACTTCCAATTGTGTTTCGTTGGAGTGTATAACATATATTTACTTAACCTTCTTTTACATTTAGATTTCTTCAACATTTGTCCTTTCTGCCTTTATTTTTTTCTGTCGTAAAATAGACATATTCAATAACCTTTTCATTGGTATTTCAGTCTGCCCTTTGAGCTTTCATGCGAGTATCTATCTTATTGTTATAATGAAAATATATTTGATTTATCATCAATCTATAATTAAGTTTTCTCACTTCTAGGAATTTCAACACAGGCTCCCCTTCTTCTGTAGTATTCTCTGTCAGCTCTTTGTTGTCAATTTATCTAGCTCTTTCATTTCCAATAATTTGGAAATTGGAATACCTTTTGATATGTTTTCCTTGAAATATCTCCTGGCTTTTTAACACCTCCGTCGTTTCAGCTTTATTATTCAATAATCTCCATTGCATTTACTGTCTCTCCTTCCCTAACAGGATTCATCTTCTTCTCTCCTCCAAATGCAAGGAAGAAAAGAAACAAATTCCAATTTTCTAAATTGAAAAACTTTTCTTCTTTCTGTTTGCAGACCTGGTATTATAGAAGTAAAGTCTGTTCTGACTCTGCATAAATTCCAGTTTTCTGATAGCTTAGCTTAAATTCAGATGTAAAATTTAAGAGTCACCTGTGGTACTTGTGTTGCTCTGGAGGAGGAGCTGTCTCTGTGAGGTTGTGGCAACTCTGTGACCACCCCCCGTCCTTGTCCAACCAAAATTTAGCTAAAACAAGAACTAGAGAATGGTAATGGACCTCCTATGAACCCCCTTCCACCCCAAATATCAATGCTTTGGGGTTCATGGTCTAACTGTAAGGGTAATCATAAGTAGTTGCTGAGCTCTAGGCCCCAAGCCCTCTGCCTAGTCAACTGTCCAGTTCTCCCAACTACTTTTCTCCAGTGTTGTTGCGGTTGTGTGCCTTCAAATCCTTCCTGACTTATGGTGACCCTATCATGGGGTTCTCCTGGCAAGATTTGTTCAGAGAGGGTTGCTTTTCCCTTCCTTTGAGGTTGAGGGTGCATCACTTGCCCAAGGTCACCCAGTGCGTTTCCCTGGCTGAGCAAACCCTATTCTCCAGAAACACCGTCCAACACTCAAGCTGGAACATACCCTCTGAAACACCACACTGGCTTTAGTGAGTTCACTTGAACTGGTATGAGAAATAGAAAAACCTCCTCAGTGGAAAAAGAAAAAAGGAAACCAAAGGAGCACGGAGACAAGCCCATAGCAGTCAATCCACAAGTCCATTTTGTTTGGAAAGCCATATGACTTTTTAATTGTTTGGGATCGATTCACAACCGGAGGAACGTAGCTTTCACCTTGGGTCTTGGTTCTCAGCTAGTTTGTCTCAGGTCTGACTCCTCAAGCAAGCTGGCCGAATTAACACAAAAGTCTAACCCAAGGCATTCCGGGAGAGAGTTAATGAATGAGTACACACACAGAGACCATGGACAAATCCCTCAACTTAATTCAAGCAAAGGGGAGGCTAATAACTGGAGAGGCTCATGCACACACACACACATGCACACAACAACCTGCCCTTGGAGCTTTGCTGCTGCCCTCTTGGCATCCAAAATCTGCTTCCCACAATAACCACTTTCTTGATCAGGCTTGTGATTGTACTATAATGAAAAGATTGGTGGAAGGCAGCCACTTTACATTATGAGAAAAACACTAGATTTTTCTTGCATGCAGCTCCAAGTGTCCTTGGTTTACAAGCAATACTAATCAAAGCTGACAACTTATTAAGATATCTGAAGTAAATTAACCATGTGATAAATTTAGTCGATTCATGAATTGACTCTGCAAATATTTTTTTTTATAAAAAGAGGGACTCCCTCAGAAGAGAAACAGAAGGGAGAATGCCTCTTTTAAGATGGTGAACATCACCCATTCATGTCATATATTCTTGCATTCACATTTTTTTAATTCATGAAACCGGAGCTCTATTTGTTAAATATGCTAGGGCAACAAAGGGAAATAAGAAGTCATTATAAGATATTATTATATTTAATAACTGCAGCAAGGTTGACATATGCGCAGCACTGGAAAGAAAAGAAACATATTGATATAGAAGAATGGAAGGTAAAAGTTCTGGATATGATAGAGATGGAAAAATTAGCATTTTCTTTGAAAAATAAATCTATCCAGAACTTTGAGAAAGAACTGGAAAAGAGGATTGGATTGGGTAAAGATATAAATGTATAAGAAATCAAAGAAGAAATAATGTCACTGTTCTTCTCTCTGTAAGATGGAAATTATGTTTGCAATGGGATGGAAATAATCGATTTCAACTGGAAGATTTAAGCATGGAAGTGTGGTGGGGGTTATTTTTGAGACAAACTTTCAATAAAAATTATACAATACACACATTTTTTTATTCATTTATTTAAAAATGCATACCTTTGCCCGATATGGAACCCAGAATGGCTCGCAATACAGATTTCATTTAAACAAAAACTTGATACAACTGAAAAGAAGAGAAGCCTGGCAGGGGACATGACAGTCATCTTTGAAGGGACGCCCCGCAGAAGATGGACTCAGCTTGTTTTCCACTGCTCCAGAAAACAAAACACAAACCAGCGGGTTCAAATTACAAGAAAAAAGAGATTCTGCCCAAATATTAGGAAGAACTTCTTGAGTATAAGAACTGCTCAAGAGTGGAACAGACTGCTTGTGGACTCTCCTTCTTTGGAGGTGTTTTAAAAAGGTTGGGTGAGCATCTGGGGTGCCGGAGAGCTTTAGTTGTGCTTTCCTGCATGATAGAATGGGGTTGGACTCGATGGTCCTTGCAGCCCCTCCTAACTCCAGGATTCTAGGGAAATGGCTCATATAGTAAATAGGAGTTGTGTAGTATACAACTGCACCAATAAAACCCAAACATTATAGTCAACATTAAAAGCAATTAAATTAACAGCACTTATACAAGTCTGGCATCTTTCATAACACCAGGGGGCACTTTTTCATTGATCACAAGGGATCTTAATGGATTATTCTATCCAATTAAATACGACAATCCAAATTATGCACTTCTGATGCTTGCAGTCCAACTAAGGCAACAGTATTGTCCTCAAGCCAAAAGGTACCGAGTGGGCACCTGTCGTGAAAATGCAAACTCCAACAAAAGGGTCACTCGGGCACGACTGCTTCATCTTCCAACCCTCCTGTGACTGTGATTGGGGTTGACACATGGCGTGGCTGTTGCAAATGATGCCAGACAGTCACACGCACAAACTGACCTGGCACTGCAGATGGGGTTGAAGGAGACAATGGGACCTGGTCCCCTCCCCACCCCCATGTGCCAGCTCTGTTCGTGCATGGAGCACAACTGAAAAACTCAGCTCTTAACATGGAGGACTCACAGCTGAGCTTGGGTGTAATAAAACATCAAGGGAATTCTGCATTTTAGATATATTATGCAAATTAATTGACTCTTGCCCATACCAAGCTTGCGTTTCCAGCCATGAGTGCTAGCAACTTGTTTTGAAAGAAAAAATGCTGACATTCTCAGGCAACTAAATGTATTGGGTTATTTATTTGATACCAGGAATATTGTTCAAAACTGGAATTCAAGACAGTAGACTCTTCACTTGTTATATTTGTGAGTAGTTTCTTCTGTGAGACCTACACAACCTTGTCCAATTGTTTAAGGGCTTCACCTCAATTATCTCAGCAATTCTCACAACAGCCTGGAAAGGTGGGCCAATGTGAGCATAAGACATGCTGTAGGGGAAAGGGGGGAGAATTTTTAAGGGTGGAGGGATGATGAGTTTTTTAAGGCTACTTAACTAGACAGATGAGGTAACAAGAAGAAACTTGCTAGCTCTGACTGATCACTTATCTGGTCCCAGGGAACGGTATGAGGCAGCTACCTTGCTGAAGGGAGGCAGGTTGATGCTAGTCACTGCCTGGATAAGGTACTGCCTGAAAGTTGTGAATGCTCTTAGGAAAGCATTATCAGGTTACAGAGAACACTTCCAGCAATATGCCAGCCTTCAGTGTGGTGCAGTTTATTTCCCTCTCACTGACAGCAATGGGAAGAAAAACTTAGAAAATGGGAACAGGGGATTAAATGGGCCAAAAAGAAAAGGGAAATGCTTGCAAGTGTGCACACATCATTCTGAAACAACTTGCAGTTATATGCCTCTCCGAGACTGATGTGAGTTTATTAGTGTCTGTCAAGATTCAGATCTCTTAGATCATGTGTTAGACTGATACTGAAAACTAGCACGTTACTGCTTTCAGTTAAGCTTTCTTGGTGGTAAATGAATGCAGTGGGTAGACTACAGTAGAGGCCAAAACCACAGCTCTTTAGCTGATGAGGTCCAGAGTTCCCACACAGGGAGTGGTAGAATCAGGCCCTCTAAGCATTTGACATCTAAGGCCATTTCCACACTAGTCTGTTATAGTGCTATGATTCCACTTTCAACATCGTATGGAATCCTGGGGTTTGCAGTTTTGGGAGGGGCCAGCCAAAAAAGTGAAAAGGCAGTGGTCTCCATATCATTAGTGGAGTGAATCAAAAGATGTTAGGTAAAGGTAAAATCAATATTAAAAGGTGGACGATCCTCAGAATGATCTACATGGACGAAAGGAGCATGTGTAAAAGGCATGAAATGAAAGCACTGGGAATTCTGCCATTGGCACTAGCAGGACCATAAAGAGAATAAATAGAAACGACACTACATTAATATTTCAGATAATCAGCAGGGATCAGGGCTGGAGGCATTGGCCATATGGTCAGCAAATGCCTCAAGCACTTTTTTATAAGACTTGGATGTTCTAAGAAGCCTGTTCTTATAAACACATCTGAGTTCAAATGCCTGTGATACTGAAATAACAGGGTACTGCTGGCTGTTACCCCAAACTAACAGTTGTAGAAAAGCTGACTAAAATTCTTCAATATTTTCCCCTCTTACTGAAGCCCTAAACATCTGAGAAGTGCTTGGCCACATGGAAACACATGGAAACAGCAGATGCTACAAGGGCAGGGCAAGCTGACAACCTGTATGGATCCAGGTACACCCTTCTCAGCCGTCGTTTTAGTTCTAAAGATGTCAGTAGTGCTTAACCAAGCAAGTCCTAAAGGAGAAGGACAGGTTGCTTTCCCGTAACTGGAGTTCTTTGAGTGGTCATCTGTGAACTCACACAAATAGGTTGTCTGCGCCTGCGCAGTACTGACTACTGAAAGCTCTAGAGCCACAGAGACCAAGAAGAAGAATGTCAAATTTGGAAATATGCAGCATTAGGTGTTTGGAGCAGCCTTGACTCTGTTACAGTCTATTTCGTTTTTCTCCTCCATTCCAATGGCTGTGAGGTTTTGAACTTTGAACAGAGAATGTAGCCTTGGACATGTGTACCAGCTTTCATTCCAATACCTTTATCTGCATATTACGGGACATTGTATATTTCTCAAAATGGCCTCACCCTGCATCTGTAACCATCGTGAGTACCCACAAATTGGAATTTGCAAATTAGAATTTGTATCCAGGTTAAATAAGAAAATGTTCTCCTCTCTTGACCTGTTCCTTTTTTTCTTTTCCCTTCTCTTCCTTTCCCTTTCCCCTCTGTAGAAATGCTGAAAGCAACTTCTTTGGGGCAAGGAATCAATGTGATACCTATCTTAGTCCATAAAGTTTCACAGTACTACATCAACCCATGTAATACGCAGTGCAATCCCTAAATGAGAAACAGCATGGTGTAGTGGTTTGACGGTTGGACTCTGTCCCTGGAGGCAAGGGTTCATTTTGCCACTCGGCCATGGAAACCCATTAGGTGGCCTTGGCTATGTCATATACTCTCAGCCCTAGAAAACCCTGTGATAGGTTCACCTTAGGGTTCCCATAAGTCAGAAATGACTTGAAGGGACACAACATGCCTAAATCCTTCAACAGAACCTCTTAAAGTTCCTGGATGGCTGGTCTAAATGATGAACAGCTCTTGTATACTGCCCTGAATATTGCTTTCTCTCCTTCTCCAGCCCCAGGGGATGGTGGGGAAGGATTGAACATGCTACAAAGCAGGTTGGGCCATTGCTTTCAACAGGCTGGCAGATTCACTTAAAATTAAAGGAGACTAGGGCATGAAAGACCTCAGGTGGAACAAAGGGACCAGTGAAGAGTGAAATCCTTTCCCCCTGCTTTTTGAATCAGAAGGGTTAAGAACGGCAGCAATGCAAGAACAAGGTTTCCTGCCTGCTCAAATCCCGTCAAGTCTCAGGACGGGGTGGGGGGCACAGGTAAGGATGGGGGACTATGTAAAGAAGGATTTTGCATGCACTAAGGTGCGCTCAGCCCTCTGAGATTGGATGTGACACCCTGATTCACGTGCGCTTTCCCAGCGTGAGGTTCGGGAAGGGACAGGAATATGCCAGTAAGAGTATTTCCATCCAACCATCAGGCACCCTTCGTACAGGACTCGGTAGAAGAGAGTGTGGGAGTCGGGGGTGGTGGTGGTGGTGCTGACAGAGCAGAGAACAATTGAGGTTTTACAAGACTGCCTTCTCCGGCCATTCTTTCCTTTCCCCAGCCAATGGCACTTGCCTCCTTCAGGTTCCTCTCCTATTAAAATACAAGGCCAGATTAAGGTGGCTCTGGAGTCTTGGAGCACTTTCAAAAAACAGCCCCTGCACCCACTGTGCGTATGTATAAACAGGGTCATAGAGAATAAATGAATTAGTGAAGAAATACTAGGAACAGGAACAATAAACAGTGACACTGTGAACACATTTTGGCCCTGCAACTGCAGCGAAACTAACCCCTTGATTTCATGCATTTTTGTTCAGTGACTCAATAACACAGAGAATGTTGATAATAACAGAAACACTGGGAGATTTGAGAAATGATGGGAGAAGCAGACAAAGAAAACTGCTTACATTTTTTAAAAAATCCTGGGACCCTAACCTGTGAAGAGCCCGGACCAATTTTGCCAACTGAACTATCAGTAATCTGGCCTCAGGTATCTCTTCATCCCCACTCAAACATCCAACTATCCTTCTTTAAAATATGAAGTATTTTTCAGGATTTCTTAGAAACAGTGGGGAAACATGGAGATTATACTCCTAAATCCTATTATTTTCCATTATGCCATAATCTGAATTATGTATTGATCACCTTGGCTGGATACAACTAGTGGATCTTTCAGCAAGATTGCATTGGTTCACTCCAGTTGGTCATTAAAACTTGCCAGATTCAATAAAGCCCTTGATGTGGAGACATAAAACAAAAGTTTCACTGTGCCTGTAAGCAGTAAAAGAGTACAGACAAAATAGCTAGTGCTTCCCGGCTTTTTTGCTGGTCTGCTCTGCAGGTCTGCTAGAAATTCAGCACCCTGGACAGTTCAATCCACAGAAGGTATTGCCTGCTTAAATGTCTAAGCTAAAGGAACTTTCTCTCTGTCTCTCTCTGTATTTGCTTAACTAAAAGTTCCTCCATTTTGAATTCTAGTCAACTTTAAAGGTTGTTCCTGTCGTTAGCCCCTTCTCCGGATTAAAATTATGCTGACATTAATTGGTAAAGTCAATGCTTAGGTTCTCAAGCATTGGTTCTCATAGAATCATAGAGTTGGAAGAGAGCCCAGGGGCCATCCAGTCCAACCCCTTGCCATACAGGTACCCACATCAAAGCATTCCCAGCAGATGGCCATCCAGCCTCTGCTTAAAAACTTCCAAAGAAGGAGAAGAGTCCACCACACTCCACAGAGGCAGCATATTCCACTACCGGAAAGCTCTGACCGGAAAGCTCTGACCGTCAGGAAGTTCTTCCTGAGGTTCAGGTGGAATCTCCCTTCCTGCAGCTTCAATCCATTGCTCCTTGTCCTAGTCTCTGGTGCAGCAGAAAACAAGCCCCCTCTCTTCTCGACATGACAGCCAACCAGCCCCCCCCCGAAACTGCAAACCTCAGGATTCCAGAGGATGTTGAAAGTGGAATCATCGCACTATAACTGGCTAGTGCAGAAACGGCCCAGGATTCAAATCCCCACAAGTCACACTCTTACAGCCTGAGAGGAAAGCAAATGCAGGCCCTGTCTGAACAAATCTTGCCAAGAAAATCCCATGATCAGTTTTCCTTAGAGTGGCCATTGTGTTGAAGGCATATAGCAACAAAAATTTTGTTCAATTTTTGTCCAAAATCTGCACATTCCCAAAGTGTTCAGGGATACAATTTTGTGTAGACATAGATTTATTTATTTTTGTTCACAACAATAAAAAAAAAGGTGCATTTCACACAAAAAAAACTCTACATGTGTCTGGAAGCAGCAGTGTTTTTTGTGCCAATACCCACATGTATTTCTGTGCAGAATCACTTCTCAAAAACATTTCTAGATGGGCAAATTCCTGGGGAAGAGCGCAGTAGGGAAAAAAACTTTGGAAATCATTCAACAGTGCAAGCAAAGACAAAATAGCTGAAGATTTACACACACACACATACACGCACATGCACACGATTCACAGGTCCCCAGGTGTATAGCTGTCTCATGACTAAACTTGGCTGCAAAAAACTGAAAGATCTTCTGTGGTTATAGAGCAACAGACCTAAAGTACTAAAGAAGTAATGATTTCAGGAATGCTGAAGAATTAATCAACTTCTCCAACATGCAGATCAGCTACCATCTTTTGCCATTCTATAATATGCACAAACCAAGACAAAAACCCACACTGATAGTTATTATTCAACTCCTCAGAAACTATAGCTCTGCACCAAGCCCAGGAAAGAATGCTATAGAGCTCACATCAAGAAAATGTGAATTAGTTGAATCACCTCGTTCTGTCTTCCCCATTCCTATACCATGTCAACCTAAATATGATGCTGAAAACATGACAATTCACTTATGCCAGATCAATTATTCATGGCCCTTCACATCAGTGGCAAATACACAACCCCAGTCACTCCAGTTGCCCATAACACATGTTTGGAAACCATGGGGAATGCAAGGTTAACTGCTGCATGTCTTTTTTTTTAATTCATCTTTTTCAACAACCAGAAAGGCAAGGGGGTTTGATGCAATGCAAGTCAATGTGACAATGTCATGCCCAACTTGTGGGCTTTGACACAGCAGTAGGCACACTGGGGAAATTAAACTGGTACTCCTTCTGTGATTATAAAATGATTCATCCCCAGAAGAGGAGGGGCTTGCATCTACGAGCTAAGCTTAACACTCAGCAGTCAGAAAGGAAGCCCAGCTCCTAGCACCACACAGAAACTAGGGTTCCTGTATGTCAGAGCCTGGCCTTTTTTCCCCAGGTCTCAAAGCACAGAAGCTGTTTTGACTTCTAGCTGCTCAAACAGTCTTGATAAGCATAGAATCATAGGATCATAGAGCTGGAAGAGACCCCAGGGGCCATCCAGTCCAACCCCCTGCTATGCAGGAATACCCATCAAAGCACTCCCAACAGATGGCCATCCAGCCTCTGCTTAAAAACCTCCAAAGAAGGAAGAGACTCCATCACACTCCATAGAGGCACCATATTCCACTGCTGGACTGCTCTGACCATCAGGAAGTTCTTCTTGAGGTTCAGGTGGAATCTCCTTTCCTGTAGCTTGAATCCATTGCTCCTTGTCCTAGTCTCTGGAACAGTGGAAAACCAGCCCGCTCCCTCCTCAACATGACATCCCTTCAAATATTTAAACATGGCTATCATGTCCCCTCTCAACCTTCTCTTCTGCAGACTAAACATCCCCAGCTCCCTAAGCCGTTCTTCATAGGGCATGGCTTCCAGACCCTTCACCATTTCAGCCACCCATCTCTGGACATGCTCCAGCTTGTCACTATCCTTTTTGAATTGAGGTGCCCAGAACTGGACACAGTATTCCAAATGAGGCCTAACCAATGCAGAATAGAGTGGTACCATCACCTCCCTCGATCTAGATACCATACTCCTATTGATGCAACCAAGAATCGCGTTGGCTTTCTTGGCTGCCGGATCACACTGCTGACTCATGTTCAGCTTGTGATCTACCAAGATTCCTAGCAAGACATCTACTGCACATCCCTGTTTCTATGTAAACCATTGACTTAAAGGCAGAAAGCGGTCATTAATTTGCATCCTGTTGTTGTTGTCGTTGCGGTAGTAGTGGCGTGCCTTCAGGTTGCTTCAGACTTCCAGCCAGCCTAAGCCAAACCTAACATGGATATTTCTTGGGCAAGATTTGTTCAGAGGGTGTTTGCCTTTTTCCAGGGCTCAGACCACTACACCAAACTGGCTCTCAAAAATTCCTTGGGGGAAAACACAACAACAACAACAACAATTAGGGTAAGGAACACATAAGGAGAGGGTTGAAAATAATAAACAATAATACAGATCTCAAATATGTTGTTGTTGTGATGTGCCTTGAAGTCATTTCTTACTTATGGCAACCGTAAGGCACATCTATCGCAGGGTTTTCTTGGCACAACTTATTCAGAGGGGGTTTGTCATTGTTCTCCTCTACGGCTATGAGAGCATGACTTGGCCAAAGTCACCCAGTGGCTTTCCATGGCTGAGTGGGGATTTGAATCTTGGTATCTCAGAATCCTAGTCCAACACCAAAACCACCACTAGCCAAAAACGTATGGCAAACATGTAATCAGAAACTCTGGGAAAAGAATGAGGTCCTTACTTTCTGCTTAAGAGACCACAATAAAGGTACCAGTAAAGACTTTCAGGGGACAGCTTGTTCTGTATCTTGGGAGCCACCACCAACAAGGACCTGCAAAGAGAGGGGCTCAAGGTTGCATGTGACCCATCGGTCACACTTTCCCACTCTGGTTTCACATTGTAAACACCTCAGGGCAGGGAGCTGTCCTTTTATACAGTGCCCTGGGAAGCTATGGCAGAAATTGAAATTTAAAGATACATGGCCAAGGATATATAATCTCTGAAAATTCTCTCTTGTATAAAAAGCCATCATGCCTCCTCTCATGACAGCATCTCTGTTCCACGGCAGGAAGACGCTATTATAATAACAGCCGGATTAAGACACAAAGATAATTTTAATGACTCATTTGGTTACAATTATGAGTTGGCCTACATACAGGTAAGTGGCCATAAAAATCCACTTACAATCACTGCTCAGATCTAACCACCTCAACCAGGAATAGAAGAAAAGTCCATCACCAGCTCCTCTAGACTCTGAAATTAATCTTTTACTGACCATCTTCCTGGTCAGCTTATTCAGAAAAAAATTAATTATATGAACAGTCTATAGACAGCACCCTCTAAGAGAAGTAAGTGGAGATTGAGCTACAGTTATATACTCCTTTTCCATTTGTGCTCCCCAGCTATACTGCATGCCTTTCAGTCCTATTCTCCAAAATTACCAAGATAAAATTGAAAGTGTGAGAAAGGAGGGGGCTGGGGCTGAAAGACTGAGGGAGGTGGACAGACGGAGATTTTTCAAGCTTCTACGGAAATCTTTTCTGTCTTCCCACAGTTAAAATAACCCTTCCTTTTTTTCCCCCAAGACACTCGATCAGATCCCAGCTTTTACTAATAACCAGAGGAGATGGGGAACAAAAAAAAAAACACCCAAGATTTTGCAAAGGGTTAAAAGACCTCAGGCCCAGCGCTTAAGACAGACGGTCCACTGACCTTTTAGCCACAGTTCAGAGCATCCGTGTCATGCTCTGTTAGGGCTGGCAAGGCGTTATGGACACAAGCGATTACACCTCTCAAGATAATAAGGGTTAGAATCCCTAACAGGCTCTGATGGCCTGGAATGTTTTTTTCTTCTTCCAGATGACAGCATTTCTGCACTATGAGGTAACTTTCCCTTCTGCGCAAAGTGGGGAGGGACGCTACCCTACAAAAAGGGAAAATGCAAAACCCAGTGGAATGGGCAAAACCTTTCCAATCGCTTCTCTCGTCTCACCAGAATTTACACTGCTGCTTTGGACCACTTGCCTGGAAGAGTAGCAAAACCATTTTCCAAAGAGCCTATCTGCCAATTTAATATTTCACATATTGCTTTGGGTCCACCTGGTACGTGGACTATATTATCCTGTGTCACTTTATTTATCTCCACTTGTCCCGAATATGGGGCTCCATGTAACTTACAAGATAAAAAGAAACACAAGTAATAAAAACACTTGAAGTGGGGGGGAAAGTTATAACATTTGTAAGAAATGCTGGAAGTAGATACGCATCAAGAGGATTTGAGTACTAAGCTTACTAGTGGTAATGATAGAATGTATTTTTCTTTTTCTATACAACTTAAATAATTGAAGATTATATATATATATATATATATATATATATTACTTAAACTACATTTCTCCTGATATCTATCTATCTATCTATCTATCTATCTATCTATCTATCTATCTATCTCAGGAGAAATGTAGTTCAAGTAATTATTAATAATTAAACTTTTTGATTAGTTAGGAAAGGGATGTTAGGAAGAATTTAAAGTATACTAGGATTTCAAAGATAACCATTCTCAAGGGAGTGGGAAGTCAAGAATGGGTGTTTTTGTAGTATACTTTATTTTGTACTTTGTTTAGATTTTTTGTCACTGTTTGTGTTTGTATTTTTCTTTTGTGGTTGCATGTGTTTATTTATACATGTATGCCTATATTCTTTTAATTAGAGTTAATAAAAGTGATTAAAAAACACACGGTGGGAAAAAAATACAAAAAAATTAAGTTTAAAATGGTCATTAAACTGTCTCTAGAATTCAGTCCAAGAACCAGCAAGATGTACTGCTTTGAGTTTTGCATTAGGACGCTGGGAGACCAGGGTTTCGGAGATCTACTCATCCATGGAAACCCACTGGGCGATTTTGGGCAAGTGATATTTTCTCAGTCTTAGAGGAAGGCAAAACAAGCTTCTTTTGAATAAATTTTGCCAAGCAAACTTTAGGAGAGGGTTGCCACAAGTTGGAATCAACTTGAAAAGGAGAGTCGACATGACATAGTGGTTGAGCGTTAGACTAGGGGCCTTTCCACACTGCACTGTTGCTAGTGCTATTATTCCACTTTCAGCATCCTGTAGAATTCTGGGGTCTGTAGCTGACTGAGGCCAAAGAGCTCTCTGTCTAAGAATTCTAAATGCTCCTCCCTAAATTGCAAACCCCAGGATTCCATAGGACGTTGAAAGTGGAATAATAGCGCTATAACAGTGAAGTGCAGAAAGGCCCTTGGACTCTGGGAGGCCAGAGTTCAAATCCTTTTTCAGCCATGGAAACCCACTGGGCTAGGAGGAAGGAAATGGGAAACCCTCTCTGAATAAATCTTGCCAAGAAAAACCCTGCAATAGGGTCACCATAAAGGAGAGTCAGTGTGGAGGCACATAACAAAAACAACAAAATAATTAAAACCAGTTAAATCATCTCATTTCAAATGCAAAGATTTTTTTTTTTAAAAAAATAAACACTACATTAAGGGGAAAAAAATTTTCCCTTGCAAAAATCCTTTTGGAAGACTTCATTAAAAGTAACAGGAGCCTGTCTTATTTGCTCACACTTTCAAATCCAAAGGTACAAAGTGAAAATCTAGCTACTGTATCCTAGCTGGGGTAGCTAATTCTTATAACAGCACAAGCACAAGCTTAATCTGGTTTGCTACTATCACTCTGTACCATTGAGTAGCTTTTGGGAGGATTTGAGAGATAAGGAACAAAGTCATTCCAAATAAATAACAGGCAATCACCTCCCCCAAGAGACTGACAGTAACTTTTGGGGAACTCATTTCCCTATTTGGAATAGGGATTTCAAAAAGGAATTTTGTTTTCCTGTTATAGGATAAGAAAACAGCAGATATATGCTACATCCCCACTGTGGACCCTCATAGTCTGTATTCTTTCTGTCCCACCAACTTCTTAGGCTTCTTTGGTGGGAACAGGGCCTTTTGTGTGGCTGTTCCTAGCCTTCGGAACTCCCTCCTGAAGGAGGCCAGAGAGGCTCCCTCCTTGCTCTCCTTCGTCTGTCATTTTTCAAACTTTCTAAATTGTTTGTCTTTTAGGTAAATTTTAAATTTGTAAACTCATGGCAACCCCACACATTTCAAAGAGGTGGTTTTGGCAGTTCTTTCCTCTGAAATATAGCCTACAAGCACTTATCTAAAAGACGAACAATTTAGATAACTTTTAAATTTGCAAACTCAGGGCAACCCCACAAATTTCATAGGGTTATCCTGGGCAGGTGGTTTTGGTAGTTCTTTCCTCTGAAATATAGCCTACAGCACTTGGTATTCATTGCACCAAGTACCAACTAGTCCTGATGCAGATTAGCTTCCAAGATCACAAGGGATCTGGTGCTTGTAGGGTATTTTAGACCCTTTTCCCATTGGAAAGGGTCCTATTTCCTTCTTTCCTAGAAAACTTGCTAGGAACTGGCAAACGATAGTTCAGGAACACCCCACACACACACCCGTGACCAGGAAATACTACTTTTGGGTAGCACTGCTTTAAGTAATATTCTGAACAGAGGTCTCCAACGTGCTGAACCATAGCAGGGAATAGGATTCAGCACTTTGCATAGCTCCTTTTAAAGTTCAGAATGAAAACCAGAAGAAATTCATCATGCCATTGGTATGGAAGCCACCAGCCGCCATTCCTGACAACCTGGTGATTTGATGAGGAATCTTCCTGGCCAATTAAATATCTGCTGAGAATGATCACTTGCCTGTAAGTTGCTGTTATTTATACAGCAGCTCATTTTCTTAATGACCACTCACCTTTTCCTTCTCCACACACTGTGCACTTTTTCTAAGTGAAATACCTCCAACTCACTGTTATCTGAAACTTTAGGGCTAGGGGATGCAATAGCCAAATAAGGTAAGTCAGAGGCCAACCAGATGAATTCACACGAGCTTCGCCTCACATGCACCTAACCCTATCCACCATCTTACCAATGCTCATGTATCTGATCATGGAGCTTAAGACCTGGTCCTCCATCTAAAAAGTTCACAGTGAGTTCAACGAACCCTCTGAATACACATTGATATCACCTGCATTGCAGATGCTGGCAACATTCATCTGTAATTCTGTATTGCTCTAGGATTGCTAAGAAAAGAAAGGCCATGAACCAAAAAAGAGACTTTGAGAAATACTTACTCTTTCTGCCTGTCATATCCTCACAAGACTCTCTGATAGCCCATTTTTTAAAAATAAGCCAAGGGTTGCACCTCCATACTACCAGAATGATGTGCTACTGAACTTGGTGTCTTTAGCCCATTTCATATCGTTTCCACAGCTCTGGCAAGCCATTTTGAGCAATGTAGGTCATAGAAGAAAGAAAAACATCACCAGATGAAGGGAGGCAAGCCCTTACAGGGGCCAAGTTCAGCTCTGCTGAAGTGCACAGCCATTAATTTAAAATGCAGTCACAAGCCACTGGGGAGATCTCTAATTTGAGATTTACTGAAAGGAAAGAAGTTGCACAGGAAAATTTCTTTGTGAAGTAAATAAGGATAGGAGCTCCAAAAGATGAGCACCCAAAGTGAGTAGGCATGGTTTGACTCCCTGAACCTTTTGGGGGCCAAGATGACACCTCTCATTCTCTCTTCTAAGATACAGTCTGAAAAAGACTGATCCTCTCTTTAAAAAAACAAGAAACTGGGCTTGAATTTTTTGATCTGCAGGCTACCACTGGAGGACATCCAACACCATTAAGCCTCTTCTGAAACGTCTTGTAGCTTAATCACAGGACTGGGATTCTGGCAATCAGATCAGCTGCCTCCCTATTTGCCTTCCCTAGGATCTGTCCCAGGTCCTGAAGGGTTTAAGTAGCCCTGTTTTGCTTATTCAGGGCTCACAACACTCCAGAATGCCTTGTCATGTCGTGGGCATCTCCGGCTGCTTTAGGCAAACTGCATAAGAGACAATCTTGCCCTAGAATTCTGCATAGTGCATTGAAGTGGCCTTAACATGCTTTCAACTAGTTCCTCATTGAGAAGAAAAACAAAACAAAACAGGAGACAGTTTGCAATTCCAAATGAAAGGTGAGAGAAAGCACAGCAGGTTATAGCTTCATGAGTTACAAAAACCTAGTCATGGACCCAGGAGAAGATTCAGAGATATAATTAGTCATTGGAACTACTAGTTATTTGATTCACATTGCAAGAAAAGAGATTCCACCTAAATATTAAGAAGAATGCCTTGACTGTAAGCTGTTTGAGACTGGAACTGACTGCTTCAGAGGGTGGTGGACTCTCCATGTTTGGAGGTCTTTCATCAGAGTTTGCAGAAACATCCTTTGGGAATGCTTCTGGTGTCTATTCCTATGTGGCAGGGGATTGGGATAGGTGGATTCTTCCGGCTTTCAGATTCTATGATTTTACTGGAAAGCTTGAAGCGTGAGACGCCAAGCTGGGTTAGGCTGTTGCTGCTGACACCCACGGAGGAGAATGCAAAATACCAAACTGGAGCTTCGAATCTCCTTGGTACTGTGATTTGATAGATCTTTTCCTTACATAGGCCTCTGAAAAAGAAAGCAGCACTTAAATTCTCCGCATAAAACCAATGGCTGGCTTAGTCACAGCCCCAGTATACCCATATGTAAAAGTGGGTAAATAATTTTTGCACGCATGAATCTTTCAAAGAGTGTAGCTTAGGTGAAACGTGACTTCTGGCCTGTATGTTAACTTAAGTCTCTCAAACCTTACATAACACCCTATTTTTTGATACTGGCACATTTAATATCTTCAATGTCTAAACACAAGTGGAGACCTGACACTCTATAAAACCAGGGATGCACAGGGCGGGGTCCAGAGCAAACAAGACTATGTTTGCAGAGCCTGCAGATTCCATAGACTACCCCTTTTCTGCAGGAAAGGAGATTCCACCTGAACCTCAGGAAGAACTTCCTGACGGTCAGGGCTGTCTGGCAGTGGAAGATGCTGCCTCCATGGAGTGTGGTGGAGTCTCCTTCCTTGGAGGTTTTTAAGCAGAGGCTGGATGGCCATCTGTCGGAAGTGCTTTGAGGGTGTTCCTGCATGGCAGGGGGTTGGACTGGATGGCCCCTGGGGTCTCTTCCAACTCTACATTTCTATGATTCTATGATTCTATCTCCGCCCCCCAACCTCCAAAAAGAAAGAAAAAAGTACATTGCTTCTCATGGAAGCCTCCAGACACAGAGATTGACTTTTCAAACACATTAGACCTGCCACACACCTTTTAACATTAAAAAAAAAAAAAAGGGCCTGTATTTCAAAATCAGAAGTGACCTTTTAGGGTTTTTTTGTTTTTACTTTTAGCGGTCTGTGTGGCCCCCAAAGGTGCCCAAGGTCAGAAAACTGGTCCCCAGACTTGCCACACAATTCCCCACCCCTGCTCTAAACAGGGGCTATTGTGTCACTCAGTTGAAGGTGATCTTTCAGGAAAGGAAAAGCAGGAAATATTAACCATACCTAGGGTGATAAAATAACTTGAGCCAGTCTGCTGGTTAATGCCTAATCTCATTCTAACTCACATGATTACAATTAATGCACTGTCATTATAAGCCAAGCATAAAATCCTCTTGAAAACCAGGAGAAAGTCCCAAGAAATTTGTTTCACAATGCCATGGTGGCAGGGAGAGCTCCATCTTTTGCCAGCAAGCCACATTAGGCATACCAACGGGCTGGGAAGGGAGCTATTAATGGTTCCTTCTGCAGAAGGAACCACAGTGGAAAATGTCAAAGTGGAAAATGAGCCAAGAAATTTACTACCACTCTTGCTAAATATCTCTGGTGGGATGATGCAGGTTTAAGGAGAGGAAAAATTCCCTGCAACCTTCACAATAATCACTACAGGAGCGGGGTGGTGGTGCGGATAATTGCAAAATGGCTGGCAGAGTGGGCTCAGCAGAAAGGAGAGGGTTTGGGTTTTTTTATTTATTATTATTTATTTGTATCCCGCCTCTCCATATGGATCAAGGCGGCAACTTACAAATAGCATGTATTTCTATACATGCCCCCAACAAGCTGGGTACTCATTTTACCGACCTGCGAAAGGATGGAAGGCTGAGTCAACCTTGGAGCCCGGCAGGATCGAACTCACAACCTTGTGGCTTGCAGTACTGGCATTTAACCACTGCGCCACCAGGGCTCCCCTGGTGGCGCAGTGTGAGAAGCGAAGACAGTAGAAGAAAAGAAGAAACGATGCCCCAGAGGAGAAAATGCTCAGGACCTTAACACCCTTTTGGCCATTGCCTGATCAAGAGGACATGAACTCCTCAAAAAGGCCAATCAAGGCAAGAGTCTTGGAAACTAATGGCATCCAAGGCTAGTTTCTTGACCAAAAAAAGCCAATGTGATTCTAGGCTGAATCCACAGGACTATAATGTCCACAGCAAGGAAAGTAGTAGCATCTAGTTCTGGGCACCACAGGAATACTCAGAAGTGATGTCAATTCCTTCCCCTGAAATATAGCTAAAACCACCTGACATTCACTGGTAGTCTCCCATCTAAGTACGAACTAGGGCTGACCCTGCTTAGCTTTCAAGATCAGACAGGATCTTGTGCTTTTAGTGCATTTTGGCCCATGAGGAATAACTTAGGGAACTGGCAGTGTTTAGCTTGGAGAAGACTGAGAAGTGGCACAATAGCCCTCTTTGAGTCTCCGAATGATGCTAGGTAGAAGGTGGGGTCAGCTTGTTGTATCACGCATACACACATATTATCACAGAGTTGGAAGGGACAGTGTGGGCCATCAAGGCCAACCCCCTGCACAGTGCAGGAACTCCAGCTAAATCCTGTCACCACTCAAACTTCTCTTCTGGAGGCTGAACATGTCCAGCTCCTTCAACTTTTCCTTATACATTTTGTTCTCCATACCCCTTGGCATCCTTGTTGCCCTCATCTGAGCTTCACACTTGTCCTCCTTAAAAAGAGGCACCCATACTGGACTATCTCTGTACTCTGCTAGGAAAACATGCTTCTATTAATGCAGACAAACATATCATTCACTTCTTTTGCTGCAGTATCACATTGCTGGCTCATGCTCAATTTATGATCAACAATAATCCCAAGGTCCTTTTCACAAGTAGTACTGCTGAGCCATTGTATGAAGGGATGTCATGTAGAAGATGGAGTAAGCTTGTTTTCTGCTGACTAGGACAAGGGTCAATGGATCCAAATTTTTTAAAAGAGAAGTTCCACCTAAACCTTAGGAGGATCTTCTGTACTGTAAGATCTGTTCAACAGTGGAAAGGACTGCCTCAAAGGGTGGTGAAGTCTCCTTCTTTGCAGGTCTTTAACCAAAGACTGGATGGCCATTTTGGGGGGTGCTTTAGCTGGGTATTCTTGCATCGCAGGGGGTTGAACTATATGGCCCTTGAGGGCCATGTGAAAATAAATACCAAAACAATATGCCCCTTCCACAAAGCTTGATGGAATATATTTTTTCACTACAGCCTTGAAATAGTATAGGTATTGTATTAATCACAAATATGTTGTTTTACTGAAATGCTTTTTATAACAACAATAATAAAAAAAGGAATAGTATGACGTAGTTTGCTCCTTTTTTCCTACCACCTAAAACAAAAAAGTTGCGTACACAAATTTCCTAATTATTTTTAATCTAAGTTCCACTTCCAATTCTCTCCTGAACATCACTAAAAAAAGACCTTGTTTGGAATCCTAGAATCACAGAGTTGGAAGAGACCACAAGAGGCATCGAGCCCAACCCCCTGCCATGCAGGAATACTCCTGACAGATGGTCATCCAGCTCCTGTTTAAAAACCTCCAAAGAAGGAGACTCCACACACTCCCAGGCAACTCATTCCACTGTCCAACTGCTCTTACCATCAAGAAGTTCTTCCTGATGTTTAGATGGAATCTCTTTTCCTGAAGTTTGAATCCACTGTTCTATGTACTAGTCTCTGGAGCAGCAGAAAACAAGCTTGCTCCATTCACTATATGACATATCTTCAAATATTTAAACATAGCTATCATGTCACTCCTTAACGTTCTCTTCTGCAATCCAGCTCCCTAAGTTGCTCTTCATAGGGCATGGTTTCCAGGCCTTCTACCATTTTGGTCACCCTCCTCTGGACATATTCCAGCTTGTCAATTCCTCCTGAACTGTGGTGTCCAGAACTGAATGCAGGATTCCAGGTGGGGGCTGACCAAAGCAGAATAGAATGGAACTATCACTGTTCTTGCCCTATATACTGTACTCCTATTGATCCTGCCTAGAACTGCATTGGCTTTTTTAGGTGCTGCATCACACTGTTTACTCATGTTCAGCTTGTGTTCCACTAAGATTCCTATATCCCTTTCACATGTACTGTGGTCAAGCCAAGCGTCATCCACCTTATATCTGTGCATTTCATTATTTCTGCCCAAGCGTAGTACCTTACACTTCTCCCTGTTGAAATTCATTTTGTTAGTTTTGGCCCAGCTATCTAATCTGTTAAGGTCATTTTGAATTCAGATTCTGTCCTCTGGGGTAGCCCTTAGCTATCTCTCCAAATTTGCTGTCATCTGAAAATTTGATAAGAATATCCTCAATCCCTCATCAAACTGATTGTTTGAATAGTACCAGGCCTAGGACAGAACTCCATGGCACCCCACTGGTCACTTCTTTCTAGGATAAAGAGGAGCCATTCATGAGCACCCTTTGGGTTTAGTTGGTCAAACAGCTTCAAATCCACCTTAGAGTAGCATTGCCTAGCCCACATTTTACTAGCTTGTTTGCAAGAATATCATGGGACACTTTGTCAAGGCCTTACTGAAGTCAAGATATGCCATATCTACTGCATTCTCTTCATCTACAAAGCTAGTAACTCTATCGAGAGACAGACAGAGAGAGAGAGAGAGAGAGAGAGAGAGAGAGAAGATTAGTTGGCATGACTTGCTTTTGAGAAATTCATGTTGACTTTTAGTGACCATGGCATTCCTTTCTAGGTCCTTACAGACTGTCTGTTTAATAATCTACTCTGGAATCTTTCCTAGGATTGACATCAGGCTGACTGGGTGGTAATTATTTGGGTCCCCTTTTTCCCCCTTTTTGAAGACGGGGACAATATTTGCCCTCCTCCAGTCTGCTGGGACTTCTCCTGTTCTCCAAAGGTTCTGAAAGATTATTGCAAGTGGTTCTGAAATTACTTCTGCCAATTCTTTTAATACCCTTGGATGTCATTCATCTCACCCTGGAGACTTGAAATCATTTAGATTAATCAGGTATTCCTATACTGCCTCTTTACCTATATTGGGCTGCATTTTGCCTACTGCGTCATCTGCTCCATTTTCCACAGGGAGAGCTTACCGTAGTTTTCCTGTTGGTGTTTTTGATGATATTGTGGCTATGTATCTTCAAGACATTTCCAACTAAAGACAACCCTAAGAGGGATTGATCGTGATTTTTTAAAGGCAAGATCTGTTTGGAAGAGGTTTGTCATTGCTTTTGTTTGAGGCTGAGGAGAGAAAGAGAGAGCACACTGCTTGCGCATGTATAATGCACCCATAGACTGCACATCTGGTTGTACATTCAGCTCCATATTTGTTGTGTTGGTTCCTTTGTGCAATGCCGCCATGCAACAGAAAGCACCCATGACACAATTAATGCATAATTCTGCACATGGAGATTTACACCAGTGCTTCTTAAGGTATCTGATGTGGTGGATCGGCAACTCCTCCCCACATATGCTAGGGACCAGTACCAAGGGACCAGCAGCTGATCATTTATGAACTGGCACCAGCCTATTAACCACCACTGACTTACACTATGAAACCTCAATGTAGGATCTCAGCTTTAGATATCTCGGTGACACACTGAACAAGGCACAAGCAGATCTGCTGCCTTGTACCATTTTCTGGGTTTCAGCAGGCAATGCATCAGGACTCATCTTCACTCCTTGCCAGTTATTGACCGGATTTATTGAAACAGATGGAACATACACCCTTGCCAGAAGCAAGCACACAGCTATTCAAGACCTGCTTCCCACAAAGCAGCTTAAATCTGCATTACGCTTAATCCATCTTGATCAAGGCCTCCCATGTAAGCAGGAAATATGATAGATCTTTTCCCCACAGACCTGGCAGCAGAGTTCTTAACATTTGCATAGTCTTTGCAAAGGGGAGGGGGAATACTTTCAGGGCAATCAGGAAGTTAACAGAGGGAACAAGAAGAAAAATTGAAGTGGGGGAAGAGCTGGGAAAATGCTGGAAAAAAATAAACAATGTTGCTCGGGCAATGAGAAGAGAAAAAGGCTGACATATCAGACAGATAACAGGCTGAGGTTAACCTTGGCAGGCCCCTCTTTATCACTAGGATTTCATCTGCTTGGAAAACAGAAGGTAAGCCAAAACAAAACAAAAGCAGAAAACCGCTACTACTTGCACAGAAAACTGAACACTGCAGAGATATCATTTGACTTCTGCAGGAATTAGATCCCTGTCTTCCTCTTCAAAGAAAAATTAATTTCTCATATTATTGCTTCAGCCCACAGCCTGCAAATGTAAATGGATCCCAGATCAAGACAACTACTCTGCTTCCCTCTCACCACCCCCAGATGCAGCAGTGCAAATAAATATACACCACAACAACTCCAACGGAGAAGGCACGATGCTAATGCATCTTCCACAGTGACCCTCTAGCTCTTGATACCTGATGGAAAGAATTAACTACTAGTTCTAGTCTCCATGTTATGTCTAAGTTGGAGAAGGTCTCCTTAGATGAGGAAGAAGATAACCAAGATAATAGGGTCCAATCAGAGCTGAATAGAGCTGGCAGTCTTGCCCTGGAATTGGCAGGAGTGGGACGGTAATTATTTGGGTCCTCTTTTTTACCCTTTTTGAAGATGGGGACAAGATTTGCCCTCCTCCAGTCTGCTGGGACTTCTCTTGTTCTCCAAATGTTCTGAAAGATTATTGTGAGTGGTTCTGAAATTACTTCTGTCAGTTCTTTTAATATCCTTGGATGTAATTCCCCTGGCCCTGGAGACTTGAATTCATCTAGTGTAGCCAGATATTCCTGTACTACTTCTCTACCTATTCTGCGCTGCATTTCCCCCCTTCCCCACCTGCTCCTCCCCCCCAGGCTGAGTACTTCTTTCCTTTTGGGAGAAAACTGAGGCAAAGAAACTGTTGAGTAGTTCTGCCTTTTCTCTTCTCCTTGTAAGTACTTGGCCATCTTCTCCATGTAAGCAACCCTATCATTTCCTTGTTTTTTCTTTTGCTACGGACATATCTAAAAAAGCCCTTTTTATTGTTTTTCATGTCTCTGGCAAGCCTGAGTTCATTCTGTGCTTTAGCTTTTCTGACCTTCCCCCTACATATCCTGGCTATTTGTTTGAATTCTCCTTTGATGATTTCATCATGCTCAATGTGATAGCCATGTTTAAATATCTGAAGGGATGTCATGTTGAGGAGGGAGCAGGCTTGTTTTCTGCTGTTCCAGAGACCAGGACAAGGAGCAATGGATTCAAGGTGCAGGAAAGGAGATTCCACCTGAACCTCAGGAAAAACTTCCTGATGGTCAGAGCTGTCCAGCAGTGGAATATGTTACCTCTGTGGAGTGTGGTGGAGTCTCCTTCTTTGTAAGTTTTTAAACAGAAGCTAGATGGCCATCTGTAGGGAGTGCTTTGACGTGTGTTCCTGCATGGCAAAATGAGATTGGATGGATGGCCTCTGTGGTCTCTTCCAACTCTATGATTCTATGATTCTATGCAATAATAATTATTGCTGCTGTATTATTACTGTTATTGTTATTCAACATCTTGTTGTTGTTGTGTCCCTTTTCAAGTCTTCTCTGACCTATGGTGTCCCTAAGCTGAATGTATCACAGGATTTTCTGGGACTAGGAGTGATGTGCCCAAGGCCACCCAGTGGGTTTTCATGGCTAAGCAGGAAATTGAACCCTGGTCTCCAGAGTTGTAGTCTAGTGCTCAAACTACTACACCATGCTTTACTAAGAAGAGAAAGAAGATGTCTCCAATCCACTCTGCAGTGGTGACTTCAACCAGGCAAAATGAGAGAGAGAGGGAGAGGGAGAGAGGGAGAGAGAGAGAGAATGCCCGAATCAGAGATGAGCTTCAAGGACTTAAAGCTGCTACTATTTCTGTTGACTTTGCCACTTGAAAGCATCACTTATTTTGGAAAAGGGCATGCATGCACACATGCACGCATACGCACACACACGGAGAAAAAATGCATAGTCCTGTCTGCACTGCTGCAAAGGAAGCAGCCACCTCTTGATTAACTCAAGTGCCATCTTCTGTGTCTCTAGAGACAATATGAACATCCTGTAAAACCTTTATTGCAGCGAACATGCTTGCCAAGAACTTCCCAATATACAAACAAACAACTCCCCCAGGGGATCCGTTGTCCTCTCCCCTTTCTCCTCCTGCATACAACTTCAGCTCCCCAAGAAGATGAAACAGCCTCAGCAGCCTGGCTTGGAAGTGAGCCTGAAGGCATGCAAGGTGCAGGGCGTGGAATCAGGTCGAAAGCAGCAACCACAGGCCCAGCGAAGCAGCAGCAGCCGAGACAAATGTGGCACTGGCTGCTCTGGCCTCTTTTTGAGGGGGGGGACATTTCATGAGAGGGGCTGCCATATTCAGTACAGGGGTGGATGGTACTGGCTCCATTTTTGGTATGTGATTATAATATCTCGCACTTTCTCTAAACCCTAGGCAGGACCTCAAGTGAGTGTGCAGGTTGAGGCACAAAGATCTGTACAGAGAAATCCTCCTTGCACAAGCTGCCGAAATACCCTGAAGGCACCACATCCTGCCTGATCTTTGAGTAACATAACAAGTAATGTAATAAGTAATGCAATGAATTACTAATAGGTTTCTGAAACATGAATGGTAACAAATTACATTTAGGAGACTTTGCAATGAGCACTTACTAAAAAAAACAAAAACTACTCTCCACCTGGTAAATTCTGGGTAGATTTCCCAATGTAAAATAAAACACACTGCAGTCTTTTCACCAAAGCAGAGCTGGCAAGAAGTCCAAAGTGAGTCAAAGGCTTCTATGAGAAGCTACTTCTATTCCAAGAGTACTTCTGGGAGTCATACAGTTTGACTTTGAAAGTGGCACTTCTTACAGAGAAGCATTTGCGGCAACAACAGTGTAGGGAAAAGCTGGGAAAAGCTGGCTGGCATGAATTTACTGAGTGTGACATTTTTGAAATGCTAAAGGCTGTGAAGAGCAGGCTCTGGCCCAGCCCCTTCAGCAATGAATGAGATACAAACAAACCACACACAGAACAGCGATTACGACTTCAATGCATCTCCCTGACCTTTCTGGAATCCGTTATTGGGATGTTGTGGGCAACCAGAAAAAGCAGGTTCTCATTTTAGTAATGAGCAGCTGGGAGGCAGAATGTTACGCTAATGAGAAATAGGGAACTGCAGAGAAGCTAAGTTGAGACTTTTCAGGTGGTGCTAGGCAGTTTTGTGTAGAACCAAGGAAAATAACCTCCAATTCCAATTTTCAGAAAGAAAACAGCACTTTCAGCAGGATAAAAATATTTCCTAGAAAAACATTTAAAACTACACTTTTGCCAAAACCTATGCAGCACCACTGTTCCTCTGAGCTTCTACTTGCCTTTTCCTCCTAGACATCTCAGCTGGGTGAATTGGAACAACTGAGAATCTTCTGGGACCTAGGTAACACTTCTGCAACTGTTAGAAGTAACCCACAGAAACTTCCAATTGCTGAATAAATAAGACACAAGCTGAAATCCCACAGCAGGGTTATGTAGTGTAGATCTCTGCCTGTGGGAGGAGGCACTGATGGTGTGACATTATGCTTGGGCTGAATGGCCATGTCGTGAAATAGATTGTGCCAATGGAAAGCATTGCTGCATTCAAGTTTACTTCAATTTATGGCAACTGTATGGATGAGAGGCCTGTAAGTCACCCTATCATCGTCTGCACCAATCAGGTCTTGCAGATCCAGGGATGTGTCCATCCAACCATAATGTGGTCTTCTCTTCTCCTAATACCTTCTAAGCTACCAAGCATTATTGCCTTTTCTAATGACTCAGGTATTTTTGTGATATTGCCAAAGTACGACAGCCTCAGTTTAGTCATTTTGGCTTCTAGGGAGAGTTCATGCTTGATTTGCTCTCAGACCCATTTATTTGTCTTTTTCGCAGTCCAGGGTACCTGCAGAACTCTTCTCCAGCACCAAATTTTGCATGAGTTGATTTTCTTCCTATCAGCTTTCTTCACTGTCCAGCTTTCACAACCATATGTAGAAATTGGAAGGATTCCGGCATGGACAATTCTGTCTTTGGTAATTCAACAATATATCTTTACACTTCAGGATACTGTCTAGTTCCTTCCTAGCTGCCATTCCAAGTCCTCGTCTTCTTCTGATTTCTTGCTTGTAGGCTCCATTCTGATTAATGACTGAAGCAAGATATGGAAAATCTTGAACTATTTCAATGTCTTCATCATATAAGTAAACTCCCAACAAAATGCGCAAGCTAAAAGACTACTTGTTGCCTGTTTCAGGAAGAGCAGACAGATATACATCGGGTAAGAATGGCTATCCATAAGCACAACAGCTCTGCATGCACGATCTACAGCCACTGGTGGAGCTTGGAGTGTGTGGAGGGGGGCGGTGGGAGGCTGGCAGGCTATGGCGTAGGGAGTGTGGCCACAGTGTGTGGAGGCATGGCCACAGTGTGTGGGGATGTGGCCATGGTGCATGGGAGCGTGGCCGTGGCATGCGGGGGCGTGGCTACGAGCCAGGACACCCCCCAAAAATTGCCGCCACGGGCAAACTGTCTCCATCATCCCCCTCTCCCTACACAACTGCCTATAGCTGTTGTGTGTCAGACAAAATTGTTCAACTACTTCCATAAGACACGAATAGGATCCCAGGCATAAAGTTTTAAGAACCTGAAATTACTAATCTTGGCTGAAATAACACAAAAACCAAAGAAAGAGTGCAAAGTTCTGCACTTTCTTCCATCAGCATTGTCCTTCTGCATTTTGCAAAGGGCACTGCCACCTAATGATCTAAATGGGATGGTATAATGGACCAATTCAGGTTGGTCATGCAATTTGAACCTTTGGGCTCTTACCAATGACTATGTTGATCAGTGAGTTCAGTGCGGTAAAGTATGATCAGTTCTCCTTACCATTTATTCAAACATTCAGGCAGATGCAGAAAACAAAACAAGGAAAGATTTATTATATAACAACTAAGTTAAAGATTAACTCCCTGAACTCTGTCCACATTCCCAGCTCCCAAAACCCTATTCAGATCATTTCAGTTCCTCTCTTCCTAACCTTTGCATCTGATAAAGTAGACAGTCTACAAAAGCTTATGCTACCAACCTCTTTCAGTTAGTCTCAAAGGTGTTACAAGATCCCTAATCCAGACTAAGACAGCTATGTCTTTGAAATCTCTTCCCAAGAGTCCTTCATTCCATTTCTGACTACCTAACTTTATTTCATTCTTTCCTATCTACTTTATTTCATTCTTACCCATCTGACTCTTTAACAGACATCTTTAGAGGTTGTATCCTTTTTTCTCATATGATCCCAATCACAACGTCCTGAAGGTTGCTATTGGCTGGCTCTAATCATTCTCTAACCAGGCTTACATGAGTCTGTGTAGTGTAGTGGTTTGAGCACTGGACTAGACCGAGAAAATCCCATGATAGGTTTGCCTTAGAGAGAACTGGAGAATTATAGAGTTGGAAGAAACCACAAGGGTCATTAAGTCTAATCCCTACCGCGCAAGATTCCCAACAGATGGCCATCTATTTAAAAACCTCCATCACACTCCCAGGCAGCATATTCCACTGCCCAACTGCTCTTACCATCAGCAAGTTCTTCCTAATGTTTAGATGGAAAAGCTTTTGCTGAAGTTTGAAGCCATTGCTCCAGGTCCTAGTCTCTGGAGCAGCAGAAAACAGGCTTGCTCCATCTTCCATATGACATCCGTCCAAAGATTTAAACAAAGCCATTATGTCGCCTCTTAACCTTCTCTTCTCCAGCCTAAACATACACAGTTCTCCAAGCCTCTCCCCATTTGGCATTGTTTCTAGGCCGCCTACCATTTTGATTACCCTGCCCTGGACACATTCCAGCTTGTCAATATTCTTCCTGAACTGTGGTGCCTAGAACTGGATACAGGATTCCAGGTGGGGTCTGACTGAAGCAGAACAGAGTGGCACTATCACTTCCCTTGACAGAGACACTATACTCCTGTTGATGCAGCCAAGAATTGCATTGATTTTCTTCGCTGCCACATCACACTGCTCAGTCATGTTCATCTGATGATCTACGAAGACTCCTAGATCCTTTTCACATGTACCGTGGTCTGGTGAGGTGTCACCCATCTTATATGTGTGCATTTCATTTTTCTTCTGCCCAAATGTAGTACTTTACACTTCTCCCTGTTGAAACTCATTTTGTTAGTTATGTTCCAGCTCTCTACAATCTGTTAAAATCATTTTGGGTCACCATAAGTCAGAAACAGCTTAAAGGCACATAATAACAACAACAACCAAATTTACACAGCTTCTCACTTCACAGATAGTTCATCTCACTGTTTTGAAACGAGGTACACCTATTAATCAGCCCACAGGGCACCCAAACATAGGGCAAAGAGAATAATTTCAACACAGAAGAATGCACAGACAAAAATCCAAGAGATGGCAATATCTGCATTTTGCATGTCAGAGAATGCAACGTAAGGATTTTCAACTAAACATTATTTTGTAGCAAGTGTATTCCCATGGGGAATGTCACTTTGTCTTTCCTGCTTCTGAGCACTCCTCTTGCGGCTTGCATGGCACCAACGCCACTTGGTTTGTGATACAGAATTGCCCTTGGCTTTTCAAATCCATCACCGCAGACCTGCTCCTTCTGCAGTTTGGAAGAAACAAAGCACAACATATTGAGCACCACTGATAAAGCCTTGACGGCTGCCTGTGTTATGCAGCGGCTTTCCAGGATTGCTTCCACATTCAGTTTACGGGGTGGCATTACAATGAGGACAGCGGAGTCAACTGCTGCTGAAGACACCGTCAGTCAAAGTTAAACACTCTTTGAAAAGTCCCACTGCTTTTTTTTTAAATTATTTTTTATTGAAATTTCAAACCATTAAAACACATCTCTTACATCTCTTTTACAAATCGCAAACATAATGTAACATAACATAAAACAAACATAATACAAAACATAAAGCAACATAACACAACAGAATATAACACCAAAGAAAAGTAAATATCCACTTGATTAGTCTTGCTGCTGTATCATCCGTTTTTATACGGGGTCTGGGTTAAATCTATTTGATCTGCAAATTATCGCCATTTTAATTCTTTTAAATTCCATAGATCCAAATCTTATCCTTGAGAATAGGTTACACCATATATATATATACACACACACACACACACAAAATACACACACATACACACACATACATACACATGTTCAGTTCAGTTATTCCATCTATCACTTCTTTCTAAAATCCCTCTGCAAATATTTTATCCTTCCACTTTTCTTTAAAGAAGGATATTAGCGGCTCCCATGTTTTATTAAATTCCACTAAGTTTTTATTATTAAGAGACAGAGTTAACTTATCCATTATCATCATATCCCACAAGGCTTTTTCCCATTCACCTTCCATAGGGATCCCTTGAGATTTCCAATATCTTGCAAAGACTATTCTCACACAAACTGTCATGTAAAAAATAATCTTTCCAAATCTTTTCTCCATTTCCCACTGCTTTTAATGACATATATTAAGCAGATGCTGTCTTCACAGATGAACAGGAAAAACTTAGAAGGGCATAAGTTTGGTCTGACCATTCACAGGTATTATTACGTTAGATAAGGAAAATGTACTTTACCAATTAGAGATCTCCATTTTGAAATTATCTTCTTCTTATGAGTATTTTACAGGGAAGTGTGGAGAATCACAGGGGCCAGTAGCAGCATTCTATTCTGTTTTGGTCAGATCCCACCTGGACTACTGTGTCTAACTCTGGATGCACCACTCAAGAAGAATACTGACAAGTCTTACCAAGCTAAATATACTCAGCTTCCTGAGTTAGTCCTCATAGGGTTGTTTTCCAGACCTTTCACCATCTTGGTTGACCTCTTCTGGAGATGTTCCACATTGTCAATGCTCTTTTTAAAACTGTGCTACCCAGAAATAGTGCACAGAACACAGGACTCCATGATTTAGTCAACTCCTACCTGCACCATCTTCTTATTTTCATATGGGTCTGTGAAGCTTTGGCTTAAATTTTGCTTGCTATTCTCAACTAGAGTAAACTCATAGGATCAAATGTCAAATGGTGAGCCAGCACTTTTCAGGCCTTTATTTTCTCTTCCTGTATTTAAATTCACATGTATTTTAAATACATAAATGTGTACATTTATTTCCAGCTGTTGAATGGCTCTTACTATCAGGAAGTTCTTCCTGATGTTTAGGTAGAATCTCTTTTCCTGTGGTTTGAATCCATTGTTCTGTGTCCTAGTCTCTGGAGCAGCAGAAAACAAGCTTGCTCCATCTTCAACATGCCAAGATGACTAAACTGAGGCTGTTGCCCTTTGGCCATATCATGAGAAGGTAAAAATCAGTAGAAAAGACAATAATGCTTGATAAGGTGGAAGGCAAGCTGGATCTCTTGACGGTCAATCCACAATACAGTAGAGTCTCGATTATCCGTCCTGCGGTAATCCGACATTCCGGATTATCCGACGTCGCGGCTGCTTGGGGGCGTGGCTGTAGGCATTTCCGCAACAGGTGAGGAGAGCAGAGCGAGTGAAGCCTCGCCCCAAAATACGGCCCTAAGTGTGGCGGCGGCGGCGGCAGCAAGCAGGGCGAGTACCTCCAGGCCCCAAAACAAGGGCCAGTGCATGGCAACGGGGAAGGCGACGGGCACAGCCAGGCCCCCAAACATGCCCCAAGCATTGCAACGAAAAAGTGTGGTTATGAAAAGGTCAGTGAAGCTTTGTATGTTTGGTTTCTGCAGTGATTTCAAGGCTTTTCTTAGACCCTCTGGATTATCCGACATTTTCAGCTATCCAACTATCAGCCCACCCGTTTATGTCGGATAATCGAGACTCTACTGTACTAGAACAGTCAATGTTGAAATTAGTCACATTTGCACGCCAATACTCAACTGCTGCTCGTTTGCTTGTCTCTCTAGCAGTACAGCATGGATTCACGTCATTTCCTCTTTTTTGTATCGGTTAGTCAGCTGCCAGTTTCAGTTTATTCATCCTCCATTTTGCAGTTAGTTCTTCAGTCTCTTCTCTATGTTTGAAGAGAACATGCTACAGAGCCTCTCACTAAACCTTTAGTTTTTGCAAGTAAACTTACCTACAAATAAAACTAAGCCTGCTTTTCCTTCTTCCCCTGCTAGACGTTGTATGCAGGAGTGGCCGTATGGGAATGGTTGTTTCTCACCTTTGTTTGCCAGTTTTAATTAAACTGCTTGTGAGACACACAATGATCTCTCACATCTCTCAATAGTTCAGTCTTCGCGGAGATGCTCTTCTGGCATCTTTCCTTGGCAACCATTCCCTCCTGCTCTCTCTGACCAGCTTCACATTGTGGTGCAGATGCAAGCAAACCATCCAGAGGAAACTGTCCACTAGCCTTCTTTTAAATTCAGCAGCCTCCTCCACCATCTCCTCTGTGCAAGCTGCTCCAGCTCACGTGGCTGATCTCTTCCAGTTAAGAGTCTCCTGCGATTCAAGCCTTTGCTTCAGCTCAGCAGCTGGTGCTTAAAATTGGCCACCTGGGAAGTGTTTGGGAAGTGCAACACACCAGCAGATTTTGGCTCATTTCAGTTCAAGCAGCAAATGTCCCTCTGGATGGAATTATCATGAGTTCCTTGAAAACACACAGTAAATTTCACGCTGATAAAGACAAGGGTGCAAAAAGTAATCAATATGCTGTGTGTTGCCTGCTGCCCCCAAGCAAACAATGCCCGGAGACAACTGCTTTTTGCGTCGTTTGTTGTTGCAGTTAAGACACAGAATTCTTTGCTTCCAAACACCAGGTCTCAAATTTTAGACAGCAGCCACAAAGCAGCCTGCATTGTTTGCAGTGTACAAAGGGTGCAAATCCAGCACTTGGGTGTATGATTCAGCTTCCTGGGAAACCCAGTTTTCATTTTTAAAGGCAAGTTTCTAGCCCTCAAGATTGAAAGAGTATATGCTTGGAAGCATGCCACTACATCTGAGTGAAATCTCAGAAGCTAGAACGTTTGCTGAGAAGTTTCCAATAGACTGTAGGGTGTGCTTTGCCTGTCTTCTTCAACAGATTTTAGTTTTACCAAGCAAACTTGGTAAAAATTTATCAATTAGTTTTACCATTAATTTTGCTCAGCAAATTAAATTCAAGCACAATCAGAGAAAGAAAGAAAGAAAGAAAGGAAAGAAAGAAAGAAAGAAAGAAAGAAAGAAATTAAAACAGAAGACAAGTTGCAGATTCTTAGTTAAGAAAGGTTCAGAATTTTGTATTCTATGGTGTGGAGTTTTAAGTACTAAGAACACAACGCTGCTCTGCTACAGTTCATTTCATGTTTGCATGTATATCACAGCTATTTACTGGCATGATATTCAGTGAATACCCTTGCATTAGGCTTTTTTTTCCAAGGACATGAGGTCCTTGCATGATGTCTTATGAATTCCAAGACCAAATCAATCCATCCGAGATGTGAGCATACCCAGCCACATCTATGGCTCCCAGAAGAGAGGTGAGGGGTGCTCAAGCCTCCCTCCTTAAGATTGGACTGGGGTGTTGATCCCCTCTCCCCCCCCATGATTTGGCAAATCTGGACAACCAAAACTCCTACATAATTGAGCCAGTTCAGGAACTAAGTGTACAACTACAAGATCAACTACAAGAAATACCAAGGTAGCAATAGTTATTGAGCCCTCCAAGGAATAACAAAGGCTGCCTGCGATCTATCATGTGCACACTTAGTTGGGAGTACGATACACTAAACACATGGAGGTTACTTCTAAATATGCATGATGTTGGTGTCATTGTACTAACCTTAAATCAGTACATGTGAAAAAAGAACTGGGGCCATGGTAGACCACAAGCTAAACGTGAGTCAATGGTGTGATGTGGTGGTCAAAAATGCTAATACAATTCTAAGCTGCACTACCAGGAATATACTGTCCATATCAAGGCTTCCCACATCAAGGGAAGTAGTAGTGCCGCTCCGTTCTGCTTTAGTCAGGCTTTACCTGGAATCCGCTGTCCAGTTCTGGGCAGCACCGCTCTAAATGGACACTGACAAGCTGGGAACATATCCAAAGGAGGGCAACCAAGAAAATCAAAGGTCTGGCAACCAAGTCTCAAAACAAATGATTTAGGGAGCTGGGTATTGTTTACGTTGGAGATGAGACGACTGATAAAGGAGATGATAACCATTTTCAAATATGTGGAGGGATGTCAGGCAGAAAATGGAGTGATCACAAACCAATGGACTCAAACTACAAGAAATGTGATTCCACCTACAAAGAACTGCTTTACTGTAAGAGCTGTTTGTCTGCCTCAGAGGATGTAGACTGTCCATCCTTGGGGGTCTTTAAACAGAGGCTGGATGGCCATCTCTCAGGAGAGCTTTAGTTGTGTGTTCCTGCATGGCAGGGCGTGGCACTAGACGGCACCTGCTGACCCTGGCAATTCTTACGATTCTACAAGTCTTCCCATTTAAGAATATCTCAGTGACAATGGATGGGAAAAGTTATTTGCCCTCGTCCTGCAAGTATGCAAAATTAATAGCAATTTCCCTGCTGCTATTGACTTCTCCCACCTTAAAAACAATTCCAGTATCCCTGGTCACATCAACAAACAGGAGGCAGATGGAGCTTCAGCAAAGCTAGGAGTTGAAGAAGGAGGCAAATGTGCCTTTTACTGAAGACAGCTGTAACCTGGTCTATATTTAGGCCAATGCTAGCTACTCCAACTGGCCACTTTACTTGTCAGACTCCCCTGGGCTGCTTTGTTCAACTAGCTGGGGAGCATGAACTGGGAGGCAACAAGGAAGAAGCATGAAAGGATAAACAAGAGCAAACACCGCCACGCAAGCAGCAGTACAGGCTTAACGGTGCAGAGACTTCCTTGAGAGACTGGCTGCAGTCTGTTGACATAGTGGCCTAAAGCTGCATACTGGGTCGGGGCAAACACAGTTCGCACAAGGTGTGCTTTGCAACTTCAGATAGAGAAGCAACCTTCTTATTGTTGCTGTGTGCTTCCAAGTCATTTCTGACTTATGGCAACCCTAAAGTGAACCTCTCACAGAGTTTTCTGGGGCTGAGTATGTGGTGCATTCAAAGTCACTCAGTGGGTTTCTATGGCTGAGTGGAGAACCGAAGCCTGGTCTCCAGGGTCATAAGCCAGCGCTCAAACCACTATACCACGTTGGCTAACACTGCCTCTGTCTTACTGCTTATTGAAGAACAGGTTGCTTACCTGTAACTGACTGTTTGCAAATCCTCATCGCTTTGGATGAGACCTGTGTAGAGGTCTCAGCAATGCAATGAAAGAGTAAAGGGGGGAGGTCTGTGATGGGCGGGGGTCTTGACAACACAGCCTCCTTGACAACTGTGAGTGTTTAAGCTGATCGGCTGGTGTAAAGAGGAAAATAATGGATTTTAACTGTCTGGAGTGTGTTTGAGAAGGAGTGTGATTTGTGGTGTGTTTGGGAGAGGTTGGAGATTTGAAGAACTCTGTGGGAGAGAGAACTGAGAAAGTGGGTGTAGGAGAGATAGTGAATGAATTGAGAGAGAGAAGAATGGCATGCTGTTTATAAACATTTAGATACAAGACACATTAAAAGCAACAGTGTTACAATAAATGTTTGAAGTTCTGTGTTCCTTAAAAAAAAAAGAAAAAAGAAAAATGCCGTATCTCCCTTACACAAGCCTGCCCCAGTTTTAAGATCTTCCAGGGATGACTTTCCCTTGCTTCAAACCACCACCATACACATGTGTTGTGAGGACATGAGAGAGAGCTATCTTGGTGGCTGCACCTAGGCTGTGGAACTCCCTCCTACCTGTAGTTTCCTTTTCTGCTCTCCTTCTGTTGGCAGGTAAAATCCTGTTCATTTAGGCAGGTTTTTGATTATTAACCTATATGGCAGAAGATGTCTTTGTACCTTTTTTTTTAAAAAAAGTAAGTTTTAAATGTGTTTTATATTATTTTAGCTCTATGCTTTTTTAACAGAATTATTTATGTAATTTTTAAAAACTTATATATAATAAACTATGCTTTAATTTGTTATAAGCCACCAGGGGTCCTGAGCAGGGTTAATTAATTAAGTTGCAAATCAGTTCTTGGCCACGTGTGTGTGTGTGGCCTTACTTTTGTCTACAGCTGCTTCCTGTACACCACCCAAAAGCAAAGAAGTCATCACTGTGACCCCAACATCACCACTTCCCTTCCTCTGCACACTATTTTACCATCTTCACCTGTGAGCTGCCCAAGGTTGCATGATATATTTTGCATGTTTTTGTTATCTTAATAAAGGCTGTCATTACTAGATGGATTTGATTTACTAGACGGATTTTGTCGTTGTTTCATTGGAGGGCAAGGACCAAAGGGTTAATCAGCTGCAAAAATCACAGGAAAAGCGATTCCCAAAGAGGAAACCGAAAAGGAAGCTGAGAGTGGTCCTCTCCTCTAAAGAGATGTTCACAGTCAGGGTTATCACAGAAGATTAAGGGAAGGAAAGAAAAGGAAATCCAAGGCCATAGAGAGGAAGGGGATTTCTTCGTCTGGGGCACAAGTATTTTGTTGTATTTTGCACACCATCTGTAGATCAGATCTCAAATATATGCGGGTTTTAAAGGCTGGGCATTTTTGCTGGTAAGAAGGCTTCTAGCTGGCCTGTGTCCTCATAAACACATCACCGGCTCCAAGTAGCCTCTTGTTTGGTATGGGGATTTTTCTGCTGTTCGAACACCGGGGACCTAATGCTACACTTGGACAAATACTTCTTCCGAGCTGTCTTTCCTTGGTTTTAAAAACTGGTTTCCATAGAAACAGATAAGTAGAGATACAGCAGCTAAATCTTATTTACCCACTTTTTTTTTCCTTTAAAAGAAAAACTACCAGCTTCCTTATCCCTTCTCCTTGCTCTATTTTAAGAGTTAGAATAATTTGCTACGCTGCAGTGTGTGGGGCGATTTCAACAAATAACACATTTGAACCAAGAAGGATTTTAGAAGTGTTATCTTATAAAAGCAAACCAATTAGTACCATAGAGCTCTTTTTAATTCACTTGTGTGTCTCCCTCTTTCTCTCATGTTTAAGGGTCTTGCATCTCACAGGCTTCCTGGGAAATAACTTGACATTTAATTTTGAGATCAAAGGTGACTGCCATTAGGAAAATTAAACCACCAAGGCCCAGTGCACAGAACAAGCAAATTCCTCCTGCCAATTAAAAGCATTCAAAGGCACGATTGGCATGTTAATTATTAATTATCAGTGCTGGAATAAACAGCATATAAGATCAGGCCTGATGTCCAAATAGGACACTGAAAACAACATCACCTCATTTGGGAAGAGAGATTAACTGAATTTCAAAATCTCCTTAAAAAAAAAAAAAATATCCCTTCCACCAGGGTTATAACTAAAAGTATCTTGCAAGCATATTTGATCCTATTTCATTAAAGATGGCAACAAGAACTTCAAGGTACCCAGAAGGGATGCGACTATATGTGAATTAATTCCTATCCCTTAAAGAAAGAGAGAGAGAGAGAGAGAGCACGAGAGAGAGAAGAAACAGAAATTCTGTGATCTGTGAATAGAAAGGCTTTCGTCTTTGTACTAATTTCATTTCAAGGAAATTTTTCTTGCTCCTTTTAAGATGAAAGCAAAACAACAAATAAACCCCATGTTTGTAATTATATGATCTAACATATCAGACTCATCTGCCCTTCCAAGGAGCCATCAGGAACTTCTCCATCACACTCCCACAGTGGTGCAGCAGGGTCACAAAGAGAGGAAGAAGGAGATGGAAAAGAGGAAAAACAGCCGTTCTCAGCCTTTGGCTTTCCCTATACTTTGGCTCTCAATCCCTAGAAGGTCTGTCCCGCACAGCTAATGAGCATTTAGGACGGGGGGACATAGAATCAGAGTTGGAAGGGACCTCAAGGGCCATCCAGTCCAAATTTCTGCCCTGCAGGAATATACAGTCAAACCACTCCATCCAGCCTCTGTTTAAAAACCTCCAAAGAGGGAGACTCCTTCACACTTTCGGGGTTGAAAATGAAAACACATGAAGAATCAAAGGCTAACTATTGCTCCACTACAAGGATAGATAGCTAAGGCTGGGGTGGGGGTGCATTAGCTCCCACAGGAGACCTTGGAGTGCCTCATTTCATAGGTACACACACGCCACCAAAAAAATCTTCTTCTTTTTTACCCCCAAACGCCCTCAAGGAAGCAGAGGGGCATTTTTCCCCAATTTGAGGCTTCCTCACCCATTTTAGACCCAGAAGAGGCTTTTCTTTAACAGAAGTCACTACCTTAAAAAAATAAGACTTCTCCTCGCCTTAAATTGGCCCAGGGGTCCCAAATATGCGGAGAAAATGTCCCCTACACTCCCTAGAGGTCACTTTTTACCCCTGGACTGATGATATCTGATGCATGGTATCTCAGTTCTCTTGCAGAAGTGGTTGGCCATCTTTGTCTGATGCAAAACATCTGTGTTCAGTTCAAAGTTGCGGGAAGTGGAATGACACAAATGATGCCATCAATCCACGAATGCACACCTGCCAGCACATTCAGGTGTACACTCAGTTCACAACACTGCTGTTCAGTGCTAGGGTTGCACAACAAAATCAGTGTGAAGCTCCACACACAGCGCAGCCTTCACGGAGGATCTCAGACACCATGTATAGGATCACACTGCTAATAGTTTGAAGGGAATTCCTTGGTTGTCTTGGCTGTCTCTTCAGAACCCATTCCTAACCCTCAGACAAAGTGTTTTGGAGTTAAAACCAAACCTTCACACATTTTTTTTTTAAAATGGAAGCAACATCTTGTCTAGTTTGTTTGTTCCACTTATCCTGGCCAGAGTTCCTAGAACACAGACATTCTTAAAATTTTCAGGCAAGCCACTGCTCCCCACGACACATCAGGCGTATCAGCTCTAGGAATATTTATGATGAGACTTGGAGTCTGCCTGGACTACCAACCCCAAGGGTCTTGAAATTATTCTTGGTTATCACTCTTTCTTCCATTGCCCTCTACAACTGGAGCAGCAAAATATGCATTATATCCACTGAATAATACATAAGCATTGCACCAAAGCAGTCCCCACTGAGCACGAGGTCTCTGCTTGTACTGTCTAGAGGCAGGGAGATTGAGAGAGAGCACGAGGGAGGGAGGGAGTTTCACCTCTTTATTAACAAAAGGGTAGGCCCGCCCCAGAACAACAAGGAGAAGAGCATTAACTGATAGCATTCAAAGTACATGTCACACCCAGAAGCCATTGTATGAACACTCAGTTTCAGGTGTCATATCCTCGATGACTTTCACTCACAAACTTCACAGAGTTTGAACAGAAGTGTTTACTTAGAGCAAAGCAAGAAGCACAGCAACTTTTCCGAGAAGTTGCTGAGACTACAGCATGCTGGATGGTTACAGATTTTATACCTTGTCAACACAAATTTACACAAACATTGCAATGATTGGTGGAAGTCATAAATGTCACATCACCCCACCAGCACTTTCCCAGAACCTTCGTTATTTACATATCTTTCATTCTGGGAGCAAAGACAAGTTCTAGTCTCCTTATCTTTGCAATGCCTGCTCCTATAACACCTTCCTGCTATTCTCACATTCCCTCTTGTGGTCTTTTTCTCCTTGCTGGACAGAATCATAGAATCATAGAAATGTAGAGTTGGAAGAGACCCCAGGGGCCATCCAGTCCAACCCCCTGCCATGCAGGAACACCCTCAAAGCAATCCCGACAGAGGGCCATCCAGCCTCTCCTTAAAAACCTCCAAGGAAGGAGACTCCACTACACTCCGAGGCAGCACATTCCACTGCCAGACAGCCCTGACTGTCAGGAAGTTCTTCCTGAGGTTCAAGTGGAATCTCCTTTCCTGCAGCTTGAATCCATTGCTCCTTGTCCTGGTCTCTGGAGCAGCAGAAAACAAGCCCTCTCCTTCCTCTACGTGGCATCCCTTCAAATATTTAAACATGGCTATCATGTCCCCTCTTAACCTTCTCTTCTGCAGACTAAACATACCCAGCTCTCTAAGTCTGTCCTCATAAGGCATGGCTTCCAGGCCTCTCACCATTTTGGCCGCCCTCCTCTGGACTTGCTCCAGCTTGTCAATATCCTTCTTGAATTGGGGTGCCCAGAACTGGACACAGTATTCAAGATGGGGTCTAACCAAAGCAGAGTAGAGTGGTACCAGTACCTCCCTCGATCTAGACACCATACTCCTATTGATGCAGCCGAGAATTGCATTGGTTTTCTTGGCTGCCACATCACACTGCTGACTCATGTTCAGCTTGTGGTCTATGAAGACTCCTAGATCTCTTTCACACGTACTGCTATCCAGCCACGTGTCCCCCATCCTATATTTCTGTATTCCATTTTTTCTACCTAAGTGCAGGTAGAAAGTGGCATCAAAGAATGCAGTGATTAATCATTTGGCACCTTGGGATACTTTAGAAGTTCCAGAAAATACATGATTGCAAAAGCAATTGATAGCACTTAGCAAACTATATAGCCCTGTTTGTTCTAGTAAAACTATTCTACTACATATACTAATGCATATCCAGCATTATTTATGACGGGAGCCATGCATCCTGACACTAGGGCCTCTGCAGAGCAAATGGCCCTGGGATGTGTTTGAAGGTGGGCAAGATCAATTACAGATCAATAAACTGTTGGAAAACATTCCCCGGCTCATCCTGGTTAACTGCCAATGCAGGTGACAGGACTGCCAATGCTGGATGTCAGGCATTCAACAGTAAAAAAGATGCAAGATAGGATGCTATTTGGTGAGAGCCTCCATCTGGCGGGGGGGGGAGCAAATCCATGCCAGAGGTTAGTAGGCAGTCTCCAAGAGACCAAATTTGTCCTGGATTTAGGTTCAGCACCTTGGCTAGCACCTTTAAAATATGAAGTACAGCCCTTCCTCCACATTTGCAGGTTTGGCCTTCACAAATTTGATTATTCATAAAGTGCCTGCCTGCCCTCCCCCATTCTCCGGCTCCCTCCTCTTGCCTGTTGCCTTCTTTCTGAGCACCCAGGCAAAAGGCAAGCAAATGGAGGATGAAAGGTTCGCAAACGTGCACATGCCTCCCCCGTCCCTTCTCTTGCCTGTTGCCTGAGCGGCCTGTCTTCTTTCCACACTCCTGGGTGAAAGGCAAGCGAATTGGGGGTGGGGAGTGCATATGCGAGCCTTTCCTCTCCATTCACATGCCTCTCACCCAGGTGCTCAGAAAAAAGGCAGGGCGCCCAGGCTACAGGAACAAGAAGGGAGCAGAGAGGTGCACGTGCCTCCTCCTCCTCTGCAGAGCTGCCCTCTTCCATTTGCTTGCCCCTTGCTTGGACACGGAGAAGGAATGCATGCCTGCCAAGGCAAAAGCAAGGGAATGGGATGCAGGCGCAGAAGGGAATGGGAGGGGAGCACTCACTCAGGTGAGGGAAGTTGTTTGCTATTTTTTTTAACTTTCATGAGGGTTCTGCAACCCAAACCCACATGAAAGTTGAGAGACCACTGTACAACCTAGGGAGGATTCACCAGCAGCTATGGCTAGATGCATGAACCCAGATCTGGTTTCTAGTTCCCAGTATAGCAGACCCCATAAATCAGTTGCTGAAAGAAAGGTTGGAAGGACTTCTGCATATCTCCACCTCTGCCACCATACGTGAGGACCTCCTGCTTTCCCACCACTACGCCGTCAAATGTGGAGACCTTCTCCCCCCTTTTTTTAAAGATAAAATTATATCTTATATGACTGCAGATACACAAATTATATTAGTTCAGAAATGGAAACAAAATATACTCCCAACAATAACTGTTTGGGTGATAAAATTGATTGCTGTGATGTCAATGGATAAACTAGCATGCATAATCAAAGAGAAGATTATAGACGAATTTGAGAAAGACTGGGACATGGTAATGTCTTCTTTGATGAATAAATGGAGTAAAAGGGTGACAGCAGAAAAAGAAATGAGGATAAACATGAGGCATAAACAAGATGAAAGAAAAAAGATGGTAACTTTGTAAATCTAGGTCTACCAGAAGAGAAGACCTCATATGACTGGCTGCCTAAGAAGACTCTATGGAATCCTGGGGTTGCCGTTTAGGGAATACCCTTTAGAATTCTCAGTCAGAGAGCTCTTGGGCCTGGCCAGTTGCTATGGGGATGAGGCCTAGCAGCAAGGAGGAGGGCAGTGTATTCCCTCAAGAACCCAACCTCTGCATGTTAATAACTCTCAATACAGATCGAATTGGGGAATACCGGGAAAAGTTACAGCTACTGGACAAGACAGTTTGGGGAATTAGAGACACAGGATCTCAAATCTTTCTAGCAAGTATTACCTATGAGAAAATAAAATCCTGGGCAATGCTGGTTATATACGCTAGTCATCTATAAATATACTGTATGTAACATCATAATTGAATCTGTATACAAGATAAGACAGAACCACTCAACACCTTCTTTGACTCACAGTTTTCTCCCGAAAGGAAAGAAGTACTCAACCTAGGGGGTGGGGAGCAAGTGAGGAAGGGGGGAAATGCAGCACAGAATAGGTAGAGAACTAGTACAGGACTATGTGGCTAAACTAGATGAATTCAAGTCTCCAGGGCCAGATGAATTACATTGAAGGATATTAAAAGAACTGGCAGAAGTAATTTCAGAACTGCTTACAATAATATTTGAGAATTCTTGGAGAATAAGAGAAGTCCCAGCAAAATGGAGGAGGGCAAATATTGTCCCCATCTTCAAAAAGAGTAAAAAAGAGGACCCAGATATTATCACCCAGTCAGCCTGATATCAATAACAGGAAAGATCCTAGAGGAAATTAATTATGTTTAATTGTCAGTTTGTAATTACTTAGAAAGGAATGCCATGATCACTAAAAGTCAACATGGGTTTCTCAAAAACAAGTCATATCAGACTAATCTTATCTCTTTTTATGACAAAATTACAATCTTGACAGATGAAGAGAATGCTGTGGATGTAGCATGTCTTTTTTTAAAAATTATTTTTATTAAGCAGAACAAATGAAAAGAAGAAGAAAAATGACATGTATAAAAAAACAGAGATTTTCATACAATAGCGAACAGATATCCACTTAGTACACATAAAACATACAGTACACTACTACGCATGAACCTTAGCATACGCTGGCAGACCAATAACACTAAAGTAACAAAACATTGGCATGATGATATCATGACAACATCAATATAACAATATCAGCTACTGTGTAAATGGATGTAGCATGTCTTGATTTCAGTAAATCTTTGGACAAAGTTCTCCATGACATTCCTGCAAAGAACCTAGTAAAATGTGGGCTGGACAGAGCTACTATTAATTGGATTTGTAATTGGTTGACTGACCAATTCCAAAGGGTGCTCACCAAGGGCTCCTCTTCATCCTGGAGAGAAGTGACTGGTGGGGGACTCACAGGGTTCTGTCCTGGGCCCAGGGCTATTCAACATCTTTATCAATGACTTGGATGAAGGAGTGGAGGGCATGCTGATCAAATTTGAAGATGACATCAAATTGGGAGCGGCTGCTAATATGCCAGAGGACAGAATCAAAATTCAAAATGACCTTAACAGATCGGAGAGCTGGGCCAAAGCTAACAAAGTGAATTTCAACAGAGAGGTAAGAATGAAAGAAAAGATATAAGAAAAAATGGAATGCATGAATATACGATGGGGAATATGTGGTTGAATAACAGTACGTGTGAAAGGGATTGAGGAGTCTTAATAGACCATAGGCTGAACATGAGTCAGTAGTGTGATGCAACAGCCAAGAAAGCCAATGCGATTCTTGGTTACATCAATAGGAGTATGGTGTCTAGATCAAGGGAGGTAATGGTACCATCCTATTGTGCTTTGGCTAGACCTCATCTGGAATACTGTGTCCAGTTCTGGGCACCTCATTTCAAGAAGGATATCAATAACCTGAAGTGTGTCCAGAGGAGAGCGACCAAAATGGTGAAGGGTCTGGAAGCCATGCCCTATGAAGAACGGCTTAGGGAGCTGGAGATGTTTAGTCTACAGAGAGCAGGTTAGGAGGAGACACGATAGCCATGTTTAAATATTTGAAGGGATGTCATGTTGAGGACGGAGTGGGCTTGTTCTCTGTCACTCCAGAGACTAGGACAAGGAGCAATGGATTCAAACTACAGGAAAAGAGATTCCACTTAAACCTCAGGAAGAGCTTCTAGTAAACATACCGCAACATTTTTTTTTAACAAAAGTCTATAACGTCACATAGGTCAGCACCGGCATAAATCCTGCTGAGCCAAGAAGTCCAACTCTTGTTGGCACTAGCAGTTGGCTTTTGGCCCTGGGAGAAGTCCAGACTGAATGGAAGACAATTGCTTTGCGTGTAGGAAGTCCAAAATTCCATCCACAGCAGCCTTAGCTCCAAGGATCGCAGGTAACAATTCTGCCATCCGCAGGACCTGCCCTGCTCTACCTTGTCCTGGGTGGCCTACTGTACAGGGTTGTTTTGAACAGACTGCTGAAAAAGAAACTGAAATTCCCTGAGCGCTCAAAACAACGGAGCATGCCTGTTATTAAAACAATGCTTAGCAGTAGAGAGAGTCTTTCAAGCAAAAAACGAGTTAAGATGAACTGGGAGTCCCTAGAAATAGTTACAACATCCAATGCCTCTCTGTTTCTTAAGATCTCTGGGGAAAAGTTTTGAAAGCAGTAATAACATTGTGGCATTTAGACAAGAGAACCAGTTCAGCACTTTTTCAGTGTTTGCCCTGCAACTCTGATGCATTTACAGCGCAGGTTTTTTTTTCTAAAGGAAGCACAGAGGAGGGAAAGATGCTCATTTCAAAGGAAGAAGGAAGGAGAGAAGGCAAAGGGAGAAAACATGCATTATGCAGTTCCTCCTTTTGGGATGCTGAGGGTAAAAAAGCACATGATGCTAAACTGCTTTGCTAAAAAGACCAGAAAAAAAATCTCAGAGGATCAACCTTGTAGAAGCACTCTTCTTCATAATAAAATATTAATTGAGATAACATTATAATGCCAGGAAGAAGACAGGCAGAAGGGAGGCCGTGTTACCACGTAACAAACCAGCAGGGGGGTCAGAGGACCCAGTCTGGAGAAAAACACACCACTACCACCTGAAAACCATGGCTTACAAAATTAAGAGGTAGCCTTGAAAAGACCAGCTCCCTCCTCTTCTAATATCAGCCTTCTAGCTTTAGTTTGTTACACCCCAAAGTAATCCTAAGAGAGGACTCCTAGAATTGGCTTGGCTCCCCCAACTTGGATATCGGTTAGCAAAGGTCAGTTTCAGTTAAAAATTAGTTTTGAATTGGAAATTCCTAAAAACAGTACCTCCCCTCTTTCCTGTAAGGGAACGCAGACAACGTCCTCTATGTTAAAAGACTGACCTATTGTTCCGAGTCACGTATCTCTAGGCAGACACAATAGACTCGCTCCTTGATTAATTAAGTGAGTCACTGACACTGTCACAGCCCCAAGCTACTTTGATGAACTTTACCTATCATGCACCTGAACTTCCCAGTAAGAAGCAATACTGAGGAGGGGTTGTGATATTTGCTTAACATTATATTCCGCAATTATTGCCCATTAACGCCACTTTGCTAGCCGATACACAGCCTGAGGACAGAAACTGGCTATAAATATTCCCCACTTTTGGAGCCTCTCTGGAGAGCCTCCTAGACCGGACAGAAGGGCCCGTTTCACTGCTACCGAAACCTCCCATCCCAGCCTCTCTGACACTGCTGAGAGCCAAATGCGACTCGCGCCCCCGACCCTCCGCGAGACCCCGCTGCTGCCAGCCGTCCAGCCCAGGGATCCAGCCTCCCCTTGGTGCTTTACGCCGAGCCTTCGCTAATCTTCTCCTTCTCCCAGGAAATCTAGACTAAGGTCCACACGCCTTCTCTCCCAACTGGTCACTTATTTCCAACTTTATCTCTGTAGCCCTTGTAAGATTGCAGAATATTTGATAATGTCTGTATGTGATCCTCCCCTTTGGCTTTTCAATAAAAACCATTTTAGATTGTTCCTCTGACTCTTGCGTGGTTCTGACCCCGTAGACATTGGGTTGAAGATCCCTTGCCCTGACTTCTTGCAATTTTTGCTGGGTAGCTCTACTAATTCCCTTAATTTTTGAAGCCTGGTTTGCGTGTCCTCGAGATACCCCCAATTTTCAGGGTAACAAGTTCTGTCTCTCTCCTTCCAAAACACACTCTTGTTTTCCTTGGCCTACACGAAACACCAGACAGATATGTGCACTCTGCAAACCGTGTAGTCTGTCAACCAGCCACAAAATAGGGTCACAAAGGGAAAGAAAAATGAAATTACAATGTTGCTGTGTGTCTTCAAGTTGTTTCTGACTTATGCCAGACGTCAAGCAAATCTATCACATGGTTGCTGCTGTTGTTGTGTACTTTTAAGTCATTCCCAACACATTTGAACACTGTTCTCCTGAAGCCCTAGGCCAACATTCAAACCATGACATCACACTGGCTTCTGCTATGACTCCAACAGCCAACACATTCCATGCATGCCACAGTCTGCCCCTCTAGAATCTGCCTGGAAGGAGAAAAGGACAACCCGCCTTTCCTGAGGGCAAATATTTCCACGGCACCAGGAGTTGTAGAATTACACTCTCTTCACGGTCAAGTTAGTAGACCATACCAGGATCCTGAGTGGATGCCCTCCCCTGAAGATGACTGCTTCACTTTGCACTCAGAGGGCGCCTCTAACTATGGTGTGTCCCAGTTTATTTCTGCAAATCAGCAACAAGCAATAGTTTAGAAAGCACTGCTCTGAGGACCTCAGATTCACCAAAAATGCAGCCCAGACTCCTAGGATCAGATTTGCAGGTGCACTTCCTTTGCAAGGGATTTTTTTCCTGCACTGACAGGACCATGAAGGTAATAAATGGACTTCAGTTAGGGACATACATACATGTAAGTGGCCTTTATGCATGCAGAAGTCCTTTCTCAATGCTGCTGGGGTTAGTATTGCCTTTCTCCCTCCACAGCATCCAAAGCTGCCTTGCACAGCCATTCCATGCAGGCAGGACCCAAGAAGTGTCTATGTTCCAATAACCAGATGCAAAATGATGATATCAGGGCTGACATCCAATAGAGTCCTCCAGGAGTCTCAGTGCTGGTGTAATCATTGTGCATTTAGCTATAGGGATGTAGCCAGATCCTTCTCTGATCTTACTTGCTGAGAAGCAGGGCGCCTTCAGCAAGTGGGTGAGAGGGATATGGCTCAGTGTAGCATAGGCCTGTCTATGGATATTTACACTTTGATGAAGAAATACTGGATTGAAGCCGTAACAATTCAGAAGAGCGCTACTGGGATTTTAGTCAATTCCTAGAACTTCACCTCCCACAACACATGCATTAGGGCCAGCATTCTGCTAGGGACATGTGCACACATAAGGGACACACGCACATGTTTAAGCAGGGCACAGGGGACTATTTTCTTATGTGTGTGGTCTGCCCCAGAACCTTTTCCCCCAGGCAACTGTGAAGCCTCGGGAGAGGCTTCTGCTACTTCTTACCAATAGAAAGGAGAGGGAGAGAGACACAATTCAGACTATGAAAATATGACTGCTCTGGGCAACTATGGGATGGAAAACAGGTTGCACTTCATGCATTAGCTCATCCTCACTTCTCCCCAACAAATTGAGTCCAGCTGCTATTTCATAGTCTGAATAATCTCCCTCACTTTCCCTCCTCACAGGTAGGAAGCACCACCAGCCTTTTCTCAAGTTTGACAGCCTCCAGGGAAGGATGCAGAACTGCACATGCCCTACTTTGATGTAAGTGCACAACTATAACAGTTTGATATCATTTTGACTGCCATGACTCCATCTTATGCAATCCTGGGATGTGTAACCTGATGGGAGTACTTAGAATTTTCTAATGCTCCCTGCAGCACTAGTAGGACTTAGCTCTCTAGCAGAGGATTCTAAGTAAATCACCTAAACTACAAACCCCACAATTCCATCTTTCTGCGGACTGGTAACTGGTTGTTTGTTCACAAGATCCCTGCACCTCTTTTGGAAGGATATGCAGATTCTGTGTGTAATGTGAGTTCAGGCTTGAAAGCTCCAAAGATGCAAGGGCGGATCCATTGCAGAGGAAGGTAATTTAGCCTGACGTGAGCCACTGCCAAGGGTCAACAAGTCAAGTTCCCTTATCCTGATGGTTTTCCTAAGAATCCTAATTAAGAGAGATAGGCAGTAAATCCAGCAGGCTGTCAGCCAACCAAAGCTTCATCTCCACTTCATCTTGCTTGTGCATTTCAGTGTCACATCATAACGAATCTACAGTTTAAAAATAAGCCAGGCTCTGCAACCATGGGTGTGGGTGGACACCCTCTGTCATATATATCTGAATTTTGAATGTAGAGAGTCCCATTCCTCCAGTCATCAAAGCAAAACAGGGCAAAACTAGGTTGGCTGCTATGTAAGACTTCTATCAAAGACTTTGTTTGTGGATATCAAAGAACAACAACACCAGGTCTTAATTTATTTCTAGCTCTCATTCTCACTAAAGGTAACACAGAAAGAACACAGCCCTGAAAACTTTCTTTAAAATGATCTAAACCTAATTTCAATTCCAACTATGCAGATTCTTTGAAATGAACTGGACTTGTTTGTCACCACTTATCTAAGTCCTCATTTCAGTGGGTCAACTCTAGTTAAGACTAGGAGTCCTTTGTTGGTGTCTGCCTTCAGGTCATTTCCAACTTATGGTGACCCTACTGTGACTCTGTCATGGGGTCTCCTGGGGGCTAAGAATGGGCTATGTGTCTAAGGTCACCCAGTAGGTTTCCATGTCCAAATGGGGAATCAAACTCCAATCTTCAGGATCAGAATCCAACACTCAGACCACTGTACCATGCTGGCTTTCAAGAGCCCTTTAACACTAAAGAATTGCAACACTATGATTCTACTTTGACTGCTATAGCAACATACAATGGAGTTCTGGGATTTGCAGTTCAGGGACATATAGAATTCTCAGCCAGAGAGCTTTAGTGTCTCAGCAAACAACAAATTGGATAGGATGTTGCCATGGTAATTATACCATAGTGCTGTAGTTGTGCACAAGCTGAACTTCTCTTATTCAAAACATTCAGGATCAGAAGTGTTTTGGATTTTGGATTTTTTCAGATTTTGGAAGACAGTACGTTTTTTGGAACAGCCTGACAGCTCATTTACTCACTACTTATGTTGTGCATGAGATGAGAAGCTGGAGAGAGACTGCGGGTCTTGAAATAGCAGGCATCCAAGTCTTGTGCCCAGTGCAAATCCACACCTTCCATCATTTTACAGATCCTCAGATCCTCAGTCACTCTCTTTTTGCTGCCAGCTGCCTGCTTCCATTTTCAAGGTGGCAGCTGCTGTGCTCCTCAGATCAGGGAGATCAACGGGCAGGACCACTTCAGCTGCTGTCTTGAAGATAGAAGCAGACAGACGATGGCAAAAAGTTCTGGGTTTTGGATGTTTTTGGATTTTGCATTTCTAGATAAGGGAGGCTCAATCTGTAGTGTGAAAGGGCCTCTGAAGCTGAATTTGGCCATAGGAGGAAAGCATGTGCCCCCCCATTCTTTTACTGCAACTTCCTGCTTTCCTCACCATTGCCTTTGCTAGTGAGGCCTGATGGGATTTGCAGTTCAGTAACAACTGGAGAGCCAAATAAATTACACCCCTCTTTTACCCGTTAATTATAAGGCATATCAAAAACACTGGGAAAATACCACCACTGAAATCTCCAGATTGGAAACACCTGGTGAGCATGACTGTCTGCAATCCAGTGTAAACTACAGACCAGAGTATACCCTGACACACTATTCCCATAAAAACCTCATGCTAGAAGGAGCCACCTGTGAGAGTCAAAGTCACGGCTGCTGGCAAGAGAGACTGTAAAAATATGGATAAACCAAGTGCAGTCCCTGGACCCCACCTCTGTGATCCCTGAAGCTCTCAATCAAAGGCCCCAAACCTGCAATTTAAAAAAATGGCATGATTTTAGGGCAATTTAGCTCTCAAACCATGCAGAAAGCCCCCAAATCATGAAGAAATGCAATATTTTCCCCACCATACTTCCACAAACACCCCAGAAACCCATATTATCTCCAAATACCTCCAACTGTAGTACATCTCAAAATGGAAGTAACTGGGCAATATTTCCTGCTGCCATTTTGAGAAGGACTGCAGAGGGAAATAGGGGTACTTTGGCTTGCTGGGGTGTGGCCTGCAGAGGGGTCAATGAAGGAAAATTGGCCCCTGGGTCCCAGGTCTTTGCTTAGCCCCCACAAGAGAAATGAATGGAACAGGAACCTCTAGTGGTGGAAGCGATGGGAAACTGTATTACTGCTGCCACTCGTTATACAAGTGGATTTCTTGCTGGGAAAGAGGACTGACATTTGGTTTCTTGTTGAGTTCCACATCTTCAAAGGTCAGTAGTTAACTCACATTGGCCGCAATCCAGAATCCCCACAGTGTAGCATTAAGTATCTATACGCAGAGATATGCTGAACCAGCACTATGCAAGTCTTATGCAGAACAACACACGTCAGAGACTGGGTGCTGTTGTGCAATGCACAGTTTCAATGTGCAATGTGCAACTGTGATGTGCAATGCTCAACTGCACGCACACACACACAATGCCCAACCACAATGAACCTCCTCAAGACAGAATGCATAAATGTGCAACATTGCTGCATATCCAACTCTACTTGAACCACTGTCAGCAGAATATGTCTGTTGTGCTATAGTGAATAATTTGCCCTGCATGTGTAGTATCAATTATGTAACTAACAAAATGCAGCCAATGACCCCAAGCATTTGCTTATGTCTGAAAGGGAGATGACTGGCCTAAGTGGATTTGAGCTGAGACCTGAATTCAGAGCTTTGTATTCAACATCTGTGATTTAATGGCCACCACACAGCCCACGCCTCTCTCTCTCTCTTTCTTTTTCTGTCTCTCTGGAACTCTCTCTCAACACAAGCACACACAGAGGGGATTATAAGCGGGATATCTGAGGCAGGAGTGCAAGAACCACCATGTTTTGCAATGCTAGCACATATTGAGAAAAAACTCAGCTTTTCAGAGCTTGTGTTGCTTACACAAGGGGGGATAGAGAGGAGGCATTGCTTTCGGCAACAAAGGGTAGAAATCTTCAAGGTGCTCAATTTAAAGCAGGATAAAGCTTAGCTGTTTTTGTGCATACACATATGGAGGCACACCCTTTTGTTTTCAAAGCTTTGATTCAATAAAATAAACTTGAGCAGGCCAGGCATAAGCCAGCTCAAGCTCTTATCCCTTGATCACACACTGTACCCCAACTCTCTCTTTGGTTCTAAGATGAACATAAACACACATCTGACGGATAAGAACGTTTTCAAGTGTTGCCAGGAAAAGAAGCCAAATTCTACTGTTCCTCTTTCCAAACCCAGCCACTTTCTCCCTTCCGTCTTCGTCTATCACACACACACAAAACACACCATTGTGTGTGGGGAAGCAGAACTTGCCTCTGAAAAATTATTTTGCCCTGCAAAGCATGAAGAACAAACTGCAGAGCAAGGGAAAGGAAAGAGAATCGGCAAGGTAACAAGAATAAATAAAAGTCAGGCAAACAGGCATCACGTTAAAGCAGCATACCCTCTCCTGTCCTAGAAAGCTATCAGACTATTAGGGGAAATTACTGTGGCAGCTCAGCAGGATCTGGGACCAGTCACAGTCTTCGCACTGGCTCTAGGTCACACAGAATCAAGTAGCCATCAAGCAGTTGGAAGGATCCATCAAAGGTCATGTAATCCAGCCATGGATTACCCATGGAGAATTTCCACTAGCAGAGCATCCTAGACTGGCAACTGTCCAGCCTTGGCTTAAACGCTACTCATGGAAGAGATTCCACCACCTTCCTAGACAATCTGTTTCACAGTTGAACAGTCTGTCTCTTCAAGAAACGCTTTTTAACATCTTGAGTCAATTTGAACAAACTGGCTCAAGTTCCAGGCCATCATGGTGCGATTATTCCACTTTCAACACCCTGTGGAATCCTGGGGGTTGCAGTTTAGGGAGAAGCATATAGAATTCTCAACCAGGGAGCTCTTGGGCCTCAGAAAACTACAAACCCCAGAATTCCAAGAGATGTTGAAAGTGGAATAATAGCACTATAATAATGCCATACGCAAATGGCCCTATTCTCTGGAGTAACAGGAAAAACAAAGGTAATCGAGTTTGGCATACACCAATGCAAGCCAGTCTGGTGTAATGGTTTAAATGTTGGACTGGAACTCTGGGAGAGGAGGGTTCAAATCCCTACTTGGCCACGGGTGACATCAGGTAAATCTCTCAGCCTCAGAGGAAATGAATGGCAAACCACCTTTGAACAATTCTTGTCAAGGAAACTCCATGATAGGTTCACCTAAAGGCAGCCACAAGCTGGAATCAAAGGCATATACCAAATATGTCAATGGAAGAATTCTACTAGAGCACCCTAAACTGCCAATCAATCAGCCTCGGCTTAAAAACTACTGCCAAAATTATTCTACTACCACCCAAGACTGTGTGTTCCACAGCTGAACAGCTTGTACGCTCAGGAACTTCTTTTTAATGTTTCCTGTTAAGTCTGAAAATATTGATTCAGGTTCTACCACAGATGTGCTCCATCTTGTATGTGGCATCCTTTCAAATATGTGGAAATGACCATCCCATCACCTCTTAATGATCTGCTCCCACAATCTGGAAAGCTAATTTCTGTTCATAAAGATAATGAAAATCATTTATGAGTGATGCAACAAGCTAGTTTTTCCCATGATAATGGGGGTAACTCTTTTTAGTTACACGCACAAATTATTTATAACTTTCAAGCTCAGCCTTCTAGTGCCCCACCTTACTCTAGAAGAGGCTAGAAAATGCTCTCATGTGCCACCTCTGCCCTTCTAACATGCTGTTTCTGCAAAGTAAGATGCACAGTATTGTTTGGACTTTGTGCTGGTCTGGGACCCTCTTCTGCTTCAATTAATACTGCATCTGAAGACAAAGTGTGACTTCGTGATCGGCTGAGCTCACAGGGACCCGAATCCAGGTCCCTCTACCCCCGAGTATCTAGCAGAGCATACTGATGCTTAGGACTCTTCCACAGGTGCGCATGTACACCCCTTGACAGCCATCATGCAAACATGTCAACTCTCTTAAATCTCCTATGCTCAAATTGACAGTGGTGATAGGAACCACGGATGATAAAAATCACTAAAGATTGTGTGAAAGTTGTTCAATACATGACAGCAGCAGCGAAAATGATATGCTAAGTACGGGAAGAATAATACAACGTCATTCCAAGAAGAGTGCATTTTGAAACTTTTAGGCCAGCGGTTCTCAACCTGTGGGCCGCGACCCCTTTGGGGGTCAAACAACCATTTCACAGGGGTCGCTTAAGACCATTGGAAAATATGTATTTCCGATAGTCTTAGGCTCCATTCCCTCCTTGGTGGTGGTGTGCAAGCGCGAGCCACGGACTCGCGTCTTCCTGCCTCCTGTTCAGAAGGGACTGAAATCGCTCCCCTTCTCCGCTACCGGGAGAACCTCCCATCTGACGGGCCAGCTTGGGGGGGCAGCAGCAGCACAGGGGGCAGGCCCCCTCCTCACCACAGCCCCTGCCCCATTCGCCACGGAGGGGGGCACTGCGGAAGGGTCGAGGGTCCGCAAGGCGGTGCTTTTCCGGGGGGGCGAGCTGTGCCCGGCATAAAAGACAAAGGTGCTGGGATTCCTCCCCACCTCCGGCCAGGGTCGACACTCTGGAAACTTTTCCCACACTGCCCCCGCAGCAGAAACGAGAGCGAAGCAGAAGCAGAGCCCGGGGGGGGGGTCTTGAAGTTTTTTCCCGGGGGAGACACGCGGCTCCTATATCCCTCCCTGCCCCCCCCGTTTCTGGCCAGCGAGGCGGTCTTTGCTGCGGGAGGGAGGCATTGTAAATAATAAATAATTTTATGGTTGGGGGTCACCACAACATGAGGAACTGTATTAAAGGGTCGCAGCATTAGGAAGGTTGAGAACCATTGTTTTAGGCCATTTCCGCACTAGCCTGTTATAGCGCGATGATTCCACTTTCAACATCCTCTGGAATCCTGGGGTTTGCAGTTTCGGGAGGGGCCAGCTATTATTATTATTATTATTTGTATCCCGCCTCTCTCAATGGATCGATTTGCATTTAATACAAATTATTAACAAAAGAATTGGACAGTGTCGAGTGAGAGAAAAGGTGTGCCAGCAGAGACAGATGCAGGGGCCTGGAAAAGCAACTGCCCAAGATTCACATCTTGTCTTAAACTTACAAGGAGAACCTAAGCAAGTCACTTTCTCTAAGATTCTGGCAAAAAAATATGGAGCAATTTTGGAAGGGTGTCTCAAGGACCACCAGATAATGTCCGATCTCTTGTCTAAATATCCTGACAGCACCAGATCTCCTCTGATCTGGAAAGCTAAGCAGGGCGAGGCCTGGTTAGCACTTGGAAGGGAGATCACCAGGAAATACCAAGCACTATACGCTCCATTTCAGAAGAGGGCAATAGCAAACCCTTTCTGAGTATTCCTTGCCTATAAAATCCCTGTGAAATTCATGGGGTCACCAAGTATTGACAGACTGCTTGATGGCACATATTCTACTTCTATTTATCGGTTCTAACTGGAATAGATTCACTGAATCAATTGTTTAATGGCAGGGCAACAGAAGCGCAGATGCTGCTCATTCAAGGGGACTATTCTGTCTTTGTATATCAAGCCAAAGTCTTGATACAGACACTCCAGAACCACATAAATGCTCAGTTTTACTAATAAAAGGCATGGGTCTTTGCATGCTTACTTTTGATCCCCCCATTAATAGTTAACAGGAATTAATATTTCAAACCTTTTCCCGGCCTCCATTAAAAACATCCATTCCTCCTGAATGTGTGGTAAACAAACATATATGAATTAGTCCTTAATTTAAGACAGGGGTAGGGAAAGTACAGCTCCCCAGATGTTACCGGATTGCAATCGCCAACATTTCTCTTCAAGGTCTAACGCTGACTCAGGTTCATGGGAGCTGCAGCCCAATTATTTACAGCTGACCTCCACATCTGCAGGTGTGACTTTCATGCATTTGATTATTTGTGAATTTCTTCAGCCCCTGCCTCTCCTGCTTCTTTTGCAGGAGAACCTTCCCTCTCAGCGGCTCAGATCAGGTCATCCAGATGCTCCTGCACCCAAGGAAGGAGACGGGCAAGAGAGGAGAAGTATAGGGCCACCATGCCATCTGTTCCTCTCCTTTTCATGACCTGTAGCCCTTTTATCCCAGCATGCCTCCACACCTTTCCCATAGAAACACACACACACATTTTGATCTTTGTGAACTTTGTTATATCCCACCTTTCTCCCAAATGTCCTAACATCTAAAGGGCTGCACCCTGCCTCCCCCCTGGAACCCCTTCCCAGCAAGCACTGCATGAGAAAGGAAATAGAATAGATGGGAAATATTATGGGAATTCTTTTTGGGACTGCAGCCGTGTTTCTATATAACCTACTTAGCTACATAACCACCTTAGTTAGATAGCTAAGTAGTATCTTTGGTCTACCTCCACCCTAATATGGATTTATTGGGCAGCAACTGCTATGACTGACAGGTCAGTTTCCTAGCTGATTGGGAAACAAGTGAACAGCACTGCACACCACTAAATACAGAATTTCACAACTAAAAAGCAAAGCATTTCACATCCATCCCACAAGCAATCTCTGGTGCAAAAATCAGAAGGAGGGTCCCTATCGCGGTGCTCCCTTGCACTGGAGACTGTTCACACAAGGGACTGGGAGCATTAGTCAGCTGCTTCCGGACTAAATACCAGGGGCTATAGGCTATATTTCAGAGGAAGGCACAGGCAGAATCACCTCGGATCATTCCTGCCTAAGAAAACCCTATGAAATTCAACTTGAAGATGTATGCACTCACGCACAATTCAATTAGTAGTTGAAAAGTGTAATAATATTGTTGAATATAAAATTTACTGCTATAGAGAAAGGTAATTTTTTAAAAACAACAACACAGTACCATTACTGGAAAGACCAAATGTGATAAATTACTGCTGGTGTGTAACCTAAAGGTCACAGACAGATTATCTATAGCAGATTGAGTTGGTTGCAGATGGGTTGTAATTCCTGGAAGAGGACATGGGGACTGAAGGAAGCCAAATTCTTAGGAACTGTGATGAAATCTATTGTTCTAACCAGGCTACCTCTGTGTTCCACCCCACTGCATCCAGCACAGGCTGAAACCCATAGTGTTTGGGCATTCGCCATGAGTGGGAGAAATCTGGAGCAGACTGAGGTCTGCTCCAAGTCATTAAATGCTTTATTTCAGCACCAAGGAAGACTCTAGCTTTTTATTAAAGCTTCTAGGCCCTGAAAGATTTTACTCTCTAAATGTGTGCTTTTTAATTATTTTAACTTATTTAAATTTATTAAACTGTTTAATATGCTTTCAGTCCGTTTAAACAATTCTCACCTGGGTTAAATGTTAAATTGTCTTTTGTGCTTTATATTCATTTTGTTTGGACACTGCCCTGAGAACTCATGACATAGGGCAGGATATCAAGACTGCATCAATAGGAGTCTGGTGTCTAGATCAAGGGAGGTACTGGTACCACTCTACTCTGCTTTGGTTAGACCTCATCTTGAATACTGTGTCCAGTTCTGGGCACCCCAATTCAAGAAGGATATTGACAAGCTGGAGCAAGTCCAGAGGAGGGCAACCACAATGGTGAGGAGCGTGGAAGTCATGAAGCCCTATGAGGATAGACTTAAGGAGCTGGGGATGTTTAGTCTGCAGAAGAGAAGGCTGAGAGGGGACATGAGAGCCATGTTTAAATATTTGAAGGGATGCCATGTAGAGGAAGGAGAGGGCTTGTTTTCCGCTGCTCCAGAGACCAGGACAAGGAGCAATGGATTCAAGCTGCAGGAAAGGAGATTCCACCTGAACCTCAGGAAGAACTTCCTGACAGTCAGGGCTGTCCAGCAGTGGAATAGGTTGCCTCGGAGTGTAGTGGAGTCTCCTTCCTTGGAGGTTTTTAAGCAGAGGCTTGATGGCCATCTGTCGGGAGTGCTTTGAGGGTGTTCCTGCATGGCAGGGGGTTGGACTGGATGGCCCCGGGGATCTCTTCCAACTCTACATTTCTATGATTCTGTATGATTCTAAGCTGAGGAGGATGATAGAAGTGGTTCTCTAGTCCTTGCTCCAAAACAGAGTTTCGGTAAAAAAAATTGAAATACAACCCCCACAATCTCCCCGTGCCCGTGGTATTTTGGTACCTGAAGTCCCAAAAAAATAACTTATCCAAGCCCTGTCCAAAACACTGGGAACAGAAAAGAAGCTGGCATAGCACAGAATGAATCAGCGTTGCATTTCATAATGTTTTGGATGGTTCAGCAAGCTTCTCATACCATACTTCTCTGTATCTAGTATTACCATTCCTTATTACAGATTTAGAGGGGGTTAAGGCCAAGGTAAGAAACTGAGGGAAGTTCATAGTGGGTGAGGAGGAGACAGGTGAAGATTTCCAGTTCCTGGTATAGCCCTTTACAGTGTATCCACCACTATACAGCTATAGCTGTTGGAAACCATTTTATAGCGCCATGACTCCATCTTATGAAATCCTGGGATTTGAAGTTTGGTGAAGTACTTAGCATCTTTCCCTCTAGAGAACTCTAACCTACTCCTCTGAACTAGAACTCTACAGCAAAGAGTTCCCAGTATTCCCCCAAATTAGAAATCCTGGAGTTCTGCAAGATGGCACCCTTGCTGTTTCCGTGGTATGAAATTGTATAGAGCCAACCCAACTTTAGACGCTTTGCTGTAGCAAAACAAATGTAAACATGTCGGCCTCCGAGGAAGAAGCACTATGGGAGAAAAATCTGATTCCTTCCCTGCCAAAGCCTGGATTGACAGTCAATTGGATTTTCTTAAAATCCACAAAATTCAGAAAAAGAAACAAATAAAAAGGTCAAAAAAATAGATAACAATAATTGAACTAAACCAAAGGACTATTATCCTCTCTATCTGGCCACATATTTGCTTAGATTAAGGAACCTGGTAATTAAGTATAATTAACCTGCTAACTAAATATAATTAGCAGTACTTGTTAAATTAGTCGAATCAAAGCACAGTTGCTCTCTCTGAGACACATGCACTATACACATATGTGGCTATTTCCTCAGCTAAGATTACTTCCACAATTAATGAAACACATACTTCCCATTGCCCCCCCCAGAAGTGGGGGATATCATAGAATCATAGAAATGTAGAGTTGGAAGAGACCCCAGGGGCCATCCAGTCCAACCCCCTGCTATGCAGGAACACCCTCAAAGCACTCCGGACATATGGCCATCCAGCCTCTCCGTAAAAACCTCCAAAGAAGGAAACTCCACCACGGAGGCAGCAGATTCCACTGCCAGACAGCTCTGACCATCAGGAAGTTATTCCTGAGGTTCAGGTGGAATCCCCTTTCCTGCAGCTTGAATCCATTGCTCCTTGTCCCAGTCTCTGGAGCAGCAGAAAACAGACTTGCTCCATCTTAGAATCATAGAAATGTAGAGTTGGAAGAGACCCATCCAGTCCAACCCCCTGCCATGCAGGAACACCCTCAAAGCACTCCCGACAGATGGCCATCCAGCCTCTGCTTAAAAACCTCCAAGAAGGAGACTCCACCACACTCCAAGGCAGCAGATTCCACTGCCGGACAGCCATGACCGTCAGGAAGTTCTTCCTGAGGTTCAGGTAGAATCTCCTTTCCTGCAGCTTGAATCCATTGCTCCTCGTCCTGTTCTCTGGAGCAGCAGAAAGCATCATTTCCTGGAAGAGAACAGACCTGAGATAGCAGGAAACTGAGGACATAATGAGGGACAAGGCATCAGCAGGATGAAAAGTGGCCCTTCTGGGAAGAATATGCCAGGGACTGTCAACACTTTCTAATCTGCAGGACAACAACTCTATACCACAGAACCTACAAAGTTGGCTGTCCACATTTGCGGGTTTCACTTTCACAGATTTATTTACGAGTTTCTCCAACTCCTGCTCCCCCACCTCAGGCTCTTCTTTTCCAGAGAAGTGTTAAACTAGAATTAAATGATGTATTCTGTTTGCTGTTCTAAAAAGTAACTTTCCACTTTGATATGGATGGTTATTATTAATTCTTGATGTTTATTTCTTTTTTTTTAGCATTGATTATTTTATTAGTATTCTGTTGATTGACTATTATTATAAGATAATATTAATGAATCTAATATAGAATATAGAATAGGTTAATGGGGATTTAACTTAAAAATTAATTATGTAGATAATAAGTAAGTAGATAAGCACAACGACAAATGATAAAAGTTTAGTAACAATCAATAGTTACAGTATAAAATAAAGGATTTAATACTTAGATGTAACTGTTCACCTACTATGACCTGTTTGCAACAGGGTGGGAACTAACTATTTAAAAATTATTTTTACTTGTGTTATGCTGTGTTGTTAGGCTGTGTCATGTATCGTTAATATTGTTTGTACCGTTAGTATTATTAGGTTTCATTCTAGCTATGTATAGATTGTCTTGCTGTTCTTTTAATAGTCAGTTGATGTTAATTGTTAATTGTTGTGTGTTTTAAGGGGTTGGTTTCAGGTGGGCTGGTGGGTGGGGAGGATTGGGTATGGTTTTGATGTTTTAATGTATTTAATGTATTATTGTTGTTCACTGCCTCGATCCATGGGGAGAGGCGTGATAGAAAATAATAATAATAATAATAATAATAATAATAATAATAATAATAATAATAATAATAATAAAAAATGTTTGTTAGGGTTTTTTGGTTATTTGTTATGCTTGTGCTTAATAAAATAATGTCTTCCTTAAAAAACAACAACAATAAATTCATGGTATTGCTGTCCACATTCACCTCCCCAGGGCAAATATCACGAGAAGGGGCAGGGTCCGCATACAGGATCGGGGGCAAGTCTGGGCAGACGTAAGCCCACGTATGCTTGGGCTTACCACAAAGCATCAGTCTGCAGAATCTAATCTGGGTCTGAACCAATGGTGAACTTAAAGCTCTTGCGAACCAGATGGGGCAGAGGCAACTTGCAAGAGGAGGTGGGTCTACGTCAAGCTTATGGTCTAAGCTGGCACTGGAAATAGAGTCACAGATGGTATCTGCCTACAAATACCTCCCAATTAGTTCAAGGTGAGAGGCAGTGAGGGAACTGAGCCCCTAAAGACCTTACTGTTTTTCAGTTAGCTTCTGCACACAATTCAAAAGTGCTAGTTTTGACCTAGGAAGGCATAAGAGTAATCTGGAACTGGAAGGATCAACTCTCAAGCCCACTTGAAATCCAGATCTTCTCCAGGGTAACACCACACACACACAACTCCAAAAAAGCAAAGCGTGTGTGCGTGTGTGCACACATGCACACACATGTCTTCAAGTCACCTGTCAAACTTACCCATGATTGTCATAGCATTTTCTTAGGTCAAGTTTTATTGAATTGCTTACTGCAATGCATTCTTTCCAAGGTCAAGTTTTATTTCATTGTTTACATTGTTTAATGCAGACATGCGGCTGCAACCCAGAACTGAAAGTCTGTCTTTTGCTAGCCCTCCTTCACCATCTCCCCTATGTCAATGCTGCAAAGCAAAACTACAGAAACAACAACCAAAACAAAAACCCCAAAAAACAAAAAAACAAAAAAATTACCTTCCAGCTAGACAGAAGACAACAAAAGTATGTCTAAGTACCTTCAAGTTGCCTATTGACTTATGGAACTCCTTAGGCAAGGAATACTCAAGAGGTGGTTTTACCAGTTCCTTCCTCTGAAATACAACCTACGGCACGTGGTATTCACTGGCCACCTCCCATCCAAGTAGTAACCAGGAACAATCCTACTTAGCTTCCAAGATCAGACAGAATTTGTTGTCATTAGGGTATTTATGCTGCTCACATAGACTTTGTAAACAGACTTTGTAAAAAGGAGCTTCTTTGTTAGAGGCTTTGTTAACTGAGACATGAATGTCTATAGATGATGGCAGTTCTCGTCCAGCACTGTTTTCTCTGGAGAGCATCTGACAACTAAGGATCTTGTGAAGCAGAGAGAAATCCTTCCCAGCCTTGAAAGGAGGTCCCTTTTAAATGTTAAATTCCAGGCACAAAGGCTAGGGTTATCTTCACATGATCTGCCTTCCTCCCTCTCAGTTTGGGAAACTGAGAAGTTCAGCATCTCTTGTAACCAACCTGATCCCTTCTGCCTCCATCCCATTCTGCCTGACCGGAGAGAACACCATTAATAAAGTGAGTCTGGGTTCATCAGGCTCTTACACTATGTTCTCCTCACAACTCTAATCTTTGCACGGATCCATTTGAATATGTTTTCTTTTTTTAAAATCTGGTATGTAGTAATATACTTGGCTGGCATCAAAAACTAGTTAATAGACTCTGAGAGAGAAAACTGACATTTTTCTAGAGGAGTCTCCCTCCCCGCTCCACTCCCACCCCATGTCTCCATGGATCAATTTTAATTTCTCCACATGCAGCTCAAGCGGCTTCCAGTCCTTGTAAATAAATGCCAAGCGTAATGAGTTTTGAAACAACTTGCCTGAAAGCAACAAAGAAAATGACAGAGGCTGAAAAACTGCTGCATTTGCAGGCAATCCCGAACTGTCATTTAAAATGATTATTGGGGACCACATGGCTTCGGCAGGGAAAGGCTGTGGCCATGACCAATAGGCCACCGCTCTGCCCACCTCTGCTCTTCCTTCCAATCCATTTCTTATTATAAATGGAAAACTTGCCACGGGAAAGGCAACGGAAAGAGGTCTCGTTTTACATAACAGATCTTGTTCTATTCTACTGTTACATGCCTTCAAGTCATTTCCAACTTACAGTGACCATATCATAGGTTTTCTTGGCAGAATTTCTCCAGAGGAGGTCTTTCTTTGCTCTCCTCTGAGGACGAGAGAGTGTGACCTCACCAAGGTCACATTTCCATGGCTGAATGGAGATTTGAAGCTTCATCTCCCAAAGTCATTGTTGTTGTTGTGTGACATTTCCAATTTATGGCAATTCTGACGCAAATCTCTTACAAAGTTTTTTAGGGCTGAGAGCATTTAACGTCCCCAAAATCACCTAGTGTGTTTCCATGGTCAAATGGGAAATCATACCTTGGTCTCTAGGATTGTAGTCCAGCACTCAAACCACTACATCATGCTGGCTCTTCCAGAGTCCTACACAAAGACCACTACACTAAGTGGGCTCCTTATATACAGCAGCCCCTCCACATTTGCAACGGTTAGAGGCACACACACAAAAAAAGCAGAAAAAATTGCACATATCGTATTTACTGGCATATAGGATGCACCCCATTTTTAAATGCTATTTTTTGGGGGGGAATAGTTTGATAAAAATAGCATGGCTCCCCTCTTCCCTTCCATTTTTACCAAAATACACAAGAAAGGGAGTGGGAGCTTAAAGAGGTGAAAAGAGGTCTTACTCTAGGCTTCCCCTACCTGCCTTCCCTTCCTTTTTTCATGGGAAGCGAAAGGAGGGAGCTCCAGAGGCAGAGAAAGAAAGCTCCTGGGAGCTTTCCCCCATCCCTCTTTCCTTTCCGTTTTGCAGGGGAAGTGAAAGCAAGGAGCTCAAGAAGGGATATGATCCCAGACTTAACACAGATAATGAAAAACATGGTTAATACTGAAGACTACAGTATGTTTTTTTAATTGAGATGAACAATGTAAGTATGAGACAAATAGGCAGTTTGGAGAGGAAGCCCAGAAACTGAATAGAACTTTAGAATCTAAGAGAAAGAAGGCTTTGTAGCCATTATTTGCCGTCCAAAGTCAGAGCACAAAGGATAAAAACATAAATATTAACAACCATGTGTGGTCCAAAAAGAGATGGGAACACAATAATTTCAGGCTTCATTTCAATAAGGGTAAGTGAAAAAGTGAACTGTATACTAGTCACATGAACAGAGGGGACCCTGGAAATCAGGGCTCGATTCCCCCTCTGACCATAGGTACCCACTGGGCACGTCACAGACTTTCAGCCCCAGAAAAACCCATGATAGGTTCATCTTAGGCCATTTCCGCACGGGACTCTTATAGCACAATGATTCCACTTTCAACATCCTCTGGAATCCTGGGGTTTGCAGTTTCGGGAGGGGCCAGGCGGCCCCTCCCGAAACTGCAAACCCCAGGATTCCATAGGATGTTGAAAGTGGAATGATAGTGCTATAACAGCCTAGTGCAGAAATGGCTTTAGTGTCACCATAAGTCAGAAAGAACTTGAAGGCACACAATACACTATATTTGTCTGAGGAGAAAACTTAAGACTCAGCCTAATCATACAGTAGATCTGGGGACAGTGTTGAGGATGGTAGCACAGTGGTTAGAAACAGATCTTTTTGCCTAAAACCCTGAATATATGTTCATGACTAAAACAAGAAGTCATCCAAGGACTTTGGACTCCTAGCCCCTGATTCTAACTCTTTTGCTGTACCACGGTATGTGTTAGAGAAGACAGAGAGGATTTTTAAAAAGCATACTCTCTTTTATCCTCTTTTTAATGGGCCTTTTTACATCTGTTGAAAGTGTTGTTTTCTTTAGCCCGCGGCTTTTGGAATGGGGCTCATTAAAAACTTTGAATAATTGTGTGCATTACTTTCGTGTTCTCAAACACATCAACAGCAAAAACAAATTCAAGCGCCATAAGCCATTTCAAATTGATTCGGTATGTATGCATCTTCATTTTATAGGTCCTTTTCACTTGGAGTTTACTTATTTTATTTATCTATTTATTTATTCAATTTATGCTCCACCTTTCACCCACCATGAGACTGAAGGTGGCCTTATTTGTGTTATGCTTTCAAGTTGACTTCAGCTTTCCTCTGCAGATGACACCAGATTTGGAGGGGTAGCTAACACCCCATAGGAGAGGATCAGAATCCAAAATGATCTTAACAGATTAGAGAGCTGGGCCAGAACCAACAAAAGGAATTTCAACAGGAAGAAGTATAAGATACGACGCTTGGGCAGAAACAAATGAAATGCACAGACATAAGAAGGGTGATGCCTGGCTTCTCCACAGTACATGTGAAAAAGATCTAGGAGTCCTAGTAGACCAGCTAAAAAAGCCAATGCAATTCTGGGCTGCTTCAATAGGTGTACAGTGTCTAGGTCAAGGGAAGTGATAGCACCACCCTGTCCTGCTTGGTCAGACCTCACCTGGAATACTGTGTCCAGTTCTGGGCACCAGAGTTCAGGAAGTGTAATCACAAGCTGGAACGTGTCCAGAGGAGGGCGACCAAAATGGTGATCAGCCTGGAAACCATGAAACCCTATGAGGAGCGGCTTAGGGAGCTGGGTATGTTTAGCCTTGATAAGGTAAGGTTAAGAGGTGACATGATAGCTATGTTTAAATCTTTGAACAGATGTCATAAAGAGGATGGAGCAAGCCTGTTTACAAAGACTAGGACATGAAGCAATGGCTTCAAACTTCAGGAAAAGAAATTTCATCTAACCATTAGGTAAAACTTCCTGACAGTAAGAGCAGATTGACAGCGGAATACGCTGCCTTGGAGTGTGGTGGAGTCTCCTTCTTTGGAGGCTTTTAAACAGAGGTTGGATGGCCAACTGTCACAAATCCTTTGATGGTGTAAATCCTGCATAGCAAGGGGTTGGACTTGATGGCCCTTGTAGTCCCTTCCAACTCTATAATTCTCACATCCCACTTTTCCAGCTGCCTTTCGAATGTCCCAGTTTCTCTCTCCTCCTCCCACTTTCCCCCTTTGTTTGCAGCTGACTTCTATTGCTGCAAACTGAATTCTGTTTCAAATCTTTTTATTAAAATTCAAAATTACAAATTCGGATTTCACAAAGTCCATTTCAATCCTGTTAAAAATATATGATTCTAAAAGTAAAGAGAGATAGATTTAACAAAAAAATAGTAATCTACATTCTGTTTTGCTTCACCCGTATCCTCAACTTTACCATATACACCAGATCAGTTCATCCCCTTATAAATGGGCTTGTTTATCCAAATCAATTCAGTCCCCAATCTTTCCTTTTTAATGCAAACTGAGTTCTAAGTGCAAAAGTAGTTGCACTGTATTCTCCCAACAGTGAGGAGAGGAGGGGCTAGAGTCTTATCCAATAAGGTCAGGCAAAAGCAAACTCCTGCAGCCTCTCCTAGCATTTGTGTTCTTCCTCCAAATATGCCATCCTGACCACATTCTGATGTTGCTTGGCCTCTCATGACCCAATTTTCATCTATGAAATGCTGGAGGGTATGGACTAGAAGGGGAGCAGAATTTACTACTCATTAAGCTGGGGGAAAAAATTGTAACAGATTGTGCACTGCAGTGTGGATCCTTTCAATCTTTATGTGCTGAAAGCATAGCGCAAAGGTTCTGCCGTTGCCACTGGGCTTGCTGACTTGCCTCCTCGGACAGGGACTCTACCTGCATTTAAAGTGTATTAACACAGACACCAAACTAAATGTGAAAAACAGTAGGTGACATTTTCAAGATCAAGCAAGAAGGCAACTGAATGGGAGGGTTTGTCCACTCCTTGAACTGGAAGTGATGAGTTCTGACAACCAGCTCTTAAGAAAATGAAGAGAAACACTTCGGAAAATCCTTAAAGCCTTTTCACCTGGAAGGAGGAGGGAATCTGGAGAAAACGCTGCAACCGGATGACAAGGCACTAATGTTATCTACTGCACTACTGTCCTGCCCCCCACACTGGAAATATACAGAACGAGCGACTGCAAACAGAACAAAACAGAACACCAGTTACCCTTCCCTTTTTGACCAACAAAACATTTTACTCCTTGACTGTGGCTGCTCCCTTCTGACACTATATAGCCTCTTTGTTTGAAAACAAATTCAAAGACAGCACGGATGTGGGACTTCCTTTGATTTCCTGGGATAACTTGTCTGCCTTGGCTTTTACAAGAACAAAACCACAACACAAAAAGGCAGGGGCACAATCCGATGCCTTTAAAGCTAGAATCCCGTATGCTAGTACTTCTCAGGCTATCTTAATGTGAGGGACAAAGAATTATTAATTTCCAGAGTGCTAGGGACTGGTACCATGGGGTACAACTGTTTCCTCCCTTACTGGAAACTTCTCAGGGACCAGCACTTTGAGTAGCACTGCTGTACAGCACAACTGAGCACACTAGTTCTGCATGTGGAACTACACTACCCATGGCTTTTCAACATTCCCAGAGTTACCACTGAGCTGCTGTAGCTCCCTCCTCCATGGCCACTCCATGACTGCTGGGCAAAGCGGGATCACGGGCCACATACAGCCATCTAGGGCTGCTATTGTGCCCCCCAGCAGTAGATTAATGTGTGTGTTTTTTTAAAAAAAATTAAAGTCTCCAGTGTGGGGTATGGTAGAGTCATTTTTGCCACATGTTTGTCTCTCTCAGTCATTTTTGGCCCAGGAGAAGCCTTCTTCTAAAACAGGAAGTGAACAATTTCCTGTTGCTAAAATAACCTAGAGGGGCCCAGCATGGACAGCATTTGGAGGAGTGGGGGAAATACAGGCTTCCTCCATTTATCTGACAGGTTAGGGACTGGAGCACTGTCAGAAAATGGAATTGGTTGAAAAGCAGAATCCCTGTACTGTACTGTAGGGAACACGGAAGACATATTGGGGCTCCTTTGGGGCTGACCATATGCATGCAGCTTGCAAAGTCTTTCAGCTGGCTTAGCACCTTTCCCCCCTTCTCAGCTCCCTTTGCAAGCAGCACGCCCCTGTAAGCAGTTCCAAGCAAGCCTCTGTAGGTAAGAAGAACTGATGAAAGAGCAGGACTCTCCCCCCTTGTCCTTAATTTGGAAGCACCAAAAGAGCAAGTCAAAAGGTGTCAAAGAGCAGGGACTACTTGTAGAGTATTTTTCTTGCAGAGAGATTCAATGGGGTGACGTAGCCTTCCAAGACTCCTGGGGGGAGGCTAATGCAGCCCTCTGCATTAGTGGACGAGGGGAGTGGGTTTTATGTCTATTGTATGCGTGTAAATTTAAGATGTCTGTTAACTTATGGTGACCCCATGAATGCCATAGGGTTTTCTGAGGCAAGAAAGATTCAGAGATGATTCCTTTTTTGGAAATATAGCCATTGGGGGGCCTCTCATCCAAGTTACTAACCAGAGCTGATCTTGCTTAGCTTTCATTATGAGACGGAATCTAGTACCTTTAGGGCACTTGGGCCACATGTACAGTCTTAAACTGGTCGTAATTTGAGCTATCACAAGAATAGGCTGCATTCTTGCATGGGCTACCATGAGATAAATGAAAAGGTAACACAAAAACTGTCACAGAGGAAAAGGCAAAGGAGAGGCAACTTGTAGTGCAGGAACTCATTTGCTGGGACAAAGACTCAGGGAGCTCAGAAATCATCTCCTGCCTTGGGAGGTTTCTTCTAAATGGAAAAAACAGCTGGGATGAAGATTGTTACTAGCTTTCTTATTGAAACATAAAGTAAGATTAGCCTCAAAAGAAAGTAAAAGAAAGAGGTAAAATTGATGCTTATTTGGCCTGCAACTACCAGGACCGCAGGGATTTCATTTTTAAAGCCATCAGCAAAAGTTAAGGTTTCATTCTCTCTTCATTTTACATCAGTGCAATAAACAGGAGCATCTAACAACAGCACATGGCAGTCCATGCAGACTCAAGTGCCCTTCTGCAAAGTTGCTGTTGTCATGTGGTTACATGCCTTTCAAGATGCTTCTAAGAGTTTTGTTGGCAAGATGTGTTCAGAGGAGGTTTGCCTTTGCCTTCCTCTGAGGCTAAAAAAGTGGAACTTGCCAACTGGTCACACAGTGGGTTTCCATGGCCAAGTGGGGATCTGAACCCTGATCTCCAAAGTCATAGTCTAACACTTAAAACCACTATACCACACTGGCCACCAAATAAGTCACAGGAGTTCCTTATAGCCCAGCTATGCATCAATTACTGTCATGGCACACTGACAGAGGAGAGGAACTCAGTTCCCTCTTTGGTCGCCTAAAGGAAACCCTTACCACAGGCAAGCAGGCAAGTTGCTATTTACAAGCTGGTGCAATATTTCACTATAATCAGCTTGACTGATTCCCAATCCCGGTCTTCCTGTCTTCTTCAAATCCAATGAACCCTTTGTAATTGCAAACAGCCTGATGCTTAACTAGCCTGCTGTTCTACCTCATGCCTTTTTTTTGTGAAGGGAGGAACAGCTAGGCATTATTTTCAAGGAGGTAATCAGACTGCTCTGCCAAAGTAAAAACAGAACAGATTTGATTAAAAAAAATATGGAGCTGCAGCAGAGTTGCCCTTATCATAACTGAGGGCATAGTTAGCCTGGCATCCTTTCCAAGCAAGCTGGGACCAATTGACAGTTCCTGTCTGGTGATGGGGAATCAGATTCACGTGGATTGGCAGGACAGCAGGCTGAGCCAAGAGGCAGTGTCATCTCTAATGGACAGACAGCTACATGTAGAACACCATGCTCTTGATTTCGGGAATGCCCTAGCTGGAACTGTGAACACACACACACACAAACAAAATGCAGAAAGAGCATATGCTCTATCATTCCCTAGAGATTGACTAGGTAGAGGTAGCCTGTATTTGCTTTCCCTTTCCCTACTTTTGCCTTTTATGATTCTTTAAAGGAGGGGTGGGGAAATTCCACTCCATGTACCACATGGAGCCCCACTAGGCTTCCCAGACTCAGGGCCTGTCCCCTTTGCTCTGATTCCTAAGGTGAGTAGAAGAAATTTCAGGGCAAAAGCACTGCTTTGAAAAGTAAGCTTGCATGTATGTCTGTGTTTTCCTCTCTACTTTGAACTGGTGTTTTCTAATTTGAAAAGTATTCTCTGTCTAACTGTAGCACGGCAGATGCTTAACATAACATGCTTAATGACATCACTGGGGTATGTGTCCCACTAGTTACATCACCAGGCCCCAACACCTGTGATATCACAAGGAATCATCTCCGGTCTCAGGTTTGACCCTAAAATCTCAAGACATGGGATAGTCCTGACCTGGTAACTTAAACCCTGTCCTCTTTCAAGGTCCCCCAAATTTCTGTGTGTGCACGTGTGCATTCAAATTGCCATTATGATGACCCCATGAATTTCATTAGGGTTTTCTTAGGAAAGGAATTCTCAGTCCCCTCCTCTGACCAGTTTGACCAGTTTGACCAGTCCCCTCCTCTGACATACAGCCTATAGCACCAGGTACTCATTCATGGTCTCCCATCCTAGTACTAACCAGGGCTAACCCAGATTAGCTTCCAAAACCAGATGAGATCTGCTGCCTTCAGGGTGATGACCTCACAGACAAAGGCCATTCTCAACTTAGCTCTCCTACTCTGCCAACCCCTGCTTTAAAGTTTTTTGTGGTTTGGAGCCTACCTGACAAATCCATCCAAACGCACTAAATGCATCCATTTTTAAGGTATCATGAAACTTTGGGCCAAATGCAGCAATTCCTCAAGAAAAAACAGGTTCTTGACAGGCCAAGTGGCGCTTGTGAACATATGAATGATATGCACCTCCAGTTTTCATTTTAAAAAAATGATGAAAACTCCCGACATTGTCACAATCTTATGGAGGTATGCAAGTGTGAGATAAGTTCAAACACATACACACACTCTCATCATATGTCCCGTGCACATGCTCCCAGAATCTGTGGGAATCTTAAGGTGTGCATTTGAGGAATCCAAATGTGCTGGATGGCCAAATGCACTTTCTACCCACCACCATCAAATGTCTAGAAAACAGAGAAAACATCTGCTTCTAGACTGAAGAATTCTGCCAATGAAAATAGGAGACCTCGAAGTACCACCTCTTTTCTCTTTCCCCTTCCCCTGAGATTTCCTGTCCATCTCCTATCAGGGACAAATTTAAAGTCAGCTATTGGGGAGACGCCAGAGTATCAGACAAGTTCACAATATGGCAAATACTTTTGACATCTGTATGTGCGCGGGAGGGAGGGAGGTCCCTTGTACATTACCTCAAGAAAAATCTGTACCTCTCTGTCACAGAGTGCTGCTGCCGCTGGAAGGGATTTAAAATGCAAACCAAGCATAATGATGGGCTAAGCCAAACTAAAGTCACAGGTTGCCACTGTGATATACACAGCACACAGTTGGGGCTGTCCGGACAAGAAACGACCTGTTCTTCTATACTGGGTAGATTTGAAAGAGGATGGGTTGAGCTCAGATTTATGTGTGAATTCAAAAAAATTTAAAAGGTAGATTTTGCAACGTCCCCAGAAATGTTCTTGTTGGGGAATACTGTTAAAGAGCTGGATAGCAAATACGGGCTTTTTCTTTGAGACATGCTAACAGCTGCAAGGATGTTGTTTGCCCAAACTTGGAAACGGATTGACACACTGACAATGGAAGAGTGGGTTGTTAAAGTTCTGGACTTTACCCACATTGCCAAATTGACATGGATTTTAAAAGATAATGCTGCTCAAGATTTTCTGCAGGACTGGAAACTCCTTCCGTTTTTTTCCTTTGTTTGTTTGTTTTGAGTGATGAGAAACCTAACAATGTGACAATCAATTGCTATGGTTATTTGTAATTTGTAATTGCTATGGTTATTTGTAAGTCGAATTTAGAAAGATCTGTAATAGTAGAATACGACATTTTCTATTAATTGGTTTTTCTTTTTCATCACAATTGAGTGTGGGAGGGGTCAGAGTTCTTTAGTGTTTTAGTTAGTTAAAGTACTTAGGTTGTGTTTATCATAACTGATTCTATTATGATAAACACAATCTAACTACTTTAACTAACTAAAATTTTGGTAATGTTTAATTGCTTTTTAAACTTTTATATTAATAGTTTTAGCTGTTTTTTGCACTGACTTACTGCAAGCCATCCAGAATCCTATGCTGGAAGAAAGGCGGGATATTTTATATTTCTTATTCATTAGCCTTGATATTTCACATGTAAATGTTAAACTTGGTGTTTCACATCTGAATGGTGGGCTCTGTAGAACTGTAGCTGATGCTCAAAGCATCAAACTTAAGGATATCACCACAGCCTGGCTTTTTGTAAGGGTACAAGCTCTTTAACATCACTAGGCATCATCTCTGAGTCTTGGGTTTTGGCCCCAAAATTTCAAGGCCTGGGATAGCATTATAGAATCCTAGCACCATAAAGTTGGAAGGGACCACAACGGTCCAATCCCCTTCTGCCATGCAGGAAGAAACAGTCAACAAACTCCCAACAGATGTTCTCCTCCGAACAAGGAGACTTCACCACATTCCCAGGCAGTGTATTCCACTGTCCAACTGCTCTTACTGTCAGGAAGTTCTTCCCCATTTTTATATAGAATCTCTTTTCCTAATGATTTAAGCCATTGCTCTGGAGCAGTAGAAAACAAGCTCGCACCATCTTCCATATGACATCCTTTCAAATGTTTAAACATGGCTCTTGCATAATTTTTTTTAACCTTCTCTTCCCTAGCTGCTCCTCATAGGGTTTCATGGCTTCCAGGCCTTTTATCATTTTGGTCACCCTCCTCCGGACACATTGCAGTTTGTTAATATTGTTCTTCAATGACAGTTCTCAGAACTGGACAGGGTATTCCAGGTGGGGTCTGACCAAAGCAGAATAGAGTGGTTCTGTCACTTGCCTTGACCTAGACACTGGCCATTTTGCAAACCCCAGGATTCCATAGGATGTTGAAAGTGGAATAATAGTGCTGTAACAGTCTAATGCAGAAATGATCACTATATTTATACTGATGCAGCCTAGAATTGCAGTGCTTTTTCCAGCGGCTGCATCACAGTCCTGGTCTGGCTACCCTAGCTAGATGGAATTACACAGCTGTTGCACTATGTTGCTGTTATTTTGGATTGGCACTGTTACACAATTCATCTTGCATCCAGAAATGAGCTGCTGCATGCTTTTGTTGTACTGCAAGAGGCAGTTACACATGACTGCCAAACTGCAACCAGCTGCACAACAGTTAAAGTAACAGAAATCCACTTGCACAACCAAGTATTAGGATGTACATTTGCATCAAAAAGGTGCAACTATTGGTGTAAAGATATTTACATCAGTTTATTTCACCAACAAGATTCTGGTTGAACTTTGCTACCATACGTCATTACCCAGGCTTTAATATTAGAGTACAACTGCCAAGAACTTAACCCTTTTAACAAAGTGGCTAGTGAACTCTAGCAACCTCATTTCCTGTAGTGCATACACATGCATACACCAGCCATCCAGCAAACAGAGGTGGTAGAAGAATAGAAACAGGGAAGGACCTGGCATGGCAGGGAAGCCTAATGGAGAAACCAAGGTGTGGCAAACAGGCAGGTTTGATTCTGGGTCAATGGCATTTGCAACATCAAAGAGGGTGGTGACTTAAAAATAAAATAAAAAGGGCTGGGATCCAGAAGCTTGCGGGGGTTGATAGGACATATCTTAGAGGAGGCACCCATAGCACTATAAACACCTCCTGCCATAAGCCCCTTCCTTGTGTTGTGTAAACAGAGGAGCCGAGAACAGGAGCTCAGGAACAATGGAGACTTGTTCACTCATCCAAAAGGGATAATAGTTAGGCCAGGTCTCTGTGTGTTTTGGCAATAAGGGCTTTCATACAATCCTCCTTCAAAAGTATTTTTGCAAAGCTCTGCAAATTCCCTCCTGGTACCACTTTTCAAAGCTTGGGAGGGCATATTGATTCAGAGAGAGACTGAAATAAGGCAGGCCCCTCACTTCCCTATGAATTCCAAGGAGGTGGGGTACAGTCCACTTCTTTGAGTAAGAAACCACTTGTAGTCCCCCTTCTCAAGGAGCAACGGGGTACACTGCAAAAGCACCGCAGAGTTCTTCACGCAGGGAGGGGTCACAACTGAACGAGGACACTCATACACTATGGAAATAAACCTTGACATTTTGTCAGTTTGTTCCAACAAATTGTCCCAATTGGATTAAAATCTTTTCATCTTCCCTGATAGCATCTCAATTGCTCCCATCACGACCCTAGATCATAGGTGAGAATCACACTGTTTTCCAAATACAACAGTTCTAGCTAGCATAGCGAACAGAAAAAGATGCTGGAGCAAGTCCAGAGGAGGGCGACCAAAATGGTGAGGGGCCTGGAAGCCATGAAGCCCTATGAGGATAGACTTAGAGAGCTGGGTATGTTTAGCCTGCAGAAGAGAAGGTTGAGAGGGGACATGAGAGCCATGTTTAAATATCTGAAGGGATGCCACGTAGAGGAAGGAGAGGGCTGGTTTTCTACTGCTCCAGAGACCAGGACAAGGAGCAATGGATTCAAGCTGCAGGAAAGGAGATTCCACCTGAACCTCAGGAAGAACTTCCTGACAGTCAGGGCTGTCTGGCAGTCAAATACGCTGCCTCCATGGAGTGTGGTGGAGTCTCCTTCTTGGAGGTTTTTAAGGAGAGGCTGGATGGCCATCTGTCGGGAGTGCTTTGAGGGTGTTCCTGCATGGCAGGGGGTTGGACTGGATGGCCCCTGGGGTCTCTTCCAACTCTACATTTCTATGATTCTGTGATTCTAAGCTACAGTCCAACATATGGAGGGCCACACGCTTCTCACCTCTGGTTTAAACTGGAGAGGAGGACAGAAAGCTTGTAAATTATATGTTTCTAGCTTGTCACTGCTGGTCTTGTGGGCTTGTTTGAGCAAACCAACTTTGTTTTTGTTCACAGCTTCCATAATTCTTCCTGGCACAACGCCCTAAGGTCCACTTGGTGACAGTATTTCATAGCTAGCAAAAGCAGCAACATTTCTATGTCAATTAAAAGGCGTACATTTCCCATATTTGGAACATCATAATGATAAACAGGCTGCTTTGATCTTTTTAGATGCAGGAAAATAATATTGATACTATTTCTTTGAATTATTTATTTCAAGTATTGGCAAGAATAGACTTTGGTGAAATTTTATCTGGGCAATAAAGACAGTATATTTGGTTCGAAAAAGCTAGATTTTGGTAAATTGCAATGTGACAACACTGATCAAGATACAAAAAAGGAACTGGACAAAGCTGTTTCGCTCATGCTTGCTGTTTATTTTGGCATTGGAGACCTTATTGAGAGAAACTAGGCAAGATGATAGAATCCGTAGATTGAAGGTTAAAAAAAAAAAAGTACAGCATAAGATGAGGGTTTATGTGGATGATCTTGTGAAAATGATACAAAATCCATTGGATTTAATGAATGCTCTTTTGGGGAAAATTAAGACCTTTGGGACATGCCCTGGGCTTAAAGTGAACTGTGATAAAACAAAATTGTTGACTAAAAGCATGTCTTTTACAGGAATTAACTGCTCCTTCCAAAATGGAAAGCGGGGGGAAAAAGCGGCGGGGGCGATTAAATATCTGGGAGTTATAATTCTGAAGAACTAGAGTTTATTGTTTCAAAACAACCATGAAAAAGTCTGGAAATAAATTAAAAGAGATTTAGAAAAATGGGGAAAGTTCTGGGAAACTGTAGTAATAAAAGCAAATGTTTTGCCAAGACTTTTTTTTTTTTACTCTACTTCCAAATGATCCCTATCATAAGAAATGGAACACCATTTGTACAATTGCAGAAAGAAATTTTCAGCTTCGTTTGGCAAGCAAGGAAACCCAGAATAAAATTTAAAACATTGCATCATGCTAAGGGCAAGGGTAATCTGGGAAGTCCTAATATTCATTTCTATTTTGAGGCCTCTTGTTTTGTACAGTTGAAGGAATGGACACTTGCTCAGAGATGGAACTTGGAACATGAAGGTCACAATTTAAGATTTGGGTGGTATGGTTACTCTGGTATGATAAAGTTAAGGAACACACTGAATTTAAAAATCATTGTATGAAAAAGTCTCTTCTACAAGTGTGGTATAAATATAAACAGACACTTTTTCTTAAGACAGTATTAGCCAGTTTATCACAGGAAGCCTTTTTTTCAGGAAAGAACAGTTTAAAAATTGGAGATGGTTGCTTTATGGTGACCTATTATTGTATTTTGAACAAGACCGCTGGGAGTTTAAGTCAAGTGAAATCATTCTTAAGGAAAGCAAAAATCTTAACTCATTCACTTACATGCAACTTAAGGCTAAATTTAACCAAGATAAGAGAGATCTAGCCACAGAGGTTAGAGAGAAGTTGTTTACTCAGGGTTGTACAAATATGATGACCAGGCAATTTTAAAAAGTGTACAAATGTCTTTTGAAAATAGAGACAGAGGATGAACTTACTAAAGAACTTATGAAAAAGTGGGCCCAAAATTTTGGGCACAATGTTCAACTGGATGTACAGTCATCCCTCCACATTTACTATGGCCCTTTTCGCACGCTTTTTTGTGTGTGCGCGCACCCCTTGAGTGTCGCGTGAATGGGAGCGTCGCTCCGTACGACGCACTCTCACTCGCGCAACGTTCATGAGGCTAAAGCAGGGTGCGCGCACATTTTTTATTTTCGGCTGTAAGCCGAAAATACTGCGCACTTGCGCAATGCTCATGGCACCTTCACGCATTTACCTGCGTGCAGTGCTTTGGCGAGCCGGGGTGGTCACGCTTCCTTCCCCCAGTGCAGCCTACAGCTCCCATACTGCGCTGCGTAAGGAAGGGGCGGGGTGCTAGAGCGACGGTCGCGCTACCAGAAAGCTGATGCAGGAGGCAGAAGGGCTGTCATGAGTGGCTCGCACGAGTGCCGCTCCCCACTGCTGCGATGAAGGCAAGGTGCGAAAAGGGCCTATGGTTAGAGGCACAGAATTCCCGTGAATGTGGAAAAAACGTGAACAACTCTAGATCCTCCCAAACCATATTTAACAGACAAAAAAGGATGAACACCCTATTCAACCCACCATGGATTCCTTTGAGGCATCGGGGTTCCTTCCAGAGGCAGAAGTGGGGTGCTGGGGGTGCTGACGGCCACCTCCACTGCTTCCCACACCATTTTTAAGAGGGACTTACAAGCCTTGTTTGCAGTTTCTCAGCCTCATGAGGCTTGCAGTCCCTATTAAAAATGGCACAGGGAGGCAGCAGAGGAGACAGCAAATAATCCATGAATACTCAAATCCACAAAAGTGAGACCTGCAAATGTGGAGGGCTGACTGTATTGGAAAAAATGTGGTCTGAAGATATAAAGTTTACTTTGTCGAATAATTCAAAAGAAACATGTATAAGATGATGTATAGACAGAATCTAACCCCAAATAAGTTGTCGAGGATGTCTAAGAATGTTTCAAATCAATGCTGGGGACTGTCAAGGTAAGAAACAGCAATAGCAAAGCTCCTGTTGCCTTGTTAGAAGGCAAAAAGATATTGGTCTAAGATTTACATGCTAAAGGTGGATTTTGCAATGTCAGTAGAAATGTTTTTGTTGGGTATTAGGGGTAAAGATTTGGACAATACGTATGGATTGCTTCATCATTATAGGATAACAGCAGCAAGAATATTGTTTGTTCAAACTTAGAAACAGATGGAAACACTGACAATGGAAGAATGGATTTTTAAGTTTGCTGAGTTACCCTAAATTGGCAAATTAATGTGAGTTTCAAAGGATAAGTCAATTGAAGACTTTTCGATATATTGGAAACTGTTTATTGACATTTTGAACAATAAATAATGTAACAATGCAATAATTTGTGGCTATAGATACTAGTATTTTTGTAGGATTACTTTGTTGGATCTGTAATAGCAGAATAATATTTTCTCTCTTTTTTATTTTTCAGCTTTCGTTACAGTTTGGGTTGGGGGAGTTGGACCCTTTTATGTTTTAATAGGTTAGTGTTTTAGTTAATTAGCACTCAGTGTCTACGTTTAGTGTGTTAGTGTGGTATTCTATTTTTAGGTTTTTTCCTCTCTGTTCGAACATGTATTTCTTTGATAGTAATTGTAATTCTAACTCTGAATGTGACTGTTTGTTTTAAAACTAATAAATAACTTATTTTTTTAAAAAAGCCATAAACTTCCTGACTGAAATTTTAAAAATGACTTATCAGGGCAGGGTCAGTCCTGGGGCCCACCCACACTAGATAATTGCAGTGCAACTTTAATAGCACTATAATTATCTAGTGTGGTTTATCTAGTGCCCAAAGGCAAGATTATTATAATTATCTAGTGCCCAAAGGCACTTATTTATTATTAAATGTTAAACAATATTATTATTATTAAATGTTAAACAATACAGTTTAAAACAGTGTACCTTTTACTGCCCTTTTCTTACTAGCCTCCAGTTCCAAATGCTTGTCTGATTTTTTTTTTTAAGTTTTAATTGCCAGTTGAAGGACAGTCGCTTCCTATGGAAGGGAGTTCCAACGATACCTGTGAAGGTGGTGGAAATGAGAGAAGGGCCTCTTCTGTGGATGTCAGAGTCCGGGCAGAGTGATAGATAGATATGATATGGAGTGATAGAGTCTATCAGAAGTCAAAAGGTTTCATTGTCAATTTTGCTCCTGCTTCTATCCTGATGGGAAGCAGCCCTCTATGCTGTGAGAAGGGCTTTGGAGAGAAAAATGCCAGGGACTGAACAGGGGAGCTAGTCTGCTTACGTATACAAAGCATGCATTTCTCTCTACAATCAACCTTCTGAAAAAAGGAAAGGAAAAACAGATCCTTCTAGGAACTGAATATAGCAGCCAACAGTACCAGACCTGGTGCTTTTTTTTTCTTGTGCTCCTACAAAACCATGTTATGCTATACCACTTTGTTTCCCCTCTCTCCTTCCTCTGAAACCCCCTTCAGAAACACTCGGCAGGAAACTCAGGACAATTTAGACGGCACGGGAGTCCAAGCCAAGGCCTCCAGGCAGGTTCTGGTCAGGCTGAGATGTGGTTAGCCTTCCCATAAACCTATGACGCAGAGCACTCTCTCCAAACTGCTATGGACAGAGGAAATATAACTCTCAGTTGCCAAAGGGTAGGGCCGAAATACCCCAAAGGCACCCAGTCCTGTCTGATTTTGGAAACTAAACAGGGTCAGCTCTGGTTAGTATTTGAATGGGAGATTGCCAAGGAATACCAGGAGCTGTAGGCTATATTTCAGAGGAAGGAACTAGGAAAGCTACCTCTGAGTCTTCCTAGCCTAAGGAAACCCTAAGAAATTCATGGGGGTCATCGTAAGTCAACAAGCAACTTGAAGGCACAAGCACACACATAGAGCCAAAGGGAGACTGGGCACTGAAAGGGGGTGGACACTTTCCTTGCAAATCTCCAGGCATGAACTGCCAAGCAGCTGCTGGAAAAAAGGATGTGCCAGCAAAGAGGGTCATTCATTACGGCTCCAAAATGCAGCCTCCGTGTCCATTTCCTCCTGAGATCACGGGGAAAAGCAAGAGGCAAGGAAGAAATCCTGGAGCCAACGCCCCAAGGCCACTTCAAAAGTGATTCTACATTCCCAATCCCTCCCCTTTTTTTTTTGCAGCATACATATAACTGTAACCCCATCCAGAAATTCTTGCCATCCCCAACCTCTTTAAAAGCAGAACGCAGCATCTGAAAGATCAAGCCTGGAGCTGATCAACTCACCCACACTCCTGCACGCATGTGTGCAAATGCCAAGGATTTGGAGCACCAGAAGGAACAGCATTTTGGATGGCAAGGCTGGGAAACACCCTCACGCATCTGTTCTCTTTCTCAGCTGCGTTCCATTTTGCTCCCTGCCCAGAGAACCTCATGCATATTTTAACAGTGCCTGTAGCTTTATCATCGTTACTCTCATCAGATCTTATAACAACCTGGAGATTAAATTGAAGCTGAACAGGAAACACAACAGTATGGGTGAGAAAAGCTTTCTTTGGGCTGTTCTGTTCAGGAAGAGCTTGGCAGTTTGGGCAGGTTGACATTTACTCTGGACACTCGTAGTGTAAATTTTCCATTCTTTCCAAGATGGCAAGAAAGCACAACATCGCAGCTTCTACAGCCTCACATGGGATGCAACTCAAGAGAGGCCAACATACATTGCAAGTTAAAGCTGGGAAGGGGTAGGACGTGATCAACAGGGCTTGGGTAGGCTTGAAAACTTGGCACCCATTTTTTAAAGTGTCCAAACTCAGTTTTAGAAATGATTAGATCTTAGTGGAATTCAGATTGTCTATTCATCTGTACTAGGCTTGAAAAAAGGGCACCCATTTTAAAAATATCCATACTACATTTTAGGAATCAGTTCATAAATTAGGCTCCTAATTTACTACTTAGTTCCATCTAAACATTGGGAGACATTAAGAGCAGTCTGAATTATTGTGGAAATGTGCTATTTTCACTGATGCACTCTAGCACTGTAACTGTTTTTTAAAAAAAAAAAGGAGAAGGGAAGGGGACATATTGTTCCCAATTTCTGTAGGTACCCCTTTCTGAATTCCAAATCCCCTGATTTTATAGGATGGAGCCATGGAAGTCAAATTGGTAACAAAGGGCTACAATTGTCTAGTACCCTGAGGAGACTAGCCTTGTCCAGCAGTTTTTAGATCATCAAAGAGAACCTTCTTAACCTCGCAAATCACCTGACTGCTTCCAAGGTAACCGCTGCAATGCTTCTCTCAGGTATCATAGAAATGTAGAGTTGGAAGAGACCCCAGGAACATCCAGTTCAACCCCCGGCCATGCAGGAACACCCTCAAAGCACTCCCGACAAATGGCCATCCAGCCTCTGCTTAAAAACCTCCAAAGAAGGAGACTCCACCACACTCCAAGGCAGCATCTTCCACTGCTGGACAGCTCTGACCGTCAGGAAGTTCTCCCTGAGGTTCAAGTGGAATCTCCTTTCCTGCAGCTTTGATCCATTGCTCCCTGTCCTAGTCTCTGGAGCAGCAGAAAACAAGCCCTCTCCTTCCTCTACATGGCTTCCCTTCAAATATTTAAACATGGCTATCATGCCCCCTCTTAACCTTCTCTTTGTAGACTAAACATACCCAGCTCCCTAAGCCGCTCATCATAGGGTTTCATGGCTTCCAGACCCTTCACCATTTTGGTTGCCCTCCTCTGGACACACTCCAGCTTGTCGACATCCTTCTTGAACTGAGATGCCCAGAACTGGACACGGTATTCCAGATGAGGCCTAACCATGCAGAATAGAGTGGTACCATGACCTCCCTCGATCTAGACACTCTTAAGAGTGGCTCTACCAGATGGCCAGCAGTTCCTTCCGACCCATGCCTGTTCACAAAAGTGTCTTAGAGAAAATAAGATCTGCATCCCGTTGTGAGCAACTTTGGCGCAACGGGCCCCGAAATATTCATATGCTGCTTTATATCACAGGAATGCAAGGTGACGTACAGATAAAATCAGTTTAAACCTATTCAGAACAATTTTAATTTAATTTAAAACATTAGGGACCATTTAAGCAGCCCAAAACAATATTCAAAAATTTAACAGTTGTTAAACTATTTATTATTTAAAATATATTTAGCACAGTTCAGAACTTGTACTGGTTGGAACAACATGATTAAGATGCCCACAGGCTCTGACCAAAAGTCATATTTTAACTCGAAGCCACTGCTCATCCCCTCCTCGAGTGCCCGGCCTTTGGTCTGGACATCTCCCACTGTTACCCTTCAAGCAGGGGTAGGCAACAGCATGGGGCCAGGGATTAACCCCCCCACACACATAAAGCAAGCTCCAGCGCCTCCATTTTCCTTTGCAGTCCCTCTCCAAATGGCAGCAGGGACCAATGTTGCATCACTTTCTGTCACTGTGTTGGGAGGGACTGAAGAGGAAAACTCAGGATTCATTCATGCATGCATACAATTTGGAGTATATATTTGTTCTGAGGAACTTGTGGGTGGGGTCGGGGTATATTTGTGTTTTTATGCATTTGGAGGCAAAAACTACCTGAAAATCACAGGGGTTTTTTTTCTAATTAAGGGCTGGAGGACTTTGGAGGGGGCCTCAGCGGGCAAAAAACGTACGTCCAGGGGCCATATGTAGCCCATTGGCCACCCTGTTCCCGTCCCTACCTTAAAGGAATTGCATACACACACTCTCCTGCACTTCTAGTCCCTCTGTTCTGGAAGCATCAGGATCCTAGAGTCCTTTCACACTGCATAGTTATAGTGCTATGATTCCACTTTTACTACCATAGGAACAACTTCTGGAATCCTGAGATTTGTAGTTTAGAGAGGGATATTTGGAATTATCAACTAGAGAGATCTAGTGCTTCTCCAAACCACAAACCCCTTGATTCCACAAGACACTATCATGGTAGTTAAAGTGGAATCATAGCACTATAACTATGCAGTGTGAAAGGACCCCTAAAGTCATTACGCCCTGCTTAATTTGTGGCTCCCTGTGGGGTTTTTCCCCTCCTTCTCCCTCCCCATAGCATGAAGTCATCTTTTTCTCTCTCCCACTCGCAAGGCATCTTTCAACCAGTCAGCAGCAACAGAATTAAAAGAGCGCAATGGTAAGGAACTTGAGGGTTTTGCACTGCAGCAAAAATCTACACTAAGCAATTAAACTAATTGAGTCATCAGCTGCAAAAAACACAGAAGGCAACAACATATGAAAAGGAAGGGAGGGAAATTGAAAAGAGGTTATTGATTATGAATCCCTGTAGGTTAACATCTGATGCAATTAAATTTTTAAATGTTGAATGGGAAATTATCAGAGATGGAAACATTTTTCCCTAACTCTAGATCGCCGTGTGATTATCAGATTAGTGCTAGTCTAGAGAGATCCACACACTCTCTCCGCCTAACCTACCTCACGGTGCTGTTGTGAGAAGTTTCCTTGAATATTATGATCCTCAGGGGCTCTCTCTTGGCTTCACGAGGGTCACAAGCATGGCCCATGCAAACATATGGGAAGTCCTCCTCTGCGGATGTTTCCTGGCTGTGGAACTCCCTCCCACAAGAGGCTAGGTTAGACCTCTCCACTCTCCTTCCCCTGGCAGACAAAGCCCATTTTATTTAGACAAGCTTTCAGTTACTGACCGGTTGCAGGTGAGTCTTTGGATGGTTGATGTGGTGCTTTTGTCTTCACATTGTGTTTTTAACCCTTTTAAAACTGCTTTAAATTAGTGCTTTTAATAGGAGCATTTAATTGCTCTTACATTTTTGTGCTATAAATTGTTTTAGTGGTATTTTGTTTTAGCCTACGCTATATGATGTCTTGCATCCCAGGCTGGGAGAAAAGCAGGAGATCACATTAAATAAATGGACAGAAAAATAGATAGATAGATAGATAGATAGGATGGATGGATGGATGGATGGATGGATGGATGGATGGACGAACAGACAGACTGACAGACAGACAGACAGGATGGATCCACCTTGGTTGGGTCAAACTGAGGAATTCTTAAGGTCTTATTTCCACATACGTGACCAGATCTCATTGTAAACGCATCCTCATTCTCAATTAGAACAATTTGATAGCACTTTAACTGCCATGACCCCATCCTTTAGAATCCTGAGATCTGTAGTTTGGTTCACTCACTTGAACTATAGTACCAGATCTCTGAGATATTCTAAGCACCCTACCAAACTATAAATCCCAAGATTCCATAAGTGGAAAATAAGGACTATGGAGTCAGAGTCAGAAGCCATTTTGGGTGGAGTCAAAGTTGGAGTCAACAGAAATGTACCAACCCTCACTGTAGTTTCAAAATAAAAACCTATATTGTTAAATCTTTCATTTCTTGTATATTTACTTTCATAGGAATTTTCAGGAAAGTTTTCTTGTTCAGAAATTGTAATCAAATAAACATATTTTATGTTCTATCAATCTAAGTGGCCTAATGAGAAAGAGCTGGGCCAAAACTAATGAAATGAATTTTAACAGGTAGAAATGTAGGACTTAGGAAGAAAGAATGAAATGATATAAGATGAGTGACACCTGGCCTGAAAACAGTACATGTGAAAGGGATCTAGGAGTCTCAGTAAAGCTGAATATAAGTCAACAGTGTGATGCAGCAGCTTAAAAAGCCAATGTGATTCTAGGCTGCATCTGTGAGAGTATAATGTTAAGATCAAGTATTCTTCTTTGGTCAGACCTCGCCTGGAATACTGTGTCCAGTTCCGGACGCCACAATTCAAGAAGGATATTGACAAGCTGGAAGGTGTCCAGAAGAGAGCAACCAAAATGATAAAGGGTCTGGAAACCATGAAGCCCTATGAGGAGTGGCTTAAGGAGCTGGGTGTGCTTAGCCTGACAAAAAGAAGGTTAAGAGGTGACATGATAGCCATGGTTAAATATTTGAAAGGATGTCATGTTGAAGATGGAGCAAGCTTGTTTGCTGCTTCTCCAGAGACTAGGACATGGAGCAATGGATTCAAACTACAGGAAAAGAGATTTTACCTAAGCATCAGGAAGAACTTCCTGACAGTCAGAGCCTTTGGACAGTGGAATATGTTGCCTCAGTTTGTAGTGGAGTCTCCTTCTTTGGAGGCTTTTAAACAGAAGATGAATGGCCATTTGCTGGAGGTGCTCTGAGTGTATGTTTCTGCATGAGGGTTGGACTTGATGGCCATTGTGCTCGCTTCCAATCCTGTGATTCTATGATTACTTTTGTGGTGATGAAACAGTTTGTGCTATCATTTTAATGCAGTAAATCTTTTATTACTAATTAATATACATTTGCAGTTTACGTAGTTGGACAGTAGAAAAATAAAGCAGCTTGAAACATAGTCAAAGGCTCAACAGCCCTAATGGAAACGATAAAAGTGCCATCAATACTGCAATTATGTGATCTGGATACCTCCTCTGATAAAAAACTATCCATACCCTGCTATGCAGAAGCCTCAACTACTTCTCCCTCCTTTTATCTTTCTGAGATTTTGCTGCTTCTGTTTCTATTGACTCCCCTGCTCAAAAAAGACATATTGGGAAAAAACATCTACTCCTAAACCAGAAAATGCCTCTAGATGCTATTTCACAACACAGACTTCCACACACACAGAACCTGAGAACACCAGGATGTTGGCTACATATGATTAAGTCTCAGCACTGAGCCATAATAAAACTTGATAGAGTGAAACGAAAATAAACTGATCCTGGGCGCAGGGTATAAAGGAGCGATTTGTAGAATTGAGAGGAGATAGCGTCTCATCAGAGAGATGATAAAAATCAAGCTGCTGGTGCTGTATTTTTCCCCCTGACAAATAAACTATCAGATAAATGCCTGTATGCACTTGGAATCTAGCAACAGTCACTGGTTTCCTGCCAGCTCCAAAGGTTTTATCTCACAGAGCATAAATCTATCAGGTGAAAAAATAGACAAAGGACTCACAATCTCCCCATTGCCTCATTTTGAAAAAAATACAGTTTCTAGCCCTTAGGTTGGAGCGATTAAAGAAAATTAACCTACAGATCAAGCTCACTCGAGCATCTGGAAAGAAAACTTTCATTGTAGAAACAGGATATGCATCTTTTCCTTTTGCAGCCAAGGAATTTTGCTTTCATCACAAAAGGACCACATCAAATTCTGGACAAATCCATTTGGACATGTTTCCATCACATTAAAGAACGCATAGCTGTGACTGTAATCCTCTTCAAGTCTCTTATACCGTTCCCAAGTTTCAATTTGTTGGTGCCTAGATTTTTTTTTAAAGGAAGGTTTCTCTGTTCAGTTTACAGTGTTCTCATAAGTCATGATCTTAACAAAATCATAATGCTTAAAACGTTAATAATCATAAACATCAACAGCAACAACAATAAAAACCATCTTTAAAAGAGTCTGGAATCCTGCATAAGGAGACATATATGTGTGACATGTGGCAAAGTCTTCATAGCTATCCCTCCTGATACTCCTTTCCCAAAAATCCATACAGCCCCCCAACATGGCCATTTCCAAGTCACTGGGTAGATCAATGGAGATGCATCCCGCTATTGTCCTGTAGCTGGACATGCTTCAACAGGCATCTGCAGACATCTCCAGGGCCCCTTGGAAGGTCCCTGCAGATGATGTCCTTGCAGCACATCCAGCTATAGGAAAAGAGGGGGATGCATGTCCAGTGATCCCCCTGTTCTCCAATGGCTTGGAAATGGTAATGTTGGGGGGACAGCATTACTTCAAAGATAGGTTTGGGGTGGGGGACTCTGGTCAACAAATAATTCCAACGTACAAACAACAACAAAAATGGTTATGACAGCAGAAGTTGGACTTGTCCCATCATAACTCACTAATAGGACACCAGTCAGAATATTTTCTTAAAGGCTGCTTTATTTGTTTGTTTTGTTTATGTCTTAGAATCGTAGAAACATAGAGTTGGAAGAGACCCCAGGGGCCATCCAGTCCAACCCCCTGCCATGCAGGAACACCCATCAAAGCATTCCCGACAGATGGCCATCCAGCCTCTGCTTAAAAACCTCCAAGGAAGGAGACTCCACTACACTCCATGGAGCAGCAGCAGATTCCAGTGCCGGACAGCCCTCACTGTCAGGAAGTTCTTCCTGAGGTTCAGGTGGAATCTCCTTTCCCACAGCTTGAATCCATTGCTCCTTGTCCTGGTCTCTGGAGCGGCAGAAAACAAGCCCTCTCCCTCCTCTACATGGCTTCCCTTCAGATATTTAAACATGGCTATCATGTTCTCTCTTACCCTTCTCTTCTGCAGACTAAACATACCCAGCTCTCTAAGTCTATCCTCATAGGGCATGGCTTCCAAGCCCCTCACCATTTTGGTCACCCTCCTCTGGACTTGCTCCAGCTTGACCATGTCCTTCTTGAATTGGGGTGCCCAGAACCGGACACAGTATTCCAGATGAGGTCTGACCAAAGCAGAGTAGAGTGGTACCAGTACCTCCCTCGATCTAGACACCAGACTCCTGTTGATGCAGTCTTGATATCCTGCCCTATGTCACGAGTTCTCAGGGCAGTGTCCAAACAAAATGAATATAAAGCACAAAAGACAATTTAACATTTAACCCAGGCGAGAATTGTTTAAACAGACTGAAAGCATATTAAACAGTTTAATAAATTTAAATAAGTTAAAATAATTAAAAAGCACACGTTTAGAGAGTACAATCTTTCAGGGCCTAGAAGCTTTAATAAAAAGCCAGAGTCTTCCTTGGTGCTGAAATAAAGCCAAGATCAGTGTCAACCTGGTCTCCCCAGGGAGGACATGCAACAAGTGAGATGCTACAATACAGCAGGTCCCACCCCCCCACCAACAGTAGATTGCTCCCTATGTTGGGACACGAGGTAGTAAGGCTGCCAAATCAGGCAGGGTCCTGAGACCTAGGGATGTTCACTTGTGAAGTCCCAGGGAATAGGCCCTGGTGTTATGCATGACACATTAAGCATCAACCAGAACTGCACAGTGTAAGCCATCCAAATCAAAAAGCCTATGAGGAAAACATATACACACATTCTTCCAGGCACTACTCTCACCCCAAGACTCTTCCTCTCCCCTTAAGGATGAGAAAAGAGGCTAGATCCTGAGATCTGAGAAACCTACAGAAAAAAATAGGATCCCAAGTCTTTGGGCAAAGCCTAGTAGACTCTCATAGGTCTGAGTTACAAGACAGCAAGAGTTCTGGGCTAATCAAAATTCCAAACAGGCCTCAAGTATCTCAGCCAGAATTGGGAAGACACTGAAAAACAGGGCAAATGTCTCCGGGAGTTTAGAAGCAGTGAAGGCTTTCTCTCCCTTTCCCACAGCTTCTTGCTTCTTCCTCCACTCAAGCTACCAGTAATAAGTCAGGTTACTCTCAGTAAATCAAGGCTTTCTGTGAGTGATCTAAAACTTTTCAAAGGAAGCAAAAATCCACAGGCCTTTGGGAAAGAAATCAACTTAGGTATCCTCTTCCAGAGGCTGAGGTTATCAAAATGAAAGAGAATGGACGCAGCCTCTACTAGCCGATGTTGTGTTTTATTTTACTCAATCTCCTTCAGTCTTTCCCTTGTCCAATAAAAAATAATAATAAAAATCGAAAACTCCACATTTTGTACACATCCATCCTTTCTGGTTCAGTCGCTCCTTGAGAACTAAGAAAATTTGGCAAGTGGAAGCTCCAGCTGGCAAAAGCAACTACCATGAGGGTCTATAGATTCTTAGATAAAACTGACTTTGATGGGAAGAAACAGGGGAAATGATGCTAAACAGTAAATGCCAGAGAACTCTCCTTCGCTGTGTACATGCACAGGAGGAAAATACAGAACGTTAGACAGAATTATTAAACTGGAATCCTGTTGGTAATTTACATGAATGTACATGCTGTTTTGTAAGTGGCTGTGATTTTTCAGATACTGCGCAGGGGTGGTATCCTAACTGGCATTGCACAATGTATACTCTGACAAAGCCAATGGGCTTTTTCAGGACTCTGTGCAACCACAAAATTGTAGTACAGACAAACAATCAACAACTACACATGGTTCTGTAAGGGCCGGCCACATGGTTGGTCAACAGTGCAATCTCGCAAGACTCCAAGGTAGCTATGATGCCAGAGTAATTTTATGCCACACAGCCAATGAATAGGATATTCATTTGCAAAAATTATCCAGGCTGCCATCCTCAGTAGAAAAAACTGAATTTGCAGAGCATTCACAACCAGCATCAAATTTTCTTCTTGGGCACACTTTTCCCGAGAATAATTAAAATGAAGAATCACCAGGCACCTCTCTTTTTCTTTTGCCTCCTGCTAAAATATGCTCACCAGACTTCTGCTGCAAGGCAGAATTGATGGGAGGGGACTGTAAAAAGTGTTAAAAGTGTGCACCAAATTTAAAGGCAGATGCAATATGCTCACTACTTTGAGCAAAGCACAGAGGTTGCAGAAAAGCTGGCACATCCACAAAGAATCTGAAAAAACAAGGTGGGTCTTCTTTGAAGTGTTGCACAGCCAGCCTTGTTTTATTTGGAGTTTGCTAGGAACAAAGTGAGCCAATACCGAGCAGCAGGGCTTCCATTTTCATCTTTAGATGGAACTCAGTTCAAACCAAATGATGCCTCCCCAGAAAGCCATTATTTGGAGCTGCCACTCTTCCCTTTCAAAGAGGCTTTGGGTGAGCTACAAGGAGGTTCACACTTAGTGGCAGCCAGAACCTTATCCATCTCCACTTTGGGTTTTAGTTCAAACTTTTAAGAAAGTCATCAAAAGAGCTGAACCTCTTTGGGGGATAGAATTCAGAACCATGGACAGCACCACTGAAATTGGAGTAGATCCACAGCATCATTGCAATTCATGCGACCAGCAAGTCCTGGTACAATTAGAAGGGATGGTATCAAATCTGCACACCCCAATCAACACCCCAATCAACAGAGGGCTACCCTTCTCTTGGCACACTGAAATGGTTTAAGTAATCTGGAGTTCAAGTTGATTCTGACTTGGTGACCATATCCTAGGTTGTCTTGGCACAATTTGTTCAGAATGGAGTTTCCACTGCCTTCATAGAAGCATAGAATAATATCTGGATCTGGACACCATACTCCTATTGATGCAACCAAGAATTGCACTGGCTTTCGTGATTGCCACATCACACTGCTGACTCATGTTCAGCTTGGGGACCACCAAGACTCCTAGATCCCCTTCACACATACTGCTGTCCAGTCACATGTCCCCCATCCTATATTTGTGCCTTACTCTACACTTCTCTCTGTTGAAATTCATTTTGTTAGCCCAGGCACAGCTCTCCAATCTGACATGGTCATTTTGAATTTGGTCCTGTCCTCTGGCGTATTAGCAACCCCTCCCAATTTGATGTCATCTACAAATTTGATCAGCATGCCCTCCACTCCTTCATCCGAGTCACTGATGAAGATGTTGAATAACTCTGGGCCCAGGACAGAAAACTGTGGCACCCCATTAGTCACGTCTCTCCAGGAGGAAAAGCAGGCCTTGGTGAGCACCTTTTGGGTTCAGTCAGTCAACCAATTACAAATCCACCTGACAGTAGCCCTGTTCAGCCCACATTTTACTAGCTTCTTTGGAAGAATATGATGGCGTACTTTGTCAAAGGTCTAACTGAAGTCAGGAAATGCTACATCCACAGCATTCCCTTCATCTATCAAGCTCATAGCTCTACCATAAAAAGAGATAAGGTTAGTCTGGCATGACTCGTTTTTGAGAAGCCCATGTTGACTTTTAGTAATCACAGCATTTCTTTCTAAATAATTACAAACCGTCTGCTTAATGATCTGCTCTAGAATCTTACTGGCTATTGACGTCAGGCTGACTGGGAGATAATTATTTGGGCCTTCTATTTTTCCTTTTTTGAAGATGGGGACAATATTTGCCCTTCTCCAGTCGGCTTGCACTTCTCCTATTCCCCAAGAATTCTCAAAGATAAATGGCAGTGGTTCTGAAATTACTTCTTCCAATTCTTTTAATATCTTTGGATGTAATTCATCTGGCCCTGGAGACTTGAATTCATTTAGAATAGACAGGTATTCCCATACTAGTTCTCTACCTATACTATGCTGAGTTTCTGCCACTTCCTCTGAGGCTGAGAGAGTGTGACCTGCCCAAGGGTTTCCATGGCTCAGTGGGCTGAGTGGGGATTCAAATTCTGGTCTCCCAGAGTCATAGACCAATGCTCACACTATTACACCACCCTGCCTCTCCTAAGATGTATGGTTAAATAACCAATATTATATATAAGTGACTTGATACTATATGTATATGACTGTTTTTGAAATATTGCTATAATTTTATTGTTAATTTGGAGGGACTGGGCACTTAGGATTGCTTTGCTTGTTATTACTGAATTCTACAAAGATTTTTTTCCAATATTAAGCATGAGCAAGCCAGGGTCTTGGCTGGAAGAGAATTTGGGCAACTGAGGCTAACAACCAGATCTTCTAAATAGGTTATTAAAAATAAAATTGTTTTAAATTTTTAAGAACCATTTTAAAAGATGTTCATTTAGAGAAATAAATGATGATGACATTAATGGGCAAGGAATTATAAAGATTTCATGTCATTTTCATTTGTTTAATTGAAGAAGAATTTTTTTACCATTTTTAGTAACTGTCTTTTTTCTTAATATGCAGGATGAATTCAATTAATTAATTTTATTATAATTTTCATTAAAGTGGCTAACTTTAAGAGATTACAATTCTGAATTTATGCTAATACCTTTTATTTTAGCACTACTGCTTCCAAGCTGTCTTAAGACCAGGGAGGTTTGGGCATGCTACCAAGGAACGGCTGGCACGACACCCATCCTTCTTGGCATTCAGCTTGAAGGGACAAGGGCATTCGGTTTCATTAACAAAAGAAAACTATTGACTTACGCCCAGAGCCCCCTAATTCACGAGGACCTTAATCCCAGCTCCTGCCAAAACTACAAGGGTTCAGCTGAAGTACACGGGAGGAAGTTGCCTCTCAGAGCGTGGAAGCACAAAAAGAAAGGATGCGAGAGAATACCATCGGGCAAAGGGACGGTGGCAGCGTGCACAAAATGTGCAGTTGGGGAAAATGTGCAGTCTGAAAACTGGTACTGGACACAAAATGTGCAGTTGGGGAAAATGTGCAGTCTGAAAACTGGTACTGGCCACAAAATGTGCAGCTGGGGAAAATGCGCAGTCTGAAAACTGGTACTGGACACAAAATGTGCAGTTGGGGGAAATGCGCAGTCTGAAAACTGGTACTGGACACAAAATGTGCAGTTGGGGGAAATGCGCAGTCTGAAAACTGGTACTGGACACAAAATGTGCAGTTGGGGAAAATATGCAGTCTGAAAACTGGTACTGGACACAAAATGTGCAGTTGGGGGAAATATGCAGCCTGAAAACTGGTACTGGACACAAAATATGCAGTTGGGGAAAATGTGCAGTCTGAAAACTGGTACCGGACACAAAATGTGCAGTTGGGGAAAATATGCAGTCTGAAAACTGGTACCGGACACAAAATGTGCAATTGGGGAAAATGCGCAGTCTGAAAACTGGTACTGGACACAAAATGTGCAGTTGGGGGAAATGTGCAGTCTGAAAACTGGTACCGGACACAAAATGTGCCGTTGGGGAAAATGCGCAGTCTGAAAACTGGTACTGGACACAAAATGTGCAGTTGGGGAAAATGTGCAGTCTGAAAACGGGTACTGTTGCACTTGGGGAAAAATTGGCCAGGAAACTAGATAAATTTAGTTTACTAAGCACTGAAGAAACTGGCACTGGGAGAGGGCACAAGCAAGAAGAGAGGCAGGCTTTGTGTCTGTTTGGCTTTTTGTTTCAGTAAGAGGGAAACTATGCAGCTCAAATATCTTTTTCTTTTTTTTAACTGCTGTTGCAAGACGTCCTCATCCAGTAATTAAGAGATCTGGAGGGTGAGATAAAATGCACAAATAACTTTGTTGAGTATGCATGTCCATATGTGTCCATACTTCTATCAGACCATGGAATCATAAAACATACAAAAATCTTGTGGCTAACTTTGGAATCAAAGGTCTTTCGTCAAGGTGAGATGTTTTAAAAGTTGTGCCAGGGAAAGGGTGAGAGGAAAGTAAGGCTGTCAGGAAAAATGACAGGCATGTAGGTAGGTAAGAATGGAGGGAAGAAGGGAGAGAGGGAAGTGATGTGGTCAAAGAGTAGCTTGTCTTCTTTCGGGAAGCTTGTCTCAGCAAAACCTGTTGCTCTATTGCAGGGCTTTCCAAACGGTGTGCTGCAACACATTAGTGTGTTGCCTGAAGTGTGTAGGTGTGTTGCCTACAATCTTGGAAATGTATGTAACTATTTATAAGTCATATATTTTAAAAATATATGAAAGGTTTTCATGAGATATGTTGTGTCCCCATACATTTTGTTATTACAATTTATGTATGTGTCTGTACCTCTTACCAGGGGTTAGTTTAACCTCCAGTTTGCTAGTAAAACTGAATTACTGTGTCACAAAATGATGTTTAAAAAGTGTGTCACTGACATGAAAAATTTGGAAAGCTCTGCTTTGAGGGAACGGGGACCAACAAGCATCTAAAGCAGAGTGTTCTCTTGCCAGCAGGCCCTCAGGTGGTTCTCCAGCTCACATCCCACCATCCCATTACGATGTTAATGCTGTCTTTCCAGATCACATCACGGCAACTATCCCTCCTGCCAACCAAGGACCTGCCTTGACTAAATTTGTTTTAGGAAATCAGCTCTTGCACTTATCCAGGCTGCCAGAATCTTGACGCTATACATCAATCAACCAGCAGGACCAGGCTAAACAGAAAAATTCTCCAGAGAACTCTCATAAGGAAATGACACCAGACCATCATCAAACAGGTGGACAGGCTCTCCTCATTCAAAAAAGATGTAGCCGCACATGTTGGCAGGGAGTTCGTCAAAGTCATCTCTGTGTGTGTGCATGCATGTGAGGCAGGAGATGGACAAACAGGAGGACTGTCCTCATGCCCATATGGTGGCACTTCTTTGCTTCATCGTTTTTTGCAGATGGCTGGGGAGACAGAACTAAGTTCCTTCATTTTCTGTAGGCCGGGCCTAGGCAGAGGAACTTTTCTTTAGAAAAGAGCCACACTGCTTATTGGGGGTGGGGTCTGTTCCAACACTCAGTAGATGGAAGTCTATTGGAGGGAATAAATTACACGGGACGCTTACTTGTTCATTCCATTTGCTGGTGTTTGTGTGTACAGGGAAGAGGAAACTGGGAAGGGGAAGTGATGTACTCCTTTGGATTCACATGACCTGGGGGATCCTCTAGACTTGTTACACTTGGAGAGGAGTCTGCCTCACATAAATATTCTATGGTACCCACAGAATCATGGAATTGGAAGGGAACACAAGGAAGGACCATCTGGACCAACCCCCTGAGGTGCAGGAATATACAACTAAGGTACTTTTGAAAGATGCCCATCCATCCATCTGTGTTTAAAGACCTTCAAAGAAGATGGAGAGTCCAATAGTCTATTGCACTACCAAACAGCATTTGCCGTCAAGAAGTTTTCCCTAATGTTTAGAAGGAACCTCTTTTCTCATCATTGGTTTGTGTTCTGTTCTCTGGAGCTGCACCAAACAAGCTCGCTCCATCTTCTGCATGGCATCCCTTCAGTTATTTAAAGGGATTTGCTGTCTCTTTGCTGTGATCACCACTCTGCATTCAGTGCCTGTTCTTGGCTTTGCATTTCAGAAAGCAAGTGCTACTGACATTAACAACACTTACTATTGAGTAATACATGGACAGGGCCAAGCGATGCAAGGATGAGTAAATAGGCAAAAGAAAAAAAAGAAAGCAGGATGTGGATATGTGTATGAAAAGATAACTGACTGATGACAGAACAAGCAGATAGATAATGTACTCCCACTATGGTGGTCCACATTAACTTGTGATTTACGTTATCATACTTGTATCCTAAATACCCCAAAGGCACCAGATCCTGTCTGATCTTAGAAGCTAAGCAGGGTTAGCTCTGGTTAGTATTTGGATGAGAGATGGCCAATGAACACCAGGTGCTGTGGGCTCTATTTCAGAGGAAGGAACTGGCAAAACCACCCTCTGGTTCTTCCTTCGTAAGAAAATCCTATGAAAATCATGGGGTCGCCATAAGTCAGCAGATGACTTGAAGGCACACACACAATATTATACCTGTGTTTGCATGTGCTAGTTCGCGCTGCCTTTTGTCTTCCCTTTTTGTTCACTTCCCTCTTTTGGGGGAAGTTGATGCTCTGAAGAACATGGGACAAAAACACACCCATAGAACATCATTTAAAAATGCACACTCTCTTCCAAGCAATTCAGCATTTAGATGCTGCAAAGAACCACATCCAAAGAGAGGGGGAAATGAATTAAACACCTCTCATACCAATGATTGATTTCCCACAGCCAGTTCTTCCCTGTCCAGTAAAGCTTTTACAGAAACTACCTTGTTTGCCCACCTTACATTCCTTCCTTGCTACCATGAGAACAGCAGATGCATTCCTCAAAAAACAAGCTGCATTCTGAGACCATAATGTACACAACCAAGTGGAACCCTGGAAGGATGCAATACAATTTTTCCCATGCAAGAGAACTGCAATGGGAGATGGGGAGGGAAGACATTACCGCAGTGTTTGTACACACCACAATCTGTGGCTCAGCCTCTCTGGCTCAACTTCCACATGGAGGTGTTGGGGGGGGGAATGCAGGAGGGGAAAGAGCACGCAATCCATACCTCAACACATAATCTACGCTATATACATGGAAGCTGTCAAAGAGTAGGAGAGGTTTTTTTGTCTTTTACAGGCCTTCAGCTTGTCCAGACAACACTAACAGCAAAAGGCAGGCAGGCAGTCACTTTCTAGCAAACCAGCAGAATACTTCTTTTGGGTAGGTCTAAAGGATTGCATTCCTTTAAAATGCATGTTAAAACAGTGTTGGGAACAGGGCAGTTCTCCAGATGTTTTTGACTTCCCAAGCTTCCTCACTAACAGCTATGCTGGCAAGGGCTGCTGGGAGCTAGAGTCCAACACCATACAGAGGACTGCCCAATTCACACTCCTGTGCTGAAAGAATTGGGTCTAAGCCATAGACTCGAATTGAGGGGCCTTCCAGATATTGTTGGATTGCAACTTCTAGAAGCCCCAGCCAGGATACCCAGCACTGAAGAATGCTGGGAGGTGTGATTCCACCCACATCTGGAGGGCCATACAATTCCCACACTTGATCCAAATCGAGCTGTTAAACCTAACTGTAGAATATCCTCCTGATTCAACAGGTTCCATAGAGTGGAACCTGTTGTAGAATAGAGTAGAATGGATTTACCAAATTTCTAGGAATTCAGTAAGGCTACTTTAAGCAGGGAGTAACAACTGAATCAGTGCTGAGTCAGCACCATTAATGCCATGGATTCCATGGGTCTACCCTAACTGGAACTGGGATTTAGGCCTTTCCCCACAATCACATTGGCATCAGAGAACCAACAGCCCAAGAGTCCAACAGATATTACTGGTGATGCAGCTCTGGTTCAGGAGCACACAATTGCTGCTTTTAAATATGTCAAACCAAAATATTATTTCTTTTAAAGAGAGCACTGTAAATTCTGTAAATTAAGACACTGGGGTGAGGGAGTGGGGAAAGGAAGATAAGGAATCACCTCAAATAATTATCCAAGTTCCCCTTGGGAGTCCTTTCCATCCACTTTTCCTCTTCTTCCAAACTAATTTCCCTTTCCAGTGCAGAGTTATAGACTGTTTGCAGCCACAATTTACGCTGCCTGGTGGGTCAATGAGACACAAACAAATTAAAACAATTGACTGCAAGCCTTGAAACTGAAGCTGCTAACGATCTCACTGGTGTCACTTGCTGCTGCTTCCCTCCCCTTTCCCTGGTATGTATGCTAGCACTGAAAAGTTACAACAATTGCCTCCTGTCTGAGAGAGTAAAGAGGAGAGGGAAGAGTGTTCTAAAGGCAGACATAAAATTTCAGGAGAAGCCACATTTACCATAAAAGAAAAGTGTGAAAAGTGCAGACAGTGGGACATGTGAAATCCCAAAAAGCCATTTCAGTTGCCCCCAAATCCCTTCAACAGTCTCCCCCAAGATTTTTGTGTTTTGTTTTTTAACCCAAAAATGATCCAAGTATGACGCAAACCACCTGCAATTCCAGTGGTTTAGCTCCACCACTCACCCTGAAACCTGCAGCCACCTGCAACTATCTGTTTTGGCCTAAAAATTAGACACAAATGATACCCAGAAATGATACAATACACCAGGAAGCACTGGTGCAACTTTCCATAGGGGATCATGGGGGTAAAAACTGGAATCTGCTCCCTGCACAGCTGCCCACCCTGCCCTAAAACAAACTGAAGAGCCCACTTTCTGGTAATACATTTCTTGTTGCTGTTGTGGTGTGCTTTTAGGTCATTTCTGAGTTATGGTGACCCTATGTCAAACCTATCACAGGGTTTTCCAAAGCTGAGAGTGTGTGATGTGCCCAAGAACACCCAGTCGGTTTCCACAACTGAACAGGAAATCAAACCCTGGTCTCCAGGGTTGTAGTCCAATGCTCAAGCTGCTATGCCACACTGGCTCTCTAATACATTAGGCCAACCCACACATAAAAGAATTTCCTCCTCTACAGCAAAAAATTTTAAAATTTTTTAAAAAATTAGGTCATGTCAAGAAAGTGCAAGGAAGGAAGGAAGGAAGGAAGGGATGTCCGTATTTTGTCTTCAGGTTTTATGACAGAAAAGAAACGAAGGCATTCAAACTGACCTGCAAAGACCACCACTGCAGTGGCCCTGGTCTTGCTGGGCAGAAGAGAATGGCAAAAGTATAAGGGTGGCCGTGTTGACCATAAATCAAGCTCCAGGCTCCTTATTTGTCCTATTTTAAAGTGGGCAACTCCAGTGGGCAGAGTTGTGACCAGAGAAAAGTCATGCCAGGCCCTGGGTGATACCAGTGTCTATACAAGCAGAGGTGTCATCAAGACAATCCAAAGCCAAACGAAGCAAATAGTCTTGACTCAAATCCAAATCTAAGAAGGGAGCTGGTCAGACAAATTACTCCAGAGTCAAGCCAAAGTCAGAGACACACAAAGCCAAGGATGTGAAACAAGGATACCAGGAAGTATCGGATCTATTGTCTGAAGCATCAGGATTGCTCTGGGCCAACCTAAGTATCTCTTCTGTTTCTGTTCCGGCTATTGTTCCCTGTTGATGCGTAACAAGGCGTCTGCTTTTCCAAATCCGCACGTGGTCTATGCTGTGCTTCTGTCACAACACAGCTCCAAGTCTCCTCTGGTTCTGGCTGGAGATCCTCACCCTGGCACTTTTTGTTCCCTCCTTCATCTGGGGAGGTCTCCTCCAGCCAAGGCATGAGAATGTTGTAATACTGCCTTTATTAAGCAATGAAAAATATACAGACTTTTAGATGCTAATTTTTATAACCAAAGTTCTTTAAGATAGATATAGCATTTGAATCCTACCATATACATGGGGTTATAATTGACCCCACAGGACTCCTTTCTTCTACATGGATTGGTCCACAAATACACAAATGGTGCCTCTTTTACAGCAAACAGATCAATTCACAAGAGGCACCAAGGCTGGTTAGGAGTCCCACTAAAAATGAATGCAAGGACATCAAGAACTCGCATCTGCAGTACCGGGGTCCTGCATGATCCCAAAATAATGAAAAACTGTGTTTATCAGCATGCTCATTCCTACTGATGCAGCCATTATGATACCAGGATGTTTATCATTCAGTGCTGTTTTGTTCTTCTAAATTCATAGCTTCTGAGGTTTTGCGCTGAAGGAAAACATACAGAGAAAGATATTGGAAACCTAAAAAACTCCACAGGGATCAGCACAACAGATGTGAGACCCCATCTTAATATACTTGTAACATCCATGAATAACCCTCAGCTGATCTGCATGTTTTTCAATGTTACACTGGCAGAAAAGTGGGATTTCTTTTTTTTTTAAATTGATAATGACTTAATTGCAATCTATTTCTCCTCAACTACATTTTAGCAGTCTGTCTTTTACAAGCCTCAGACAGCTAAAATGCAACCTCTTGTTTACAATCAGTCAGTCTGCAATTTGCAATAGAGCCCAAGACAGGAAACAATTTTTTAAAATTCATCTTTTGCTGTCCTCAGCCCATTGGGAAACATGATTCAATGAAACAGGGCAGAGGGAATATGAGACACAAGGATATCAATAACCTCTCACAGCTGAGTTGCACCCCTGCCGCGGTCCTCTGAGCTAATGAGACCAGCAGTTTGCAGGGTTTGCTTCCAAGCAAACAAGGACAAGACCTAGCTAAGCAAAAGACGCCCCACAAGAAGGAACCTTTGCAGTGACTTGGCACACCAATGACAACAAGGAGAAAGATCTCATTATCAAACCCAGGCCTTCTTCTCTGAGCGGCAGGGAGGGACGTGACCACATCCAACTGACCTCCAGAGAAAGAGCAATAAAAGTTCCAAAGAGGAATACCTGATCTTCTCTTTTGTCAGTGTACCACATTTTTAAGACAGGGGTGGACATACCCTCCAAGATCTCACAGATGAAAACCAAGACACGTGTGGCCAAGCAACATCAGAGATGGTCAAGATTGTAGAAATTATTAATGAGGAACTACAGTCAAGTCTGTAACTGAGAGGCAGGCTAGTATAGTGGTCTGAGCTTCAGAATGTAACTCTGGAGATCAGGATTCGAATCCCTGCTCAGCCACGGAAACCCACTTAGTGACCTTGGGCAAATCACACTCTCTCAGCCTCAGAGGAAGGAAACAGCAAACTCCTCTGTACAAATCTTTCCAAGAAAACCCAGTGACAGGTTCACCTTGAGCCAGTGTGGTGTAGTGGTTTGAAACACTGAACTACAACTTTGGAAACCAGGGTTCAATTCCTTGCTCAGTCATGGAAACCCACTGGGTGACCTTGGGCACATCACATACTCTCAGCCCCAGAAAACCCCATGATAGGTTCACCTTAGGGTTGCTATAAATTGGAAATAACTTGAAGGCACACAGCAACAACTTAAGGTTCGTCTTTGCCTTCCACTGAGGCTGAGAAACTATAACTTTTCCAGGTCCAAGCAGTGACTCAATTTCTGATCTCCTGGGGTGCTAGTTCAACATTCAAGCTACTATGCCACACTGGCTTCCAAAATTTTACTCATCTCTTTTTGTCCCCCTGCAAAAGTGTCCCTTTGGTGATGAAGATCCAACATGTATAAATAGCTCCATACACACATTTCCTGTCCCCTTACTGTTCAACAGCTGTCAAACCCCAGGAGGGACCACTACTGCTGTTACTTACTGGCAGGAAAGGGAGGGAGGAGGAGGCAGTTCAGACATTAGAGAAGTAGCTGGTGTCAGCTTAATGGTGGAAAAACAAAATGAGTGTACACTCCCAAGAGAAGTGCATTTGCCTTTTCCCTCCTCCGAGAACCCAGAACAGCCATATTTTCATGGTCTGAATCACCTTGTTCCTCCCTCCCTCCTCCCTCACCCCTGACCTCCTGCAATACCTCCCAGGGCTTGATACTGCTGGATATGGGAGGTTTTTGGATGGAGTGCGATGACAAGAGAATACCCCTCTTTCCCACCCAAAAAGGAACATAATGCGCACATAAGCTGCACTTATGCACATCTAAGTCACTAACAGGATGCTGGCTATGTGTGCTTGTTTAGTGGTTGCTCCTTTGTGGTTGGAGACATTATCACAGAATCGTAGCATCTTAGAGCTGGAAGGTACCACAAGGGCTGTCTAGCTCTACCTCTTGCTATGCAGGAATACCCATCTAAAGCAACCTTGGAAGACAGCTGCCTGACCTCCAAAGACAGAGGGTCCATTCCCTCCTCACAGCAGTTTATTCCACTGTTGAGCAGTTCTTACAGTAAAGAAATTCTTCCTAATGTTTAGGTGGACTCTCTTTTCCTGTAATTTGATTCATGTTCTAATTTCTGGAACAGCAGAAAACCAGCCCGGTGAATTAATTTTGTATTAGAAATACCTCTGACATTTGTAAATACACATGTACTCTTACGTTATATCCCTGCAACAAGGAATTTAACTGATGTCAGAATAGTTGGATCTTGCACGCTTTTGCTGAAGCAGAAATATTTCCTCTGAAAGGCTGGGAAGATAAAACATTCACCACCTTTTCTTGAATGATTACAAGATCTCACTGCCTTGGCTACAAATGCTGTGTATTTAATGGAGCTCAGCTTCAAGGTGTTTTTGAAGATATCGCCAGCTTACATTAATAGATATGCCGTAGCCCATGCTCCCTCTTTTTTCTTTGTCTCATCTACTTTACTCTCTCTCCCCGCATCTTTCTTTGTATTATATTCTGTTTAAAACTCAGTTAACTTCTTTTTTTTTTTTAAAGGAAGAGTTTTCATCCTGCCCTCTCTGGCATGACAAAGGGACCAGGCAAGGGAAAAGCAAAGGGTAAAAGGAAAGGTCTTTGCAAATATGCAGAAGAGGGGGGCAGTGATAGCAAAATGAAATGGATCCAGAGAGAAAAGAGAAAATCCTAAGACCATTCCCAATAGCACACACAATCTCCAGGATTGTCTCTGAAGACTGGGAGTGAGGGGCTTTGTGTATGCCCCTGTTCCTCATAAATGAGGTACCATAAATAAAGGACAGTATGTGGCACTGAACATAGGGCTGAGCACCCTGAGAAGGTCATCTGTCTTCTAGTGTTGTCAGGTGCTCAAAATAGTAGTAAGAGACACTTGAAATACATGGCATGCAGGGTTGGCAATGTGATAAAAACAGAGCTATTAACAAGTTGGTACCAAATACCAAATCACAGAATCATTTGGTACCAAATACCAAATCATAGAATCATAGAACTGGAAGAGACCACAATGGCCATCAAATCCAACCTCCTGCCATGCAGGAACACACACTCAAAGCATCCCCGGCAAATGGCCATCCACTATACACCGAGGCAGCATATTCCACTGTTGAATGGCTCTTATTATCAGGAAATTCGTCCTGATGTTTAGGTGAGATCTCTTTTCCTGTAGTTCGAATCCATTGCTTCGTGTCCTAGTCTCTGGAGTAGCAGAAAACAAGCTTGCTCCATCTTCAACATGACATCCCTTCAAATATTTAACCATGACTATCATGTCACCTCTTAACCTTCTTTTTGTCAGGCTAAACACACCTAGCTCCCTAAGCCACTCCACATAAGGCATGGTTTCCAGATCCTTCACTATTTGGTCACTCTTCTCTGGACACATTCCAGCTTATCCATATCCTTCTTGAACTGTGGTGCCCAGAACTGGACACAGTATTCCAGGTGAGGTCTAACCAAAGCAGAATAGAGTGGTTTTATTACTTCCCTTGATCTTGACACTTTACCCCTATTGATGCAGCCTAGAATCGCCTCGACTTTTTTAGCTGTCACATCACACTATTGACTCATGTTCAGCTTATGGTTCACTAAGACTTCCAGATCCCTTTCACATGTGCTATTTCCAAACCAGGTGTCATTCTAGTATTGATTCCAGTGATCCTAGCCATCCGTTTCTCTGTAAAATTAACATATTGTCCACACTTATTAATTATATTTCTGTCTTGATGAAGGACTCACAACCCAAAATGTGGGATTTCTGGATATTTTTCACCCCTCAGTCCTATAAGGGACAAACTTTGCAACCCTCAAATAAGAAATATCCTTTACAATAAGCCAAAGAAAAGAAACTTTCTTGCTCTCAAGTGTCTTGATGCAGCACCATCTGACAAGAGAGATGGCTGCAAGATGATCTTCAAAGTCTGGGACTGTCACTACAGCATGTCCTGTGCAGCCACACCCTGGACACTTGTCTCCACATCTAGCAGAAATAGCTTGCCAAAAGAGCAGAAAGTGCAGAAGAAGTTACTTTACAGGAAGCTACCCTGCCACTCTGCATAATACACATGATGCAAACAGGTAGCAGGATACTGTCTTTTTTTTTTTTTAATTCCAAGCAGAGCTTCAGCAGCAGACTTAAATTCTTATCCATGGATAAAGTCCCAAATTCCTGCTTATCTCCATCCCAGCCCTAGAAAATCCATTTGCCATTGTTGCTGGTGTGTGTGTGCCTTTGTGTATGTGTGTGTCTGCAGGAAGATTGCCCATTTTATTAGCCTGCTTTGGTGTTTTCCAGAACACAGTATTCATTAACAGCTGGGAAGAGGCGGAAGAGGTGGAGATCTGTTAGGTCATCCCTTTTCCTACCCTCCAGGGAACTTTGCAAGCATGTTCCCTCTAATGCAGAAAGATATAAGCACTTTGTCTTGGCTAATTTGAGCAGCCTCTACCAATATAACAGGGCCTTCATGATCTCTGTGCTAGAAATATTGCTTCTATTCTTGCTTTCAGAGAGATTCTCCAAGTACACATCTTTAATTTTCACATGGATTCGCTCTTGTTGTTTCCTGCCTACACCTTATTTAGCCATTCCTCTAATAATATTTCCATGACTGCTATTAATAAAGAGGTGTCTAACACACCAAAAGAGCAGAAAGTGCAGAAGAAGTTACTTTACAGGAAGCTACCTTGCCATTCTGCTTGATACACATGATGCAAACAGGTAGCAGGATACAGGTAGCAGACAACAGCTTTCATGTCAAAGGTACAGTAAATTCACTCTAGGTTTTATCTCAGACTTCAAAGGAGTTCTCTAAAGTGGTGAAATGTCTCCCCTAACAGGTTCAGTATCTTGGAAAGCTCCTTTAACACGTGGAGGAGCACACAGAGTGGTTTCATCACAGCCCAACATGGAAGATTCCAGTTGCTCCCTCTTTATTCATTTATTCTGTTCATTTATATCCTGCGTTTTTCCCAAGCTGACAACATGCTAAGCTAACAAAGTGAATTTCAACAGAGAGAAATGTAAGGTCCTGCACTTAGGCAGAAAAAAAAATCAAATGCACAAATATAGGATGGGGGGCACATGGCTAGATAACAGTTATGTGTGAAAGGGATCTAGGAGTCTTGGTAGATCACAAGCTGAATATGAGTCAGCAGTGTGATGCAGCAGCCAAGAAAGCTAACGCGATTCTTGGTTGCATCAATAGGAGTATGGCATCTAGATAGAGGGAGGTAATGGTACCGCTGTATTCTGCATTGGTTAGACCTTATTTGGAATACTGTGTCCAGTTCTGGGCACCCCAATTCAAGAAGGATATGGACAAGCTGGAATGTGTCCAGAGGAGGGCAACCAACATGATGAAGGCTCTGGAAGCCATGAAGCCCTATGAGGAGCAGCTTAGGGAGCTGGGCATGTTTAGTCTACAGAAGAGAAGGTTAAGAGAGGACATGATAGCCATGTTTAAATATTTGAAGTGATGTCATGTTGAGGAGGGAGCAGGCTTGTTCTCTGCCGTTCCAGAGACTAGGACCAGGAGCAATGGATTCAAGCTGCAGGAAAGGAGATTCCACTTGAACCTCAAGAAGAACTTCCTAACAGTCAGATCTGTCCAGCAGTGGAATGTGCTGCCTCCATGGAGTGTGGTGGAGTCTCCTCCTTCTTTGGAGGTTTTTAAGCAGAGGCTGGATGGCCACCTGTTGGGAGTGCTTTGAAATGTATTCCTGTATGGCAGAAGGGGGCTGAACTGAATGGCCCCTGGAGTCCCTTCCAACTCTATGATTCTATGTTTCTATGTTAGAAACAACAGAGATTAAAAATGCACAAAAATGTTAATGAAAATATAAATACAAAAAGTTAGCTAACTGTTAACATAAAAGTTACTTAACAGATAATTAAGCTATTTATGATTACAAAACCATTAAGAGTCATTAACAGACTGCATACAAACCACAAAAGATTAGACCACGCTAGTCAGTTTTTAAAAACATGCTGACATATGAATGTTTTGACTTGCTGGTGTAATGAAAGCAAGGACAGAGCCATCCCAGCCTTCCTAGGAAGTGCGATCCAAAGTCTGGGAGCAGCCACCAAGAAGGCGCTCTCCCTCGTTCCCACCAAAGTTGCCTGAAAAGACAGTAGGCCTGACGGAAGAGTCTCCCCCAAAGATCTCAAGAGTTCTAATGGGCCCAATAAAGGGAGATATTGTGCTTCAAAGCCACACAAGGCTCTAATTACCCTCTGCTTTTGTTTTCCACTTTATTTCCCTCTAATGTCTTGTGACAGAGTTTTGCTTTTCAAAAGCCAAGTGAAATAGAGCTTGTGGAGGCTTCCAGAATTAATTCAGCCCTCTCTATTTTTGGCCAGAAAAAGCACTGTCCAGGCAATCTGCAATAGTCAAGAATCACAAAGACACACTGCATGCACTTCCAGGGACACACACAAATGCATCATGTTTATTCTCAAGCTACCATCACAATTTTCTAGGTGCTCAAAGCATTTAAAAAAAAACCCACACGTTTGTGTCCCAATGACACAAAGACTCTCCTTATAGACCCAACAAGAGAAGTTAATTCAACTCAAGTCACCCAGAAATTTTGCAGCTAAGATATGAAGCAAGGACTCCCACCTCAGAGCTCATCCGTATAGCTGTTATGTTGCCCCATGCAGCTAGAAGCAAAACTACCATCTGGGGGTAGGGATGTAAATTTTCATTCAGGTGTTTCTCATACGAAAAAAAGAATGATTTAAAACATTCCCTTTCTAAGGTTACAAGAAAGCTCTCCAAATATACACATTTCAAGGAGGGAAAAACAGGGGGGAGTTTTTGCACAGAAAAAACTGTTTATCATGCAGAAAACTTTTTTTCTGGGCAAGGGAAAAAAAAGGGGATGCCTATTTCCCAGCAGTGGTTTAGCTGTGAATTCCTGCACTGGCTGAGGTTTGGACTAAACACCCTTTGAGGTCCCTTCCAACTTAATGAGTCTAAGATTTCTGTGCAGAAAACTTCCGTGAGTAGAAAACCAATTTTTCTGTCTAAAACCTCCCACATTCTTTCTGCATGGTCAAATTTTGCACCAAAAAACTCCCAACCAATCAAGAATTTCACAGAATTTAGACTTCCTTGGCAGGGAATCTCAACAGCTCAGAAAACTCCCTTTTTGTTGAGTTGGGGAAAACTTTTTCTTTCTGAAGATCAAAATTCCAATTAGAGAGAGATCATGGGAGCAGCCTGAATCCATCACAACAGTTACAGTGGCTTGGTGGTAGCCATGGCTCCCCCGTGATTTTCTCTGACCATATTGGGATTGCACAGACGCCTGCCTTTCCAACAGCTGGAGGGGTCACCCCTGCAGTTTCACTGGCAGAGATCTGACTCTATGTGCTAATTAGCCTCTTGATAAGTTAATTACTTCTATTCTGCATTGGTCTCTGCTCAGCCTCAGGACAAAGATAATTACCATATGTTCCCTAGGAATTTTAAGACTCAGTGAAATATTTCCAATGTATAGCCAAAAGAAAAAAAGGGAAGAAGTTTTTTTTTCTCCTTCCTCTGGTATTCTGAGGGTTAATTACAATGCCTCTTTCCCTAGGATCAAAGGAGCACGGCTAAACCCACCTGGGAACAAAAGGAGAGCAAGGCCAGCATTTAAAATAGCAAGGCTCTATGTAATTTCTAGATGCTACATCTAACAGCATCATTATCATGGCCCTTTCTGCAGGATGACACTCTCTCGCAGTGTCCCATCACTCAGCCGGCTGCCTACCTGCAGAAGGGAGCGTGAGGGATGTGCCTCTTCCTTCTGCACTGCACCCGGCCTTCTTCCCGTGCTGCAGTAGGGGAAAAAGTTTGTCACTGTGCTTCCAGGCTTTCCGTATGGCCGGCTGTGACAGAAGGCTTGCATGAACAGGGGCCACTGGTGGAGTTTTTCTTTCAGTGTATACTCCACAATCACACCGGCTCACAATGCAAGAAGGGCGGGACCGCAACATCATCATGAGGAAATGTTGTCACAGTCCCACTCCTCTCGTGACCCAATGCCAGGAGGACGCCATCCTGAGGAACAGTTAATTCAAGCTCACATCCCCAGGACAAGGAGCAATGGATTCAAGCTGCAGGAAAGGAGATTCCACCTGAACCTCAGGAAGAACTTGCTGACGGTCAGGGCTGTCCGGCAGTGGAATCTGCTGCCTCGGAGTGTAGTGGAGTCTCCTCCTTCTTTGGAGGTTTTTAAGCAGAGGCTAGTTGGCTGGAGTGCTTTGAGGGTGTTCCTGCATAGCAGGGGGTTGGACTAGATGGCCCCTGGGGTCTCTTCCAACTCTATGATTCTATGATTCTAGGAAAGGACCCAGGTACACTGCTTTCCCATTGTAAACTCATGCTCAAAGCAGATTATGGACACAGAGAAAAAGTTACTATATCCTTATGTTATATTTTGTCTACCAGAGTATACAGTTACATAACACAAACATTTTCAGATAACACAACTCTACAGTTTAAACCAACATACAACGGACTAAACATCTCATAGAACTAAAGATACTCTAAATTTTTAGGGGCAATGTGAGGATCCCATCCCACCCCTGGCCAAACCAACCTTCCACAGCTTTCTCAACAGTGGCACCAGTTTTCAGCACTCCTAATAGTCACAGCTAATTCAAGCTCACACAAGCATAACTTGCAACCACAACACTGAATGCTAGCTAATGTGCGCCTGTGAATGACTCATCCTCAGTACAAGCCAGAGACAGCATGTTCCTATGCTCTCTGTCATGTCACTTTTCAACAAAATCTGCTCAGCCATTCAGTGACCAATCATCAAATAATGTAAGCTGCCTTGGGTCCCATTCCAAAAGGAAGGCAGCATACAAATATAATAAGTAAATAAATGAAAATATATGAACCAGCCCAGAATCTCCCACCTCAACAGTTAGAATATTTGTGCACATTCTGTGACTAGTGGAAGTAGGAAGGCTACAGGCTTATCTCTTGTTTCATCATTGGCTTAACAAAATAGAGTTTATCTTACACACTGAATAAGGTCATTGTAGATTGGCAAGAGGAGAAATAAAAGACAAATTCAAAGCAACTTGATTCACTTTCATTTTATTCATTTCCAGTCTCAAACCATCACAAGAACTTCCAGATCCACCTCCTGAGCTTCTGGTGAAACATATTTTAACAACAGATTTCTCAACTGATCTTATCCTTTGCCTCAAAATTGTCATAATTGGCAAGTAATGCAACAGCAACAGAAACTGTGTTACTTATATAAAGTTTTAAATGCCACTTTAGGCTTGGGGAAGGGTGAGGACCTGAATACCCTAAAAGGACCAGATCTTGTCTGATCTTGGATGCGAAGCAAGACTCTCAGGGAATACTAGGTGCTGTAGGCTGTATTTCATTGGAAGGAACTAAGAAAAGCAATGCTGAGTATTCCTTGCCTAAGAAAATTCTATGAAATTCGTGGAGTCACCATAAGTCAACAGGAGACTGGAAGGCATATGCACACACAAGGTTTATAACATTATTTTGTTTGTAACTGTCACAAGACCATTAAAAAAGAGAGAGAAGAGTGTTTTCTTTAACCTCGATTTCACAACTGCAAAAACATCCATGTCTTTTCTGTAATTTTGATTTTGCAGCTACCAAAGCAAAATGTCCATGTGATCACAGGATACGTTTCCAGATGCAAAAGACAAAATCAGACCTCAGTTTTTTCAGTTTTCCAGAACACACAAATTTTATATAGTAATAATAATAGTTGTTGTTGTTGCTATTATTTCCAAAAGTTGCACCAAGAACGAGAAAGGATTATGACTTTCGGTAGCGAAATAGACAAATCAGTTACCAAAGCAGTTGCTCACACGCTCAAATCATGAGAGACCAGGCTGAGCTCCAAGCAACAAAGGCATGGAGGATCCCCCCTTTCAGACTTCCCTTCTTGCTGTGAGTTTTGCCTCAGGGATGTCCTGGGGACAAGGATGAACCAGGCTGCCAAAGGGTACAGAGGCAGATTTCTGCAGGCCCCACGGCAAAAGAATAGGGGTTAGAATCACAATGTGGAAGAGACTCAGTTCGTTAAGGGAACGCCAAGTCACAAGCTTCCTCATCATATAATTTCCAGGGGAAACTTAAAAGTATGCTGTCAGATCACTTTACGCACAATTGATTTAACAAGTGGTCGCACACAACACACATACATACACACAAACGGCACAGAACAGATAGCTTTGCCATTCTTTTTCCTTTAGTTCAATTTAGTGTTGAAGACAGCTGTTCAAGGGAAGCGGACAGGGAGGAAAACAACAACTGGACACCAAGGCGTTGATTTCTTAAACACACAAAAGTGCACAGACAACAGACACACACAAAACTCAAGAGCCACTGTTGAGTCCATAGTCTGTCTGGCAAGAGGATGAATTAAGTCAAGGGACTTTCTGAGTAATCCTGTGATCACGGAACTTAATCTACTTAGAGGTAGGCTGGGAGGGTGCTTTAAAAACAAGGCCAAGAAAGCAACCTTGAAGGGCACAGGTAAAGCACTTTTTAGTAGCTCAGCTCAGCACAGTGTGGTGACTTTTTTTTTAAGTGCTCTGCTTCCATTTTGAGAAGATTACTCAAAACAGTCTGCCTGCTCTCTGCAGGTGCAAGCCTCAGAACAGATGTTTCCAGCTTAAGACACTTGAAAGTCGACAGCATTAAGTTTCCTTTTTTGAAAAAAAAATCAATTATAGATTCCTGTGTTTGTTCAACTGTGCAAGAGCAGACATTCTCCCCATTGCCTTGCAAGGCTCTTCACCAGCAAAAGAAGAAATCTATTCATTCAGTTAATGTTTCTGCCTTCCTCTTGGCAGCTTTGCATAGTCCAATACAATCTAAAACATGGTTTCTCGTAAAGGCAAGGAAGTTTCTACTTTTATTCAAGATAGGCTACAAAATAAGTCCCAATTTTTGCAATCTACAGAACTGACACAAAAATGTGGACATGTCATTTCCAAAAGAAAATTCTGGTAGAAACCTGCTAAATCAAGGTTTTCAAGCTTCTGTGAGGTCACCCCATTCTTCATGAGCCTACCTGCTGTCTTTCTGCATGACTGAATAATCTGGCTTTACCTCTTTCCAAACAGCCTTTGCTGAGGGCCGGTAATTCTGCCACATCTCTATGCTTCACCGTTCCCAAAAGATCAGATGGGAGTACTGCTTATCCTGAGAGAGCTTTGTGTTGTATCTCTGCATGAGTTACTGCTCAGGCATAGCCTGGGTGTTCAAAGGCACACCCAGATCAATGACTGCTATAGAAAAACACAGGGTGGGAGATCAAAGAGAGTGGTATACTCATATACTTCTACACTTACTTCTACTCAGTAGTTGGGATTGTAAAAACTGGATCCAATTTTACTTCAGAAATAAAAAAAGATGCTTTGGCTATAAAATGTATGCATTAATTCTGCTTTGCAACTCATGTGCTGAATGCCAATATTGCACAACTGAACAAAAAAGCTTAAATGTGAAATCTAATAGACAGCAAAAAGCAATGTGCAGTACACACCTCTGTGATATGCACAGGATGGATCCATGTACAAAATGCTATGTGCACCCATGTGCAAATTAGTTTCTGCGACCTTTAACAATGCACCGTTCCCCATCAGACAAAGGTGTCCAACTGCTTTTGCAGGGGAATTAATGCTTGCAAAAGACACCAACAGCATTCCAGAGACTATCCAGAGGAAACCATGTATGCCCCTTCCTTTCTCTCCACTTTACCAAGAAGCACAGGAGACAAAAGTCAGCATAATGTAAAAGCATTTGAGGTCTCTTATAAAGCCTTGGAATCCTGGAGGCATATTGGGATTCCCATTCATCTTCACAGAACAGGCACACAGTCCAGACCACTTGCAAATTTCCCATCTGACAACTCAGAAGTGTCATCTAACAACTGCCAGCTTTTTGACCACACCTTGGACGTGTCACTTTCTTGGACTGAAACTCCCAGAATCCCTCAGTCAGCATGACCACTGGCAATTGCTGTCCAAAACAGTTAACTTTTCCAGGCTCTGATTCTGACCCCACTCTCTATCCCATAACTGTCTTCTGGGGCCTATTTGCTGTAGGAGAGAATCTCCCTGGAAAGAAGAAGAATGAGCCAGATGGAATGGCAGAAGCTGGACCTCTTCAACCTTTCTTTTTCTTCCTTGGCTCCAGCAGGCTGTCAAAGCACCTTCTTAAAGAGAATCCAGAAAGCTATTTATGCTGCTGACAGCTGAGCTGTGGGCAGAAGGGGAGGTGGGACGCTGCACTCGTTTGCCAACCTCTGCCATTTCCAATTGAAATCATAGAATCATAGAAATGTAGAGTTGGAAGAGATCCCAGGGGCCATCCAGTCCAACCCCCTGCCATGCAGGAACACCCTCAAAGCACTCCCAACAGATGGCCATCCAGCCTCTGCTTAAAAACCTCCAAGGAAGGAGACTCCACCGCACTCCAAGGCAGCAGATTCCACTGCCGGACAGCCCTGACTGTCAGGAAGTTCTTCCTGAGGTTCCGGTGGAATCTCCTTTCCTGCAGCTTGAATCCATTGCTCCTTGTCCTGGTCTCTGGAGCAGCAGAAAACAAGCCCCCTCCTTCCTCTACATGGCATCCCTTCAAATATTTAAACATGGCTGTCATGTTCTCTCTTACCCTTCTCTTCTGCAGACTAAACATACCCAGCTCTCTAAGTCTATCCTCATAGGGCATGGCTTCCAGGCCCCTCCTCTGGACTTGCTCCAGCTTGACCATTACTATGTTGTTTCATTTCCTCTTTTTCCACTTCTCTATGTAGACAGACAGACAGACAGACAGACATCAAGTGAACCACAGAGATTCCAAGCTTCATAAGAGGTTTCTCAGCACAGTCTGGTTTGTACTTTCCTTCTCCACTTCCCCGTTTAAAAACAGGGGGTATGTGGGGTGCTCAAATGGAGGCATCATCTCATGAAAATGCAAACATCAAAGGTTCCTGCTTTCTTTAGCCCAAAGCCTGGCAGATCCTTACAGCAGTGGTGGGGAAACTTTGGCCCATGGAGTGCTTGTGATCACTTCAGGCATGTTTGTTCCTCCCCAAGGCACCTCATCTATCGTCACCACCCTGGAGCAGTGGTTTACCCTTATTCTGACAAGCCTTAAAATCATTCTGACATGAAGTCAGAAATTCCCGTGGTGCAATGGTCTGTGTCCTAGACCAGGACACTGGGAGACCAGGGCTCAGATTCCCGCTCAGTCATCAAAACTTACGGAGTGACCTTGGCAACGCATACTCTCAGCCGCAGAGGAAGGTCATGGCAAGCTCTGTTGACAACATCCACAATAGGTTCACTTTAGTGCTACCATAAATCAGAATGACTTGAAAGTATACAACAAAAACAACAACAACAACAACAACAACAACATGACTTCTAGATGTGATTCTCTGTTGATGTGGTCCCTGGTACAGGGAGGAGAGGGACTTGGTCCCTACCTCGCCCAAGTTGTTGAGCTTTGCCTTACACCAAACACAATGGCTGACATTCTGCTGGGGATGTGTGTCTTCATAAATGACTCAACATGCAACACAGAATTGAAGGGAATAGTTTCCAGACATCCGTATACTCCTAGGAGGTCCCATGATGTTACAACGTATGGGCATTCATTTCACAGTACAGTCCGCTCTCCCATGTTCACGGGTTTGACCTTCTCAAATCCGTCTACTCACGAGGTGCCTCTTCCCCCCTTCCTCCTCCCATTCCTTTTGCCCAGGTGTGGAGAAGATGCACTGAGGCAAAAGGTAAGCAAATGGGAGGGAGGAGCACCATGATGTATTTAAGTCTTTTCCTCCAAGTCTCAAGTCAAGTCTCAAGTCTCTACCTTCAAGTCTCAAGTCTCTGAAGAGACTTTCAAGTCAAGTTTCAAATCTGGGAGCCAACTTTGTACCCCAACCTATATTTCAGAATTTCTGGATAGAGTCAGTTTTGACAATTTCAGCAGAGTTGGCCCTCCCAGAAATTCACCCACACTTTGGGCTTGAGAGAGACTGTCATGTAACCAACAGGCAAAAAAGGGATGCAAATGTTGTTCAAAGTTGGAAGGTATCTACATGAATGTGTTGTATTACTGAACCAAGAGCAGCAAGTCAGTCACTGAAAATATACAAGTCACGAGTCAAGTCAAGTCAGTGGGTCATTTATTGCTGAGTTGAGTCCAAGTCAAGTCACTGAAGTGACATAAGTCTGACTTGAGTCCAAGTCAATTGACTCAAGTCTACATCACTGCCGTGTGTGCAGAAGGACATCATGTGCTTGCTTTTCCTTCTCATGTCCTTGCCTTTTGCCTGGATGTGGAGAAGGTGCACTGGGGAAAAAGGCAAGAGAATGGGAGGGGGAGCACCACACATGGAGAAGGAAGATATGCACATGCCTTCCCCCGATCCCCCCACCTTCTATCTGGGCACGGAGAAGGAAGGCACATGTGGCAGGGCAACAGGCAAGAGAATGGGAGAGGGAGTCCAGTGGGGAGCCCAGTGGTTTGTCTACTTTCACAAGGGTTCTGCCTCCCCAAACTTTGAGAAAGTGGAAGAGCCACTGTAGTGGACGGGTTTGTATACCATGTCACACTGTATATCTGGCCACCAGCTAGGAAATGCTGAAACATGACAAAAACGCCCAATGTGCTCAGAAGCGCCCAATCCACACTGAAGCACTCTTATCACTACCCCTGAGCACATCTTCACAATTCACTAACAAGGTTTCATTGTGTTTCTGCCACCCAGTTACACATTCATAAAGTTATGAAACACAGATACTGAGATAGGGCTTCGGCCAACATTAAATCTTTACCAGGTGCAAGAATTACTGTCCGTAACTGGTAGGCAGACACACATATGGACAACCCTTCATGCTCTGAAGGAAGTGGACTGCAGTCTACAAAAATCTGTCCTAACCCATGTGATGCTCCAGAACTTCCTCTGTTGTTTTGCAGCAACCGAAGGTCCATATTTTGTTTAGCCAGTTCAGAATTGTCACAGACAGCCAAGTAGAAGCAATCAGAAAAGTCTAGGGTAAGACAGGCACTAGGATTGCTCAAACCCTGACTCAGAACTGCAGCTGTTTTCACTTAAAACTGGAACTTTTTCTTTTGAGATTGACAGATGCACATCTGGAAAAGAGCCATGGAAAACTGCTTCAGTATATGACCACAGCAGCAAAACTGTTGTGCGTACAAAGACGGAAGAATTCAACTCTATACACTATGACGGAATGGTTGTTGAGCCTTATAGATTTAGCAGAAATGGAGACAAATTTTGGGTTTGATTAGAGAAAAGTCATTAGTGACATTTCTTAAGGACTAGACACTCCCTATAGACTTTTTGCAAAAAGAGAGAGAGAAAAAAGAAAAAGAAAAGAAAATGACCCGGTAACTTTGGGTTTTGATGATTACAAAAGAATAGCCTATTGGAAGAAGGGAATCTGTTGTAATTTTGGAGAGAAAGGTATGAATAACTATATGCATATATAACACCATCAAAGGGAAGATTGGAAGTCACTTTTCTTTTTCCCTTTTACCTCCTCCCCACTTCCTTCCTTCTTTCTCTATTTCTTTGTAATTTTGAAACTCTTTGCCACTTTTAATGTATTTTTTAAAAAATCCTTCTTAATAAAATTATTGACAGATTAAAAAATAGCATGGCCACTGAGCTATAAACAGAAAATTTGGGGAGCAGAGGGTGCACAAGGTAGCCAGGTCAGTAGCATCCCAGGCTCTGAGAGCTCAGGGCTAAAGCCCGACACCTAGAGACAGTGGCTAGCAGTCTGGTGATGCCATTAGACATCTTACAAACAACAAACACACCAAGTACACAAGTTCAGAGTATGCCATTCAACTAAAAATAAAATAAAAAAATAAAGAAAATCCAGCAAACGAGACAATGGAAAGAGGGGAAAGAGATCTCTGGAAAGTATACAGTAGCCATTTCAAAACAGATTGGAACAAGGGGAATCAGTAGGACACTGGTTTAAAAGAAATCATTTTTTTTCCAGGGCATTGATCTAGGCCTGAGATTCCATCCTTTGTGCAGAAATCCAGAGAAGGGTCAGGCCCTAAAATCTGTAAATCTTAGCAGGTAAAAGATCCACCCACATTTATACAGTTACAAGCAGGAGAGCTACAAGGCTTCCAGTCGGAACACAGAGTCTTCTTGGTGATGAATCCTAAATTCTGGCACACACTGCTAATGCTGGCCTGTCTGGCCCCCTCCCTGAGCACCTTCCACAGCTGGTGTTTTCATTTAGACAGGTAAGCATTACAGTCTGACTTTATCCAGACAGGCCACTGACCTCATATGCTGTCACATAACAGTCATTCTTAAGAGACATGCTGGCTGGGAAGGGGGAATTCTGAGAGTTGTAGTCAAAATAAAATAAAATAATAAAAATAAAAGATGCTCTAGTTCTGGACTAGCGAAAGACATATTCTATGATCAGTGTCATTTTACAGAAACTGAGACGTTTTGCCTGCTTCTTTATGGATACAGAAGAACTTTCAATCAAGTCAGATTGATATGCTGTTTGCTGTGCTTTGTGGGCCAGCTAAAAGAAATCCCACTGCAAGACCAGGCTTGTCTTTCTGGTGATGGCAGTACTGAATCTGTAGTCCATCTGCCGCTGTTTTGTCATTTGTGCAGGACATGTCACACACTCAGCCCCAGAAAACTACATGTTGGGTTGCCATAAGCTGGAAATGATTATTGTGTGAAGACACACAATAACAAACAGGAAACTGAGGAGGGAATTGACCTCTCCATTCTCAATGTCTGTGCCAGGATATTCATCTGATTTTTGTGTATCCTTTTCTTTTAGCAGACCAAGATGATACAGTGACAACTAGGTCTGCAAAATGCATAGCGAGTGCTGCTAAAACAAGAACAAACATGATTTTCTGAGTCATGTTTTCATATAGCTTTCAGAGTGTTTTGTATCATGTATTATACAGACTGCATTTAACTACAATGGTTTGGGAACATTGTAATATTGTATTTCAACCGAATAAACACCATGTTTCTGTTACAATGGTTTCTTGGCTGATGCAAATGATGGCATTAGCAGACATGGCCAAGCCTATTCTTGTAAATCTTGGAACCTCTGTTGGGCAAGAAGTAAGCCATGCAGGACACATTAGTGTTTTCTCCACCTCCAAATCCTACCTGCCTACAGGAAATCTCATCTGCTACTATTCTCCAGGTGGTGGTGGAGGGAGGGAACAATGGCCGGCCTCCTGCTACTGCATAGTCATGTGTAAGTTATGCTCCACATGCAGGGCAAATGACCCACAACTGCACAACAGATCTATTTTGCTGACAGCAACAGAAGCAGAGTTGTACATACAGCAATGTGGCTGCTGCAATTGTGAAGTCTGCACTGCAATTTAACACTGCATGTTAAGGAAGAATGGGTTGTTCCAGTTGCTGAATTAGTCCAAATGGCCAAAGTAACGTGGGTCTAAAAGGATAAGCCACTTGAAGATTTTTTTTTGAAAGATTGGAAACCATTTATGGACTTTTTGAGGAATAAGAAATCTAATGATGCAATAATTTATGACTATGGTTACCAGCAATTCTAGTATGACAGCTTAGTTGGATCTGTAATAGTAGAATTATTTTCTGTCTTTTTCCTTTTTTAAAAAAATCTTTTCTCTTTCATTACAGTTTGGTTGGGGATGGCCAGAGCCCTTCTATGTATTTGTAAGTGAGTGATTTGTTAGTAAGTTAGTGTTCAGTTTTTTTAGTTTAGTGTTTTCATATTGTGTTCTAATTTTAGTCTATGTTAAAAATGTCAGCTTGTGTTTATGCTCCTCAGTGCTAAAACCAATAAGTAAGTTCATATTTTTTTAAAAAAACCCTGCATGTTGCAGTTGCCCATTGGGCATTGCACAACACCCAGTCACTGATATGTGCCATGCAACATTGCCATTCTGCAAGGAGGTTCTGCGTACTTCTACATGCAGATGTTTATGGAACACTGCGGAGATGCTGGAATTACTGCCAATGATGTCAGGATATTTCAGGAACCTGACAACTACAAATTCTCCCAGGGTCCCTCGCCTTTGTATGAAAATGAATCAACACCCTCTTTGTTAGTGACTTTCCAGCACAAACCCTTGTCCTTAGGATGCAATGTTCTCTTTCCATTTAAAGTGCTGGGGACTGACTGCATCTGTGTATGTGCTTGCATCAACAAATATATGTAGGCACGCATATCAGCAAATGCATCCAAATGGAAGACACTCTAAGGACAGAGTTATTGCAGAGCTGGCAAAAGCAAGCAAGACAACCATCAAAGCATGTGGCTTGATCACTCCAGGCCCCATCCACCAGCAAACCTCATATATACTTTTTTCTGCTGACTCGCATGACTCAACACCCCCTTCCAGGATTTCATTGCAAGAACTCCATGCCTATCCATCATTCAGAAGTGCACAGTCATTAAAATGCCTCTCTTGAAAACCATTCCTGGCAAGTTCAGAAGAAGAGGAGAAATGGGGAGGGGGAGGGAGTGATAAAGTATTAAAGGAGGTCTTTCTCTGCAGAGATGTTTATGTGCACTCTGAATTACAGTTCCCTGAAAGAGAAACCCCGGCTCTGAACTTGAGAGAGTTACTGTGTTTAGCTCTCTTTCCAGTGCCTTGCTGCCACCCAGCCCTGGAGAACTTAATCCATATTTATAGACACACCACATCTCATTATGCTGGGCTCCGACAAATTAAAGAGTATGTGATGCACCAACTTTTATGTTGCCACTGTCATTAGCCAAAGCCTGTGGCCTACACTGCAATTTTGCATAATTCACTCAGAAGTTCATAAGCTGAATTTGAGGGGGCTATGAGTCTCTCTTTCCCCAAAGCTAATGTTAGGAGTGTGTATATTCAAACAGGCATGCCTCAGTTAACAAAGCTCTGACAAAGAAGCTCCTTCATACTACGGTAAGCCTTTTTAAAATCCACCAAGACTTGTTTTCTTTCTCATCCTCTGACTATCTGAAAGTCTTTTATCAGCATCAGCACTGAGAAGGTGGTGAAGGAGGACTGGAAAGATCTCTGATATCAGGTTGCAATGGCATGTCTGCAGTAAATAATGCAATAAAGCTTGAGCTGGGAAATAATGTGGTCCTACTCTAGCTGATGCTATTGTAGCTGTGTGTGCCTGCCCACAATAGGCAAGGTTAACAGTAATTGACTCCAGAATTCCCTTTTGAGCATGCATGAAGATCAAAACAGAGAGAAAAAGGAAAAGCAGACAAGCCTTCCTGACTAGCTGCCCCTAGTATATCTATTAAAAAAACACACACACACAGATGTTTAAATTTGACCACCAAAATGCAAATCTAAAGGAAAGGAGATAGTGGTGAAAAGGGGGAAAAAATTATCCCTGGATCCATTTCCAAAAAAGCTTTCAGTTGGTCTCTAGAAGGTTCAAAATATTCCTGTTTACTTACGCAAGGCTTTCTTGACCTAGTTGTTTCACTTCCCACATACACACTGGCTACTTATGAAGTTATAACTAGTGAGCTAGTTATGCTGAATTATGTTCTTTTTCTGGTATTGTAGGAACCTGTCTCTGTTCTTTCTATATTATTTCTGGCTCTGGTACCAAATCTTCTGTTATAGAAGTAATGCCCAGGAACGCATCTACTTTGTGAACTGAAGTATCCCTGTATACGCTAGAGAAGTGTGTGTGTGTGTGTGTGTGTGTGAGAGAGAGAGAGAGAGAGAGAGAGAAACTCAACTTCATTTATAGCCCATCTTTTCACCTAAAATCAGGACTTTTACAATCTAATTTTACAATTAAAATGTTATATTTTATATAAAAAATAAAAATTTCACCTTTTACAATTTAAAACAAGTATATTATAATTACAGTGGGCTCTCCACATTTGTGGATTTGACTTTCATGGATTTGATTATTTGCAAGTTTCTCCAATCTCTGCCCACCCAGCCCCCAACCTGAAGCTTTTCCAGGGAAATACTTCTTTTTCCAGGGAAATACTTCCTCTTGGCAGCTCCAATCAGGCTGCACAGCCCTTTAAAAATCTGCCCCTAATCCCCCTCCTCTTCCATCAGTAACTGCCTCCCAAGCTAAGAATAGCTTACAGCCCAATTTCTCAGCACCAAAAACCTCTCCCAATGCCACCCCACAACCAAGGAAGAAGAAGGGCCACGATGCCAACCCATCCCCTTTCCCTATCCTTTTCTCGTCCTCATCTGGGTCCGAGGTACCCACCCTCCCCACCATGTCTCAGCCACCTTCCCACAGAAACACACACACACACTTTTACATTTGTGATTTTTCCAGTTTTGCAGGGTCTTGCACCCCTAAAAGTGACAAATGTGGAGGGCTGATTGTAAACCATACAAAAGGTTCACATTGAAATTTAATTAATATCATTAAAAACAACTTAACACAGAATTAAATATATGAAAAAGAAGTTTTAAAACAGTACAAGTAAAAGCAGCACAGCACTCTTTTAAAAGTCCTTTCTTTAAAAATTCTCAGTTTCTGAAAACCTATTGGCCTGCCAGCAGATGCCCCTTGGTTCACCATCGAGATGGGCAAGAGGCACAAAGTCATAACGTCTGGAAATCCTATGGAACCCCTCCTCTAGCTTCTGAGTTGTCACTAAGGGAGTGTGTTCACAAAAGACACACAAGTCTTCCTTTGCAACCATGAGGGCAAAAACCCTGCAAGCTTTTTAAAGAACAAAAGCAAAAGAGGAGATGATTAGGAAACGTGAATCCTGTAGCCAGTGCTTACTTGAGTGGCTTTTCTTCACTTGGCTAAGTCCAGCCACTGCGACCATACACGGTAATCTCCAGGCCATTGTAATTATCTCCATGGCCTAGATGAACCTCCCTTTCCTGAGCCCTATGCTGAAAAAACAAATCTTACAGGGAAAGAAGTGGGTAGGGAATGGCAAGAGATGACATTAAAAGGGCCATTCTAGCTCCTAGAATCACGTTCCCGGAAATACAATGAACACAGTAAACTGCTAAACCTTGCAACACTAAAACAGGCTGTCACATTTTTTAAAAATACAAGGCATCAACCAAAAAAACAAGCCGGGGGGAGGACATAAACTGCAACAGCAGGAAATGTGCTTGCTGGTATAATAATACGATGTAAGTAAAACAATGTGGTTTTCTCTTGAGGAGATCATGCTCAGAGTGGAGGATAAAACACACTTGTAGGGATGTGATCCTAAGCATGTTGATTCAGTTCCACTGAATATAAGAGGATCCACTTCCTAATAATCACATTTAGGAGCTCTGCAGCTGGGGAGAAGAAAAGGCAAGAGACAAAATGTCCTCTCGCTTTGTGGTCGTTTTAGTTCCCTTAACAGAACTGGTTCAGCTATAACTTGTTTTATCATCAGTTTTGAAATCTAGTTCTGCAGACAAATAAAACAAAACGATGTTTTCAATTAAACATAATTAGGGATTCTTTGTATCCCAGCTCCTCTTTCCTGATCCATTCATCTTAACTGAGGAAGAGGAATAGAAAATAAGAATTTGAGAAAAGGAGGAGCAATCTGGAAGAGTCCAGATTGTTTTTTTTTATTTGAAAACAGTCAGTCAGTTTCCATGTCCATGTTGCAGAAAAGTCACTCCAGGTTTTAATCCAAATCTTGAAGGAACCCTCCTTCAGAGTGCTAAAACCTCCTCCTAAATAGAGTATCTAAGGCTTTGGACCATTCTTTAAAAACTAGCCAAAATCTGTCACTATTCATCACCCCCCTGGCATGGAAGCTACCAAGCCCCACTGGTGTTAACCCTATCAGAGGTGACAGCAGTGCCCAGTATGGACCAAGTTAAATTCAATTGCAAAATAATCTCACACCCAGATGCACCACTTCTGGAGTTCAGGAACTCTCAGCACATTGGTCCATCTTGTGAATCTGTCTCCATACGTACTCTTAGCAGACCTGCTCTTCTGCCTCCTTTTCTCATGCTGTCTCTCCCCTCATGTCATATCCCTCCATGGGATCCTCAGTTATTACTTTCCTCTCACCTTTTGCTTCACTGACCAATGACTCTCCCCACCTGCTACAGAAGGACTTTGGAACCGGGACCACCGCAGTTATCTCTGGCCAAATGTGTTCAGTGCCCGGAGGCCTCTTCAGTCACAGAAAGGAATTACAAGCATGCAGCATCAGCCCCTGGGACTGACAGGCAGTACAAAACATATGGATTGGTTGAGCATGGCAGCAATACTGAGAGCCTGGCCCACTGTCCCCTTTGCCAGTAGACAGAGTAGGATCGTCTGACTCTTGTTAGAGTCAGGTTCTGGACTGGGAAGCAGAGATCCTGCGTAGGAAAGTCTCCCTCCCAGGTCTGGCCTCAGATTAACCCACCCACAGCAGCGCTTACCATCTTCTGACTCTTGCAAGTACCTCACCTTGTAGCATCTGCCAAGCAGGAGATTCAGTCACAGAATTCCAGTTACAGACAAACTAACCATCAGTTCCAGATCCCATCCAAAGTAATCCTGACTTCCCAAGCAATTGCTCCCTTTTCCAGGGAAAAAACCAATCAACTCCACTTGAGATGGAGCCTGCAAATATGCCTGATGAACAGAGGCATAGGATTTCAGAAGGCAAACACCAGCTCTTGTGCAAACAGCACTTCTCATCCTCCTGGCCTGAAGGTTACATCTTCACTGTTGGTGCTCAGGTGGGCTGAGTCTGTTTCTCTATCCAGAAATGCACAAGAGCAGCTGGAAATTCTTCTCTCCTTCTGGTCCCTGATTGGCCACACAGGTGTTCCTGGGGACCACCAGCCTGCCCCAGTATGCCTAGGGAGGATGAACAGCTTGTCCACCTCTCAGAAGTGGTCTCCTTGTCCTTCTCCAGCTAAAAAAGGGCACACAAACAGTGGCCAGGGGAACCTCCATGGCCAATCAATGCACAGGAGGTCAGAGAGGTCTCCAGTCACGCTATTTGGTCATGTTGCCTAAGCCAACAGGACAAAAGTCATCCAGGACCAAGTGGGGAGGGAAAAGACCTGCAATGCACTCCTTTCACATGCTTTGGCTTTTTGTTTGGATGGTTGGTTTTGTTTTTTGGTATAAGGAGACACACAGAGAAAAAGGTACTTACTTTCCCAAAATCCCGCACATCAAAAAGGTCAAAGGGGTCAAACAGCTCACTGTTCCGGAGGCCAAATTTGTCATGGCATACTTTGAGGAAAGTCCGAATGTTCTTCAGGCAAAGAAACTGGGAGAAGGAAAAGGAAGAGAGAGAAAAAGAATTCCAAGTTACAATTTTGTTGCTGTCAGTATTTATTAAGTCCAAAAGGCACAATGCACTGACATAAGATAGGCTGAGGAGATCCAGGCAGTGTCCATGTTTCCAAGGACACTGTCAGCCCAACGAAGGGGTGAGGGCCAGCCAAGGAGGGATGAGATTTGCTTGCATCCTACGGAGGTCAAGGAGCCCCCCCCCCGCCCACCGCTGATCTCTCTTAACCATAATGTTACACATGGTGCTCTTCCATGGGAAACACTTTTCTTTTCTGAAATGCATATAATTATGGAGATAAAGGAATTACAAATCTGAAGCCCCTCTTTTCCTTTACTTGCGGCATAACGTATTCTCAGAGTGTGGAACCTGCCCAAACCTGATGGAAATGCCATCACCCATTCTCTGATCATCGACACTACGGGCCTCCTTGTTGTCATGAAGCTGGTATTTGGTGAAGCACGTTTGGGGGAGAATTAGAATTGTGACAATAGTGGCAAAATTAAGTAGCAATTGTGAATATAGAACCAAACTGTTTTATATTCAAAATTGCTGCTTAGTCACAATTTTGACTCTACTGTCATGACTGTAAACTCCCTCCTAGAACCCACTCTACTGGGCATGGAGAGAAGGAGGCCCATTACGCCAACAATCAGAGCATGGGGAGGCAGGTGTTTCCATCAGAACTGGGAGAGGGGGTCAGGCGAGGAGAGTTTACTTAGTAAAGTACACTTAATTAAGTAGCTATAAAAAATACAGAGTGATATTTTTAGAGACATTTTAGAGTTTTACATCATTCTCTTATAAATCCCTACAATGCCCTTTTTCTAAATAACAAAAAAAGTGACACAACTAACACAACAAGTTACTTTTTAAACAATGAAACAAATAACAGATCACTTCGTGAACAAATGACAAGTTAAAACTTGTATAAAACTGTATATACAACTGTATATACAAAACTGTATATACAAAACAATAAGCTCTACATATTACAACACGTAACATGTGAGCTGGTTCTCCTTCATCATCATTTTCTTGAGAAGGGACATTTTTTCTGCTAGGTCTTCGCAGATGGCAATTCTCTCCCTTCCCCCT